>CM033643.1:22090324-22454445 GCA_019512145.1 Engystomops pustulosus
TCACCCTCCCAGACACCTCAATGTCACCCTAATGACAGATCTAGGACGTCAGTATAACCAGGAATGGGTGGAGGGGACATCAGGACCTGGACATAATGTCACCATGTTTTATATCAAGTCCTCTAGGGACAGGGGTCTGAGGGTAAATCTTCTTCCTGCTCCTCAGGGCACACAGTGCTATCAATAATGTCCCAAATGTAGAACAGAAACTAAAAAATGAGAGCAGATATTCCCCAGGATCAGTGTCGGACTGTCCCACCAGAGGATCGGAGGATCCTCCGGTGGGCCCAGGCTCCAACCTTATACTGGATAAGGTATATATCTTTATACAGCAGAAGACAACTAAATTTGGCAGCTGGAAGGGTCTTTTTTGAGTTGAATGTGAAGAGGGTCCTCCAAAATAATGTTATCTGGTGGACCTAAGTAGCCCAACTACGACACCGCCCAGGATTCCCCTTATCTACATTACAATCCGACCGTCTATTTCCTGATGTCTAAATTTCACCACTAACAATAATCCTGATATCCGTCAGTAAATAAAGTCTACTTACAAAAAATCTTTCCATCATTCGTCTGTAAAACAGCAAAAAAATCTCCTCTTCACTCTCCACTCCTCTACTATACAACCCTCAGAGAATTATGGGTACAGAGCGGGAGTTATATAGCAGTGATGACATCACAGCGGGTATGACATCATGTTTAGAACTCAGTTGAGGGGAGGATTCTGATTCCATGGCAACCCAGTACAGGGAGCAGCCATCTTGTATAATAAATGATGGAGACATGATAAAAGTATATTAAATATGGCAAATTTAACCCTTTTGACTCTCTTCTATTCCGGGAGTTACTCATATATCAGTATATCAACTTCTGATAGGACAGCCAAAATATTTCTGCCTAAACCCAAAGACATTTGTATAATAGTGTCCAGGTGGTGACCTCATACCTGCCATATACATCCATAGGTCCAAATTAGCCCGACATATGCCAAACTATGTCCCATTGTTACATCAGGCAGCTATACATGAGCTGTTTGTAGTAAAGTAGTGTTACCCATAGTAACCAATCACAGCTCTGCTTTCATTTTATTAGCTACTCTGTATGAATGAAAGCTGAGCTGTGATTGGCTGCTACAGTTATATTATCTGGCTATATAGATAGATATCACCAAGAGACTCTATGTATAGTAAGATCTCAGCTTCACATTCACCAGCTCTGACAAGGAGAGGCAGCCACGAACATGGGAAAAAATTTGGTTATAAAACCTGCTAAATTTTGATAACTGAATTGTTGATTTGTTACAAAAAAAATTGCCGCCATTTTACTATAAAATACATTTTTCTGATCTTTTTTTTTTTTTAAGACCCCGTCTAGTTGCTGTTCAGATTTGACATGTGATGAGAGGAGTTGCAGTTTTTGATGCTAATTTGTGACACAAGAGATTTTAGGACTTTTTGGTTCAATTCATAGAAAAACTGAATTAATTAGTGAGTTCCTAATATTAAATCTGCCATCAAATTCCATCCTGATAAACCAGGATCAATTACTCATACACATATGTGTTATCCATGGCCTCCTTCCTTCTAAAATCAACCTTTATAATTCTGCTGATGAGCCAGAAGCGATCTGGGGGGGTATTACCAGTGTCCCTCTGTGCTGTAACTCCACAGACTGTAACCCAGTCTCCTCCCCAGGAGGGAAGTGCTGGGAGAGAAGGAGGTGGAGAAGGCAGTGTAGTAGTCTGTGAGGCTGCAGCACAGAGAGTCTCTGGTAACAACCCCAGGAGTCCTATAGGCTCATTAGCATAATTGTAAAAGTTGAATTTAGAAGGAAGGAGGCCATAGATAACAAATATAAGAAGATTACCACAGTCATGGTGCCTGGATCTAAGAATAAGAGCCCCTGGTTTCATGTTTGATTGCGATGGTAGATTTCCTTTAAGGTCACCCATGGCCAATGAGCCTTAGGGGGTTTATATGCAGTTTCTTTCCCTTATGAAGACCTGTACATTATAGATTTCTTACTGGGACCTGGCAGCTTTAAGTTCCTTCTCTGCGGTCACCTATGGTATTTAGGTTTTCCACTATAGGAGAAGTCACAAGCTCAGATGTAATCCTTATAGTGATCCTAAATGTCGGCATCTAAATAACTAATAGAGAATCTTTCTTGGATGAACAAAAGATTGTGAAACCTCATCTATCTTACTTCCTGTTACGAGCATAGTGTGCGTGCGTGCAAGATCGAACGGTCAACTGCTGGACGATGGTTGAGGATTTTCGCCCTACGACCGGTCATGTCCTCCTCACACTTGTGACGTCCTGACATCTCTGTGACTATGTGGCCAAAATATCCTCAGATCTGGATATAGATATAATACCGTAAGAGAGGGAGGGGGAGAAGAGGGTACGTCATCAGTGTTCCTATCATAACATAGCCTAACCCCCGTGATCAGCCATATCCAATCAGTGTATCCAGCAGGGCAGCATTTGGGCTAATATTTTTATCAAGACTATTAACAGCTACCCCCTCTATTGCTCTTAGAGGGTCCAGTGAGGTCCTATAGGCCGTAATGAGCACTGTGCAATGGTCTATGATCTGGATTGCCCACTTGGGCAGACTAGCGCCCATCAATTGAGGATTAGCATTCCAGTCACGGTGTGTTATATATTATCTCTCACAGACTGTGACTGGCTGGGTGCCTCCTCTTCTATGGAGGACTCACCCCTCCCATCTCCAACCCAACGCAAAACAATACCCCTGGTGTGCAGCACCATTACATGTATGTAGCCTTACAGGATCAAGCTGTATCGATTCTACTTAACTCATATGAGACACAGGAGTCATTGGCAGTGAAGCCCTAAGTCCCGTGTATAGATATTGCCATGGAAGGGCCAACACTACCATCTTGAAGTCTCCGAATAATCAGATCCTGATTTCAGCTCTCAGACAGCTCTGCCACAAAACTTAAAGGGGTATTCCTCGTCTTTGGCATTTAACATTCAATTTATTATCTGCCATCTATATACATTTTCTTCAATTATCTTATTAAAAAACACTGTGTGATATAATCTCTCATACATTTTGCCACTAATGGTTAGAACAAGTCTGTATCCCCTGGATACGGCCACTCTGGCTGGAGTGATTTCACAAAGTACCAAAAGTTTTTGTATATGAAATGTCCCCGGGAGTTACTCAATGTCCAGCTGCCGTCATGTGGTATATCGCTGACCCCAGGTGGTCAGAAGCTCAATATCCATGGTCGGCCCGCTGCCAAAATGTAGGTGGTCGATCCAAGGAAGCTATCTCGTTTCTAGAGACAACAGGCAACAAGCTGACACTCCAAATGCAGGGGTCCCCTTTAGGATAGCGGCCCTTAGAGCAAGTGCCCATTGTTGCGTCCCCCTCATACCGGCCCTGAAAGTCTTGCCATACTCCCCTATTCTTCTGGACCTACGTCGCTCTATTATGTCAAGTTAATTATACAATAAATTGAAGCGTGCATGTAAACAATCCCCTGGTACAAAATCTAATTAGTGGACGCAGAAATCAAGGCTAACCTTGATTTAGCTGGTCATGTGCTATGATAGTCCATCAAAGGGCACAAGTAATAGTCATATGGGAGCTAACCCTCAGTCTTTTTTGCAGAATCTGTGCACACATTCTTTCTGGGGCCCCCGAATCCCAGTGGATATATTCGCGTCAGACATTTCTACAATGATCCGACATTAGCAGGACACTTCACTAAATGGCTGGTTTCTGCTGTGGGTTTTTATTGATGTAGTGTTAAATAAAGAGTTGTTCCAAGTTTTCAACTATCGCTTGTTGTCCCTATATGACCCTATAAATCATTGATGTTTAATTGTCACATGTAAATCTGCGTGATAAACAAACACAGTCCGATTCATTACTGTCCTATAACTGATTTTCCGCTTTTGAAGGGCACGAAAGTGTCTACAACACTCACTCATCATCATATCATACAGCCGGTCCCCCTACTTAAGACACCTGACGTTACATACACCCTATTACAACGACCTCTGGATATTCGTAATTATGTACGTATAGCCCTAGGCTACAATACGTCAGCTATAACATTATCACACATACAGGTGTCTGTAATGACAGCTTTTATAGTTAACGTTTTTTAAAATCTCAATTGCACGAGACCCAGACGAAGTTCTGGCGGGATCACAATGATAAATATACATTTCCGACTTACATACAAATTCAACTTAAGACAACTACAGACCCTTTCTTGTTATGTAACCCCCCGGGGACTGCCTGTAGTCCATGGTAGAAGGAACCCGTTACACTTGCCGACAGTAGGGGAGGTTCCATATCCGAATATAAATTATTTTCTGACTTCTTCTTATTGAATTGACGGTTGCAGTTTTAGGAGATAAGACCTCTATATACTGTTACTACCCTTACTAGTTCTTGACTGCTAAGATGGAGGCGGTAAGCATGTCGCACACAGCACACCTTCCGTACCCTTGGGTTGTTTTTTTGGAGGAGATCACAGTACAAGAGTGAAGGGCACCCAGCCACCTTCTGGCAGGATCTCCTCTTTCCCGATGGCCATATGCATAGTATATGTAGAGAACCAGAAGGGCAGGCAGGGAAGTCACGTTACCTACCTCGCATCCTCACATTGTGGACACACCGCACATGTACATGCTTCCCACATGTCAACTATCTGCCCCTCAGGGGAAAGCTTATGTTCATATGGAGTTTGTGGTGGGCAACCATTTTTTGTTACAGGAGCCAGGTAAAAGCCTCCAATAGATTCAAGTGCTTTGAAATAGATTCCACGAAAAATTGCATTCACAAACTAAGAAATACGGGTGAACCCTTATCCTTTGTACTATAAAAAATATGTTGTAATGACATCCTGTGTGTGAGTGGTGTTTTAAGTGCATTTTAGTTCACACCAGATGAGTCAGGATGAACGGAAATATGTTTGCATTATTAGGCATGGGGGAAGTAAATAAATAAAATTGTCCTGGTCTGTCATCATAGACAATCTAACTAAGGATTGTAATATATGATAGGAAGAAGGATCAGGCAGTGTTGAATATTACATGTCCGATCCATGGTCGATATAGTAAGCTCATAGCTGTATTCCCCCCTGCCCTAAAGCACACTACTGCCGGCTTAAGCATTGATTGTCCGTGAGCAGATGTACCCGTTTTATGGGGATGGCGGGGGTATGAAGAATCATGTTAAACCAGTGATCCTACAGTCTACTGGACGGCATTTTAAACATTAGTTACCCCTACATCAGCTGAGGCGCAACTTTCCTTTAAAAGCGGTCCACAGTGCCATAAGCTGAACCCACAAATTCACTAAGCTATTGCTAACTTATTGCTCCTGTTCAACAACTTAATTGTCTGCCTGTAGACATCAACCAGTAGAAAGATTGGAATTTTTCATATTTGGCTTCTTTCAGTGACCCCCTGTGACCAGATGAATCTTGGGGCCAGCAGGAGGTCCTACCAAGATAAATCGGACCTGTCACTCATTCTCCTCTCCTACAGTCCAAGTATCGAAGTACAGTATCAAAATAGGACTGAAACAGGATATTACTAAGTTGTTTTGGAACTGCCAGCGAAGATCTTTAGTCTCTGTCTGGTGTGCTGGGGGCCTATGGCCCCGGTGCCCACAGAAAGGGCTCTGAGTGCCAGCCTCGTCTGCACACCGTGCCATAGCGTTCGCCACCGTTGCCCTACATCTTGATCCAGTGTTTTGGATTAAGCTTAAAAATGTACTTGTGTGCTGCTAAGTTTCATGTTGTTTATTTAAAATTAGGCCCCAGTTATTTAAGCGTTTGTACCAGTTTTTCTGTCTGACCCTTGCATCTGCCAAGAACATGTAACTGTTTGTACAGTAGTTATAAGTTTTCTGCGCCCATTTTGTATTCACGGCCTTCAACTGTGTCCGAACAGAAAGCAGAAAAATTGTGCACCAAGACAGGGCGATATTGCTGAGCTTTTTGACCGGGCGCCACAAGATTACTGATGTGGCTCACAATTACGTGCAGCCGAACAAAGTGCACCAATATCAAATGGTGCCCCACTACCGAGCAGTGTCGAGGGGGCAGCCGAGTTCATGAAAGCGTCAGTTTTGCTGTAAGCGGCGCCCGCCTGTACACTGCGACAGGCAAACGCGATGAGTACTCAGGCTTGCCTAGTTCTTGATAACATTATAGGCCATGTTACGATTGTGTGTGCTCAAACCGCGTTATTTGCGTAACTGCTTAATAGGCGTACAGGTAGTGCTTGTCACAGCTGTGCACCGTGAGGCTTCCTCACCTGATTGGTGACAACTCTCCGGCTCTGTATTTAGTTTTACAAGATGACCGCCCCCATTGCGTGGTCCAGACGTAACATCATTACATCAAGACGCAAACCTTCTACCCTATATCCCACACAAAACGAAACTTTGGCTGATAGTCACGTGATGTGGGCATCTTTATCAGCATCAGCCTGTGGTCAACCTTTCAAAGGTAATAATCTGAGACCCGATGACAATTCCAACACAGAACTGTGGTAAAAAAAAGTGCCCCAAAATTTCTTGTGATGAAACACTGTATAGGAAACGTAGGGCATCATTTACTCTACCTGTCCTGTTGACGCCCAACCTGATCCTGTTGTCCATTAATGCTTCCGAAGCTGCCGTGGATTCACTTAAGTGATCTGCTGTGCGTCATTAGCCTGCATGTGGTCGCTTCCCCGCTGAGTCTCCTGAATTCACCTTTCTGTTTCCCGGTGCATGTAGGTTGATCTTTGCGACACAATTGATTTTTTTTAAATTCCGCGGTTGTCCGTAATCATGTCGGTTTGTCCACAGCAGCCACGCCCCCTATTGGTGTCACATGAAAGCCACGCGGTACAATGTGCGGCACTACTCGCGTTCCTGTGCGCGCCACAGCCGGGTGCAATTGCACGATGCAAAAAGGAACAAATTTCGGGAAACCCTATGAAATGCGGTCGACGGACCTTAGTAAATGCTGTTAGCTAGTCACTTAAAGGGATCTTCCGGTCACAGTTTCAGAATCTTGTTGACTTCGTTAGGGATAGGCTATTAAGTGCCGTCCATGGTGGGTGAGTTCTGCTGTACCATTCCGACTCATGGCTTTTCATTTCCTCTATGTCTCGCTTAACATACGTAACAATCAGATTGACTTACTGGTACTGCCTCTCTATTCGAGACACCTGTTCGATGCTGTATGGGGGGTGCCAGTATCAAACACACATTTTTGGTAGTAACACCATGTAAACACTCCTTGATTCATCCACTCAGATATTTCAATTGAAGTGTCCCATCTTGCCGTGTCCGTCACAGAGTGAATCCTTTGATGCCTGGGTTTCTGGCTTAACTACTCTGTCATTACTGAGTCACTTCATATCCTATGTTGTGCCGGGACAATTAGCTGACGCTGTTCGGATCGGGGTTGAAAAAAGCACGTTTGAGAGCAAATCGGGGAAGAAGCAGGGTTATAGATCAGAACAATCCACATGTGCTTTAAACTGTATATACGCCCATAAGATGCCATTATCAATGGTATAAGCTATAGGGCGAGCTGGGGCTACAGACTTCTAAATGGTGATAGGGCTCCCGTGTAACGACATACTCGCAAAGTTCCTTAATATAAATTTCCCTCTTTTTCCCACACAGTAACACTTTCTCGCCCATCATGCCACAACTTACTGTAGCAGATTTGACGGTAAGATACTATTACATACTACGTGGTGTAAGACTGATCACTCCGACACTCTTGTAGAGTAATTGCCGGGTTTTTACGGTAAGAATTACAGCAAGGAGCAGAGAGCATTTTATTTTAAGACCTCTTCTGTACTGAAGTATGTTCCTTCTCAGCTTTACTTTTGTAATGACAGAGCGAGTTAAGTTGGCGAAACGTTTAGAATCAGTCCCATTGTGAAGGATACATTATGCTGTCACACCAAGCTGTCATCTGTGAACGTCCTGAATTTTTGAGAAGTTGCTCTAGGTCCAAAGTGCATGCTGAAGCACCATGTCATTCGACAAATCACGAATGCCCAAGTGAAGTCCTGAGTTCCCTCTTCTGTCAAATTCTGACAGCATCTACATCAATGATTGCTTTGATAAGGCAAGCTTATAGACCAGTATACAGCCTCGCCTTTAAAGGGGAAGATACGTCATACACGATTGCTATTCACTGTGTGTACGTCTTGTGGACGGGGCGTAACTTGAGGGGGTTGCGAGCTGCGGACGGCTCGCGAGGCTGCGGTCGCAACCATGCCACCGGAGGGCTCGAGTGGCCCTCTATGGTATACACTTTCCCATATGAGAAGACTAATAGTGATATAACATACATTATACTCAGGCGGCCGTGGCACCCAACGTTGCACTGGGTCCCTTAGATGTCAATTAACGCACTATGTACGTGTGTAATCACACCCTTTGTTCGTGTTTGCGTGTTTAACTGTGCAATTTTGAGGCACACTTCCCATCTGCCTGTTACTCATTCAATGTTTTTATGTTTTTTTAAGCAAACGGAGGGCCCAATAACATACAGACTAGTTAGTTGTTGTCATCAAGTATCCATGGCATAGGAAACCAAAATCTGGGAGGACGTTTCCCACACTGTAAGTTGCTCAATTACATGACCAATGCATACATTATTTTAAGGAAATATTATGTGCAACATCCCCCACGGCGGACTAGCCTGTCTTTGGGGGCTGTAACAGCCAGTACCCAGAAATACTGGAAGTGTGACTTCTTTGGTGGGCCACCCGCTTGGTATGGGGAAGCGGCTGACAGGCCTAACATGCCTGGCATTTCCAAGTAGTGGTGTGTGCAAGAAATATAGACGGATAGGCTGAAGAATTAGGTTTCCCCCTGTGGCAAACCCCTAAAGGCCCTCTAGGTGTATATAGGATGAGCCCTTGGGTGCATGGATGGTAGCCCGTGATTGGTACTCACCGTAATCCGGGATCAGACGGAGGCAAGTTGTGCCAAATCAACTACATTCTTGATTTAAACTACTCAAACTGTGGGCAACGCCAAACATTAGCATCAGCTTCGGGCTGGACGTAAGATGCAGCAGAGTCCTGGATGGTGACCTCACTAGGACCTAACGTCTCCGCACTTGCCACTAATGGTGTCAGGCATTGGCCCTAGGCACGTTTGACTCTCCTGTTTGTGTCTGGAGGGCAGATCTCAGGAGCTGCACCCTGGGCCTCTTCTTCTCACTCTACGCTGATCTAGAATCCACGACGCACATGTCCCCCTCCTCTCCACACCGCCCACCATGGGTTTTTATAACTTCCTCCCTGGTTCAAGGTGAGAGCGAACCATCCAACCATTTCCAGCTTGCTTTACAAATGTACAAAATATTATTGGTTAATAACAAATAACATATTAACCTTGCCTTACCAAAGCAATTTGCTTAGAAAGGTTTCAACGCACTAGAATCCAAGATGATACCGTTTTTCAATGCTATCCTGCGGGTATTGTGGGATCTAACCAGCATGTTTGTAAATATATGATGCACCCAAACCATAATAATCATCAGTGCAAAAATTCTCCCATACAAATCCATTAAGTATTTCACAATATTAGATAATATAACTTTACATACAATTGTTAAATCCCTTTAATGCTGCCGTCTGTGTAGAGCTATATTTTATCACAGACCAGGTAGACTTCGATTACTACCTAGATTCCATCCTTTTCTTTGATTATTTCCTGGCTTCCCTCCTTCTCTTTTTCCTCTATCTTATGTTCAGTAACCAAGATGAAGTCATTATGTTATAAAATTCAATTACGTCTAACATAAATATTTGCATGCAGCACAAATCATTGTCAAATGGATGTGTAAGCAAGTTTTTTTTTAGGTCTGATGTAAGAAAAGCCGGACAACCCGTCAAGAAGGTCGAAAGATGCATAACAATCCTGGGTAAGTGTATAGGTCTGTGAGGCAGAACCATAATCAAGTGACATTTTCTTTTGCTGTACAGACAGACTTCGTGGGTCCATAGATGAAGCATTAGCGCCAAATAATCGCTAAAAGGTTCACTACATTAAATGGGGATGGGGGCAAAGCAAATGGGCAGAAAAGAGACATAAAAGATATCGGACTAGCTAGAAAGCTAGAACCATCATACCCTTCATCAGGGGTCAAAAAAAAAAAAAAAAAAGGCAACGAATAAAATCCACAAAGGAAAAGATGAAGAAGTCAAGCAGAATATCAATGGAAGTAATCCCGCCCTGCTTTAAACACCATCTCTAATGGGCTGTTTGTATTTTTCTCATCAGCTTTTTTTTTTCAAGCTTTTCACACCCTGTACCCATTTATTGTTTGAGGTGTCTTAGAAAATAGAAATGCAATGAAAATGCATCTATGCGTTCCTCTGAGAACAGGAAGCAAAGGAGATATTCATAATATAAGAGACTGGTTTACTCAATTGATGATTCCCCTTCCCCATTCCCTTATGAAGACCTGTACATTATAGATTTCTTACTGGGACCTGGCAGCTTTAAGTTCCTTCTCTGCGGTCACCTATGGTATTTAGGTTTTCCACTATAGGAGAAGTCACAAGCTCAGATGTAATCCTTATAGTGATCCTAAATGTCGGCATCTAAATGACTGATAGAGAATCTTTCTTGGATGAACAAAAGATTGTGAAACCTCCATCTATATTACATCATGTGTACGATCCATATTATCACCAGGCCACGGTCACTGGATGATGGTTGTAGGATTTCCCATACAGACCTGTCATGTCCTCCTCACACCTGTGACGTCCTGACATCTCTGTGACTAAGGCCAAAATATCCGTCAGATCTGTAATAGATATAATACCGTAATGAGAGGGAGGGGGGAGAAGAGGGGACGTCATCATTCCTATACACATACATATAAACCTCCAGTGATCAGCCATTTCCAATCAGGCGATCAGCAGGGCAGCAATTTTTGGGCTAATATTTTATTCAAGACTTATTACAGCTACCCCTTTATTGCTCTTAGAGGGTCCCATAGGTCCTATTAGGCCTAATGCACACGTGCAGTGGTCATGATCTGGATGCCCATTTTGGGGCCAGATGTCGCCCACCATTGAGGTCTATTACTCTAGGTCACGGTGTGTTGAGTATATTATCTCTCACGGCACTGTGACTGAGCTGGGTAGCCTCCTCTCTATGGAGGACTCACCCCTCCCATCTCCAACCAACCCAAATCATCCCCTGGTGTGCAGCCCATTACATGTACCGTATTTTTCGGCCTATAAGGCGCACCAAAAATCCTTTAATTTTCTCAGAAATCAAAGGTACGCCTTATAGGCCAGTGCGCCTTATATATGAACTTATACAGAAATGTACTACACACAAGATGTACTGTACATTTACCAGTGTTTAATAGCTCCATTCCCAGAAATGTCCTGCATCTTCCCACACTGTACACAGGGTCCCTGGCTCCTGAAGTGCCCTGGCACCACAACTAACATTGTGCCCATCCAGCCCTCCCCTAGCACAGAGAGACCAGAGCTGCCATAGTGCCGACCACGAGGCAATCATCATCATCAGTAACGAATCCCCCATACCTGACAGCCCTGTAACAGGAGAAAGAGAAGGAGCCACAGGGAACCCCACAGGAATAACACCCTGGCTGAGGAGGGAAGGAGAAGAGGCAGAGGGAGACCACTTAACCCCTGCTGCATCACCCTGCATTAACCCCCAGCAGCCATACCTCTGAGATCGGAGCTCTCTGACACGCTGAAGACAAGTTTCCCGGGAAGTGTAGCTGGCTTGAACTGTGCACAGGTCTGCCACCTGCTGGTCATTTTTGGGTACTGCTTTTGATCCTGCGCCTTATACTCCAGTGCGCCTTATGTATGAAACTAGATGTCTTAGCAGGCATTTATTAGAGGTGCGCCTTATACTCCGGTGCGCCTTATAGGCCGAAAAATACGGTATGTAGCCTTACATGGAGCAAGCTGTAGATTCTACTTAACATCATCATTAGACAAGGAGTCATTGGCAGGGAAGCTAAAGGCCCATCTATAGATATTGCCATGGAAGGGCCAACCTACATCTCTGAAGTCTCCAAATATAGATCCATGATGTCAGCTCTCAGACAGATCTGCCACAAGCTTAAAGGGGTATTCTCGTCTTGGCATTTACATTCAATTTTATTAATCTGCCATCTATATACATTTCTTCAATTAGATCTTATTAAAAAAAAACTGTGTGAAGATAATCTCTTCTCTTGCCATATGGTCCCTTAGAAACAAGTCTGTGTCCTTGGATACGGCCACCTCTGCTGGAGTAATTTCACAAAGTAACAAAAAGTTTTTGTATATGAAATGTCCGGGTGGTCAGAGTTTAATAGCGCATGCCTGGCCACCGCTGCCAAAATGTGAGGTGGTCGTATCCAAGGAAGCTATCTAGTTTCTAAGGGACAACATCCAAATGCAGGGGGCCCCTTTAGGATAGCGGCCCTGAGCAATTGCCCAGTTTGCTATCCCCTAATACCTGCCCTGAAAGTCTTGCCATACTCTCCTATTCTCCGGACCTACAGTAGCGCCTTATTATGCAAGTTAATTATACAAGAAATATGAAGCTGTGCCATGTATAGACATCCCCTGGTTTACAAAATCTAATTAGTGGACGGCAGAAATCAAAGGCTAACACTTTGATTTTAGCTGTGCATGTGCTATGAATGTCCATCAGAAGGGCACAAGAATTAGCAGTATGGAGCTAACCCTCAGGTCTTTTTTGCAGAATCTGTGACACATTTTGCTGGGGCCCGAATCCCAGTGGAATATTCGCTGCAGACATTCTACAATGATTCCGACATTAGCAGAGACAAATCATAAATGGCTGGTTTCTGCTGTGGGTTTTATTGGATAGGTTTAAAGAGGTTGTTCCAAGTTTTCAATTATCCTTGTTGTCCCTATATGACCCTATAAATCATTGGATGTTAATTGTCACATGTAAATCTGCTGATAACAAACACAGTCCGATTCATTACTGTACTATAACTGATTTCAGCTTTTGAAGGGCAACGAAAGTGTCTACAAACAACATCACTCATCATCATATCCAATACAGCCGGTCCCCTACTTAAGAACACCTGACTTACATACGACCCCTAGTTACAAACGGACCACTGGATATTGGTAATTTATTGTACTTTAGTCCTAGGCTACAATGATCAGCTGTAACAGTTATCACAGGTGTCTGTAATGAAGATTTAGTGTTAATCCTGATTCTTACGACAACCCAACATTTTTAAAATCCAATTGTCACAGAGACCAAAAAAGTTCTGGCTGGGATTACAATGATAAAATATACAGTTCCGACTTACATACAAATTCAACTTAAGAACAAACCTACAGACCCTTTCTTGTATGTAACCCGGGGACTGCCTGTACATGTGAATGGACCCTTTACACGGTACAGAGGGGTAGGTCCATATCTAATATAAATTATGTTTCTGTCTTATTGAATAGACGGTTGTCAAGTTTTAGGAGAGGATCCTCTATATACTATATAGCCCTTACTAGTTACTTGTACTGTAATGATATGGCGGTAAGAGCATCACACGCACATTTCCGTACACTTGGGTTGTTTTTTGGAGGAGATCAGACAGTACAGAGATGAAAGGGCACCAGCACCTTCTGGCAGGATCTCCTCTTTCCCACGATGGCCATATGCAGAGTATATTAGAGAACCAGAAGGTGCAGGCAGGGAAGTCACGTTACCTCCTCAGCCTGTGGACACCATCCGCACATGGTACATGCTCCCACATGTCAGACTATCTGCAGCCTCAGGGGAACTTATGTTCATATTAGGTCAAACACATTTTTGTTATGAGCCAGGTAAAGCCTCCATATAGATCAAAGTGCTGGAATAGATTCCAGCGAAAAATGGCATTCACAATAAACATAAGAAATAACGTGTTAACCCTTTCTTTGTACTATAGAAAAATAATGTTGTAATAACATCCTGTGTGGATTGTGTTTTAAGTGCATTTTAGTTCACGAACCAGAGAGATCAGGATGAACGGAAATATATGTCATTATTAGGCATGGAATGTAAATAAATAAAATTGTCCTTGTCTGTCACATAGACAATCTAACTATATATTGTAAATGATGATGATAGGAGAAGGATCAGGCATGTTGAAATTTAGCATGTCCGATCCCATGGTGATATAGTATCAGCTAATAGCTTATTCCCCCCTGCCCATTAAAAACACATACATGCTCGGCTAAGCATTGAGTGTCCTGTGAGCATGCCGTTTTAGGGGGATGGGGCGGGGGTAATGAGAAATCATTGTTAACCAGTGATCTACAGTCTATGGACGGCATTTAAACATTGTTACCCTACATCAGTGATGGCGAACCTTTAAGCGGCCAAGTGCCATAACTGAACCCAAAAATTAAAGCAGTAACTTATTGCTCCCTGTTCAACAACTTTATATTTGTCTCCTGAGGACATCAACACAGTAGAAAGATGGAAATTTTTCATAATTTTAGCTTCTTTCCAGTGACCCCCTGTACACAGAGAATCGTGGGGCCAGCAGGAGGTCCTACAAAGATAAATCGGACCTGTCTACTCATTCTCTCTCTTCCTACAGTCCCAAGTATCGAAGTAAGTATCAAAATATGACTGAAAGCAGGATATTCTAAGTTGTTTGGAACTGCAGGAAGATTCTTTGAGTCCTGTCTGGTGTGCTGGGGCGATGGCCCGGGTGCCCACAGAAAGGGCTCTGAGTGCCGCCTCTTGCACCAGTGCCATAGGTTCGCCACCGTTGCCCTACATCTATGATCAGTGTTTTGGATGAAGATCTTAAAAATGTACTTTTGCTGCTAATTTTCATGTTGTTTATTTAAAATTAAGGCCCACATTTATTTAAGCGTTTGTACCAGTTTTCTGTCTGACCTTGCACTGCCAAGAACATGTAAACTTTTTGTACATGTATTTATAAAGTTTCTGCGCCAGTTTTGTGTCACGGCTTCACTGTGTCCGACAAGACAGAAAAATATGTGCACCAAAGGGCGATATTGCTGAGTTGGACCGGGCGCCACATAGATTACTGATGTGCGCCACAATTCTGCAGCATGAACAAAGTGCACCAAATAAAATGGTGCCCACTTCCCGAGCAGTGCAGGGGGCGCCAGATTCATGAAGAGCCGTGCAGTTTTGATGAATCTGGCGCCCCCTGTACACTGCACAGGCAAACTGCATGTAGTACAGGCTGCACTAGTTCTGATAAATTTAGGCCATTGTTACAGATTGTGTTGTCTAAACCTGCAGTTATTTGTAACTGCTTAATAGGGGATCAGGTGTTGCTTGCAACAGCTGCACCGGTGAGGCCTCTCCCTGAGTGGGACAACTCGTCACTCTGTATTATTTTACAAGATAGACCGCCCCCATTGCGTGGTCCAGTACAGTATACAATCATACATCAAGCGAAAAACATTCTATCCCTATATCCTAACACAAAAGAAAACTTTGCTGATAGTCAAGTGATGTGGGCATCTTTATCAGAAGCAGCCTGTGGTGTCAACCTTTCAATAGGTAATAATCTGAGACCCCGATGAAGAATTCCAAGCAACGGAACTGTGGGAAGCCAATTTATTGTGATGAAACACTGTATAGACATAGGGGCACATTTACTTACCTGTCCTGTTGACGCCACCGATCCGGATTGTCCGATAATGATTGGGAACTGCCGTGATTCACTAAGATTGTGCGTCCAATATCCTGCATGTGTCGCTTCCCCGCTGAGGTCCGCCGGAATTCACCTTCTTTTTCCCGGTGCATGTGAGTGTTGATCTTGCTACACAATTTGATTTTTAAATTCCGCGGTTTGTCCGAATCAGTCGGGTTGTCCAACAGCCACGCCCCCTATTTGTGTCACATGAAAGCCGGTGACAATGCGGCACTATCCGATTCGTGTGCGCCCAAAGCCCGGGGCAATTCAGAGCAAAAAGGAAAAATTTCGGGAAACCCGATGGAAATGCGTCTGACGGACCCTTAGTAAATGTGTTACTAGTCACTTAAAGGGGATTTCCGTCATCAGAACTTGTTGGATATCTAGAGGATAGGCTATAAGTGCCCCATCGGTGGAGTTCTGCTGTACCATTCCGAGCACTGGGCTTTCATTATCTCTATCGCTAACATACTGTAACATCATAGATTTTGACTATACTGGACTGCCTCTCTATTCGAACACCTGTTCGTATGCCTGATGGGGGTGCCAGTAGTCAAACACAATTTTGGTAGTAAAACCATTAAAACTCCATTATGATTCATCCATTCAGATTTACAATGGAAGTTCCCATTTTGCCATTGTCCGTCACAGAGTGAATCCTTTGATGCATGTGGTTCCTGTTATACTCTGTACATTACGGATCACTTCATATCTCTATGTATTTGCCAGGGGACAATTAGCTGAGCGTTCTGGATCTGTTGAAAAAAACAGCAAGTTTGAGCAATCGGGGGAGAAGCAGGTTAAAGATCAGAACAATCCACATGTGCTTTAAACTGTATCTACGCCCATAAGATGCCATTACAATTTAAAGCTATGGCAGAGCTGGGGGCTACAGACTCTTAAATGTGTAATAGGGCCCCCTTAACAGACATAACTCCAAATTCCTTAATAATAAAAATTTCCCTCTTTTTCCCACACAGTAAACCTTTCTCGCCATCATGCCCACACTTACTGTAGCAGATTTGACTGTATAATAATATCTACGTGGGTGAAGACTGATCAGCTCCGACCACGTCTTGTAGATAATTGCCGGGTTATTTTGTGTAATTACACAAGGAGAGGAGCATTTGTAGTTTTAAGACCTCTTCTGTACTGAAGATTTATGTTTCCTTCTCAGCTTTCTTGTAAAGAACAAGGCAAGTTAATTGCGAAACGGTTTATAGAAGTCCCCATTGTGAAGGATACATTATGCTGTCACACCAAGCTGTCATCTGTGAACTCCTGAATATGTTGAGATTGTGTTATGCAAGTGCAATGCTTGAAGCACGCTGCCATCGAAAATCAAGAAATTCCCAGTGAAGTCCTTGAGTTCCCTCTTCTGTCAAATTCTGAACAGCCACATCTAAGATGGATCTGATAAAGGCAACTTATATGACCAGTATAGCCTCCCTTAAAGGGGAAGATACTGTATGACCAGACAGATTTGCTATTCACATGTGTGTATGCTCTGTGGACAGGGGCGTAACTTGAGGGGGTGCAGAGGCTGCGGTCGCAACCAGGCCCAGGAGGCTTAGTGGCCCTTATGGTATCACTTTCCCATATGAGAAGACTAGTAGTATATAACATACATTATAGTCAGGGGGCCTGGCACACACTTTGCACTGGGGCCCTGTAGATTCAAGTAACGCCACTGTCTGTGTAATCACATTTGTTCGTGTTGCGTGTTATCTGTGACAATTTTGAGGACACTTCCCATTGGCCTGTTACTCAGATTCAATGTTTTTATGTTTTTTTAAGCAACAGGAGGCCCAATACAATACAGACTAGTACTAGGTTTTCACATATCCCATGGATAGGAAGCCAAAATCTGCGAGGACGTTTCCAGCACTGTAAAGTTGCTCAAATGTAATGACCAATGCATACATTATTTTAAGGAAATATGAATGTGCAACATCCCCCACCGGGGCCTAGCTTTTCTTTGGTGGCTGTAGACAGCCAGTACCCAGAATACTGAAGTGGTTGGCTAGTGGCTTGGGCACCCTGCTTGGTATGGGGACCGGCTGACAGGCCTACAGCCTGGCAGGTTTCCAGTAGGTGGTGTGTGCAAGAAATATAGAGGGAGAGGCTGATGCAATAGGTTTCCCCCTGTGGCAACCCCTAAGGCCCCTAAGGTGTATATAGGATGAGTCCCTGGGTGATGGATGGGTAGCCCGTGATGGTAATCAGCCGTATCCAGGGATCAGACGGAGGCAAGTTGTGCAAATCAACTTACAGTTCTTTATTTAACTTCAAACTGTAGGCAACGGCCAAACATTAGCAGCAGTATTCAGCAGGCTGGAAAGCTGGTAGGAGATAGTCCGCAGGAGGAGTTGGTCGCAGCCTGGTAGTAGCTTCGGGCTTGGACGGTAAAGATGCAGCAGAGTCTGGATGGTGGACCTCTACTAAGGACCTAAGTCTCCGCACTTGCCCTAATGGTGTCAGGCATTGGCCTTAGGCACTTTTACTTCCTGGTTGTGTGTCTGGAGGGCAGATCTGCAGGAGCTGCACACTGGGCCTGCTTCTCACTCTGCTGACTAAAATCCAAGACCATGTCCTCCCGCCCACCATGGGTTTTTATACTTCCCTGGTCAGGTGAGAGCACCATCCAACCAGTTTCCTGCTTGCTTTACAATGGTACAAAAGATATTATTGGTTAATAACAAATAACATATTAACCCTTGCCTTACCAGCAAGTGGCTTCAAGCTGCAATTACTAAGTTTCCACTTTTGGAGACCTCCTAGCGAGGTGATCAGGTTCCCTAGGTGGCTCCTAAGATGGAGAGGCTGCTATTTGCAACAACTACCTCCCTATGCATCGGCAGGGTTGTTGCACATGTATATATAAATTTGCTTAGAAGAGGTTCACCACTAGGAATCCAAGAGATACCGTTTCAAGCTATTCCTGCTGGGATTGTGGGATCTAACCAGCATGTTGTAAATATATGAGTGCAGCCAACACCATATGAGATCAGTGCAAAAATATCTTCCAAAAATCCATTAGTATTTCACATCATTATATAATATAACTTACATAGCATTGTGAATCCCTTTATGCTGTCTCTGTGTTAGAGCTGATATTTATACACAGACCAGGTAGACTTCTATTACCTCAGATTCCATCTCATTATTTCCTGGCTTCCTCTCTTATCTGCTCAGTACCAAGATGAAGTATTATGTTGAAAATATCAATTACGCTAGAAATATGTGATTGCAGCACAAAGAGCCATTGTCAGTAAATGGAATGTACGCAAGTTTATTAGGTCTGATGTAAGAAGCCGGACACGTCAAGTCGAGCATCCTGGTAAGTGTATAGGTCTGTGAGCAGAGCAGAACAAGTGACATTTGCTGTAAGACTCCATAAGATGAAGCATTAGCGACCAATAGAATCGGTAAAGGTCACACATAAATGGGCAGCGGACAGCTAGACCGGCAGCAGGGGGCAGGCCGCCCGCTGCTTACATCTCTAATGGCTTTTGTATTTTTCAGCTTCACTGACCTATTTAGTGTTTTTAGGTTCTTAGAAATGCATCTAACAAGTTCTCTGAGAACAGGAAGCAAGTAGATATTCAGAATAGAAGAGACTGGTTTACTCAATGTGATTCCCTAAATCCACCTTCCTTCCCCTCTATGGACAGATAGCAATGACCCAGGTCCAGCAAGAATATAATTCTGTCATCAATCAGTACTCAGAGCTAAAAAAAGGAACTATTGTAACTTTTCTCCATTCACAGAGCAAAAACACTTCAAGAATGCTGACAGGGCAAGTATTTGTAATATCGAAAGGTTAGAAGGCGGAGCTAGGAAAAATTTGGATTATTCTTTATCCAGTCTTGAGCAGTCCAATTTCGGCTCCAAATTAGTTTAATATTATTGGTAGGGCAGTAGGATTAATAACCCACATAATTAAAAAAATAACACATGGCCACTAGCTTACAGTTTCAGCTTAGGGGCTTCAAAGGAAACCTACCATAAGAATTCTACTATCAGAAGAAGATGTGATGGTAGATTACGACTGCCTGCTTCTGCCCTAATCTGTAATGTAATAATCCTGGAACCTAACTTGTTATAAACTACATTTTAGTAATAGGTAAATTAACTGCAGAGGCTACTGGGGCGTCTACTAGTCTTATCTCCCAGTGCCCGGCCAGGATAGTACACGCCCCAGTAGCCTCTACAGTTAATTTACATATTACTACAATAAAGTTTTTACAAGTTCGGTTAGGTTCTAGGATTATTACATTACACAATCGGGCAGAGGCAGCAGGAGGAATCTACCAGCAGGTCTACTTCTGCTTGTAGATTCCTCATGGTAGTTTCCTTTAAGTGTTCCATGGATTTTTTTTCCCTTCTGGTAACCCATTATATTCATCTGGTAGGAAACTCAGAAAAGATTCTTTGGATAGGGGAATAGTTAGTTCCCTCATTCAGCTTGTTTCAAAACAGGTTCCTCAAACCCCCCTATAATTTGAGTAGGGACAAGCTGAGATACTGTCATACAACATTGTTGCAAAAAGTTCCAAATTTGCAGGGATTTTCCCTATTTTTAGAAGCAAACCCGGCCTTTTCCAATTTGAAAGTGGGTGAAACCTTGGCGGACATTCAGAAACTCCAACACTCCAGCTAGGATCACATAATAGGCACTTGCTCATGCCAAATATAAGAAATCTGGGTAAAAGAGCGAGGGAAATAAGAAACTCCATTACCATGACATGGTCACCAATTATCAAACAACCAGTAGACATCTATGTGCGAGACTATACGGATGGGTAAGCGAACAAGAGAGATCTTTATAATTGCATAATTGTACAATCAGAATTAGAAAAAGAAAATTATGTGTACTTAGTTAACGTTATTGTTAGAACGTTATCACTTTGTGTAGCTTCATCTCTAGCCTTACCAAGCTGTACTTTCCATTCAACACTGTATTTTGAATAAATCTATTATCTCAGGAACACCACATACCGAGACAACAGCTTGTATATATGTGATGTTATATACTGTTATAAAACAATAAAAAGATTTATATAAAAAAAAGAAAGTGGGTGAAACATGCACAATTGGATTTGCTGAAGCTTCATTAAACTTTTTACAAGATTCATTTTAGGTCTGCATCTATTTGGACTAAATCCATGTTGCTTCTCTAAACTGTAGGCGCCAATTTATAAGATTCGTCCGAAGCGAAGAAGAAATTATACAGATTGGATTTGGATTCTGAAAAATGCAGAATCTACAAATTGAAGTAAACCTGTCACCAGGAACATCATTTTCACTAAAGACAAATTGCAGGAGCCCATTACAGCTGCATTACAAATATGTCTTTCTTCTTTCTCTAAGCATTTGCATTATAATATAATTGTGTGTTATAACTTATCTTGCATCCTGCCACAATCCTCTGTGTAGTCACAGGGGTTGGGCTTTGGTTTGGAGGCATTTCAAAAAACAACATGTGACTTGTCTGTGCTGCTCCCTCCTCAGCTCTCAGCCCCCACCTTTGTGCTCCTGTACAGCTCTTCCCTCCCCCACTGATATCATCTCACCACGCTGTGAGCTCTGTCCTTGGGAAGGAGAACAAAGGTGGGGGCTGAGAGCTGAAGGGTCTGGAGCATAGACAAGTCACATGTTGTTTTTTAAAATGCAGCCAAACCGAAGCCCAATCCCTAGGACTACACATAGGATTCTGTCACGGTGCAAGGTAAGTTATAACACACAATTATATTGTAATACAAATGCTTAGAGAAGGCAGAAAGGCATCTTTGCACTACAGGTTTGATGGGCTTAATGAGATGGATATAAAACACAATGACACTCTCAGTTCTGCTAACTCACCTATAACACAAACAGTCAGCTCTGCTATAAAGAGTAAGTCTTTGCACACTGCTGCTTGCTGACACGAAGTGCCTGTGTCTGAGCTGGTCTTATAATGCAGGGGAGGGGCAGGAGGCAGAGAGCACTGCAGTGTGCAGACAAGAGAATCTATTCACAAGAAGAATCCGACCATAGTCAGAAGATTTACGGTCGTATCCAGGGAAAACTAAAATTGTAAATACCAGGACTGATAGAGACTGATTTATATCTGTGAAATGCTAACATTGATCTAGAGTTGTTTTGTTATCCTGAGTATATTTAAGAATCTTGTCTTTAAAGGATTGCAAACAACTTAATCGGTTTCTCCCAGAAGATTTAAACGTTTGTCCTGGTCGCAAAGCAATGCTAAAGTGAGTAGGCAGAAGCTGTAATACCATATTTAACATGTGGACAGGTGTGGCGCTGCATTTGGAAGAAAGATGCCACATTTTCCGTTACCACTTTTCAAGTTGCAAAGTTCCACCACTGGGTCAGAGAGGTCCAAGGCACATGAAATAGAGTTTATTAGAACTTTCTTATATCAGTAAATCACCTGTCAGTGTATAATGACTTTGCCTGGGTGTAAGAATGTCAGTTCTATAGACCCTGCCGTCCACACTCCATTGTTCTTGTGCCATCATAAAGAAAAGTTTAGCAAACAGATTAGGCGGTTCCATAGTGACGCAAATGCAGCTCCAGGCATGTCGGAGGGCAGGGAAGGCGCATGTCATAAATTTCTCCGGTAATAATATTCAGAGCTTCCATTTCTCAGGAATTTTCTGGTACGGATAGGACCCGGACGCTTCTATTGCTTGTTCCCTGTGTACATACTATAACGGTCTAATGATTGGATGTCTTCATGCATCCAGCTTGTAGCTTATCAGTCAACTCGAATTTCTTAAGAAATATTGAGGACATATTTGGCAATACTCCAAGAGACTCCTGGTGAATAGAAATGTGTGGAATACCTGCGTGGAAGGAATGTTGGGGAAATTCGTTATTCACCTGGAGGATAGTTTAAAAATTTCTGATTGTAGCAGAGGATTTTCTAGAGTCTTAAAAGATTTGGGTCCTGAGCCCCTATGAATATGTACCGAATTCTTACCTATATACACTGCCCACAGGCGTTCATGCCAAAAAATAGTACTTTTCATATTCAGCTGCAAAAATACAGAAGAAAGTTATAGCTATCGCATCCAGGGACTGCAGGTGTTCCTTACCTTCTCCATTAGACCCAGACCACAATGAGGGGCACTTATCAATTTAGTTAGATTTTGACAGTTCTAAGGGTGTATCAAAAATTGAGCCAAAAACAAGATCATGAAATTAGAAGTTGTGGAAATGTGTCAGGATTTATGAGCTGCGCCCAAATTGTGCTCCCACAAAAAGAAAAGGCATGAGTGTCGGAAATGGACAAGTATTGTGGCGCCGATACTTCATAAATAAGGTGCAACAGATGCAGCAAGGTGGAAAACAAGAAAACACCAGTTTTCTGTCTGAAAGTCAATAATAATAGGTCTTGATGTAGGGACTCCCGATGTGCTCCATACCTATGACACGCACCCCATGCAACCCTGTGTACCTTTGCCTTATCAAGAAAATATCCGGAAAGACACCTTTAAAAGTTGGAATATGGCGGCCACAGCAGCCTCTTTATTAACAACATACAAAAAGGGAATTAAATATATTAACATAAATAACATGTTACAAAATAACATTTATAAACTATACATGAAAGAACCTGCAGAAAGAAGGTCTATGAGGGCCAGAGAGAAGAGAGTGTACGCAATATTCCCCACGCCGCAACGCTCCGGCTCGTGGGGTGACAAAAGTGTCGCGGACACTCAATTTCCTCCTCCCAGGTCCACCCACCGTGTGTGACCAAACGCTCGTTGTTACCAAAACCACTTCCACCTGTATAGTGCTTCACCCCACTGGCCCTCATAAACCAGACCGCGCACCAGGCTGCGTGAAAGTTAGTTCATTTACCCAGCTCACCAAAAGGGAGGGCGGAGGTTCAAATCCCTGGCGTCGTGGCAAAGGACGAAGGGGGCCGTCCCAGCCTCCTTTTTTAACCCGGGAGACTGCGGCTCCCAGATCTTCGGCGCGGGCCTAAGCCCGCCCCTTTAACTCCGTCGCTCCGGTCCCCCTCATCATGACGCCTCCGTTACCGGCTCCGCCTCCGTCCCACTTCGGCCCTAACTTGATGTAGGGATCTCCGATGTGCTCCATACCTATGACACCGACCCCATGCAACCCGTGTGTACCTTTGCCTTATCAAGAAAATATCCGAAAGACACCTTTAAAAGTTGGAATATGGCGGCCACAGCCGCCTCTTTATTAACAACATACAAAAAGGGAATTAAATATTTAACATAAATAACATGTTACAAAATAACATTATAAACTATAATGAAAGAACCTGGCGAAAGAAGGTCTCTAGGCCAGAGAAGAGAGTGTACGCATATTCCCCATGCCGCACGCTCCGGCTCAATTGTCATCCTCCAGGTCCAACCACCGTGTGTGACCAAACGTCGTTGTTACCAAACCAACTTGTCCCCTGTATAGTGCTTCACCCCACTGGCCCTCATAGACCCCGCCATACGCGAGCAGTAGTAAACCCCTTTACTGCTGTGCGCTCCGCCATACCTGAAAACCTCTCTCTATACCATCCCGGATCCCCAAAGCCCACAAATCAATGCCCATATCATTTAGATGAACCCCGTCGGCACGACGAAATTGTGGATCGGTATTCTCTAAGTCGTCGTGGCGTACCACGATCCCCCCTTGTCGGGTAATGAACTTAGACACCGCTTTGTTAACTTTTGCCCAGGCGCGGTTCAGCCTATACACCGACCTGGCGTTGCGCCATTTGAGTCGGGGAAGGATATCAGACCAAATGAGAATGATTCCTGGGAAAAGAGACAGCAGGCGCATGGTGTCATATTTAATATCTCTAATCAGCGTCTGAGAAGTGCGCGAACCTAGATCATTGCCTCCCAAATGTAAACAAAGGACATTAGGTTCCCTATCCAGCCGAGCATAGTAATGTAGCTGAGGGAGGAGAGCACTCCATAACATTCCCCGAGTTCCTAACCAGTGGACCTCCGCTTCACTTCTGGGTAAGCCCAACCTGCGACCCTGTGGACGGACATCAGCTCTGCGTGCGTCCCAGACAACAAATGAGTGGGATGATAGATTGTGGCAGAAGGGGATAATGAATTAGTGCACGACCAAAAAGGGTTAGAACTGTCTCCACCTTCATTGCAGCATTGAATCAGAAAAGGACAAATATTGTGGCGCCAACACATGATAAATAAGGCCCCCCTAATATTCTTCACTTTCCAACTGTCCCCCAAAGCTTGATCCTCTAACAGTGTCATCCTGCTTCTACCCCTAACATTGCAACCCCCATGTACTGTAGTGCTATAAAAAAGAGTGTCCCTAATAACGGTAGAATCAAATAGTGGGCCCCTGCATAAAACAATTAGTAGTTCCAATTCCTCCTAAAGTCACCCTCCACCCAAAAAATGTATTTAGCCGCACTTTATGCATTCATAGATAACATATATTGGGGCACATTTACTTACCTGGTCCTTTTGCGACCCCCGATCCGAACTGTCCGACGAGGATAATTCAACAAGATCATGTGCCCGATATCCTGCATGTGTCGCTTCCCACTGAGGTCCGCCGGAGTTCACCTTCTTCTTCCCGGTGTATGTGAGTGCATGTCTTGCGACAAAATTTGACATGTTAAATCCTGCGCATTGTCCGAATTCGTTGGATCGTCCAACCGTTTGTGTTGTGTTAAAGCTGGCGCCAATGCACCAAAATCCGATTGCATGCAACAAAAAGGCCTTCTAAATGTGGCACACATCTGAAATTGTCGGATATTCCGCGGACCCTTAGTAAATGAGCCCCATTGTATCCTACAATGCTCCTTTGCTCCTTATGCTTCCCTTGCTCTATTTGGCTTCTACATTGGGTTCTTTTTAAAATGGCCACTAACTTGTCCACGGATGATATGTGTAAGGCACAAACATGCTCCCTATATTTTCACTCCATAGCAGGTGTATTTCCTGAAGAAGTCAATGGCCATTTCAGAAGAGACCTGATGGGAAGGTGAATGGAGGACACCAGGTATGTTGACTATGCATAAGAATAATTCAATTTAGTTTTCTCGGTGAAGGTCACTTAAAATTTTCCGCTTCTAGTTACAGATACATATCCATGTATATGCATGAAAAGCTTTTCTGACAGGATGTTTACACCATACCATGGGGAAATGCTGATAAACCTGCTTGCTGAATGTCGCCAGTAGAGTTTGCATAAGGATTTCCACCCTTCTCCCTTCCTTGAAGTTAGTGGTATTACTAGTAATCTCTGCCTCTGCCATATCTCTCTATATTGAGTTAGGAAGTTGGAGAAAAGGCTGGTTTTATCTTTTTACAGATAACTGTGTTTGCTTATACCTTTCAATGATGGAGGTGACGCTATAAAGGCGACTATACATATTCGAGAGAAGAAAAAAGGCCAGACATTGAATGATTGGGTGAAGGACTAAAATTATGTAAATGTAAATTTGTTATACACAGGATAGGGGATAACTAGCTGATTCGGGAGGTTCCCACTGCGGAAGTCTCTAGCTTTTCGGTAATTCATCAATCTCCGGAACACCGGAGCAATTGCCGGAGATAGGCAAGCCCTGTGCTTGGCAGTTCCCAACACTCCCATCTTATTGAATAGACCCATTAGTAAGAATGGGACATCCGTTCTCTGGAATTCTGTGGGTTCCATTCCCAAGATCATGAGGGTCCCACCAGTCAGACCCTCTCGATCAGTATTTTTATCTCCCATGGATAAGGGATCATTTGAAAACTTGGTATAACTACTCTAAGGTGAGGCTCTTCAGGAATATATTATTGTGAGTTTCCGAATATTTAACACGGCTGACTTTCTTCCAGATGATGACTGGCTAAAACGTTAATTTTGAATGATGAATGGTCTTGTCGCTTGAAATTGACAGTTTTGATCAATTTGTACAGAAAATCTTTATTCAAATCAATGAGGATGAGCTGCAATTCCAAATATAGCTTCCATACAATGTACAACATTGTGCTTGATAAAAAAAATTAGGAAGGAACAGCAGTTTTCCCAAATTCTGGCCTCTTTAAATAGTTGAACATAGAGGGTGGTAGATTTTGGACCCCCACATTTCTGATATTGAATCCTATGTTAAGGATAGGTCATCAATACTGTAAAGGAGGCCTGGTAACCTGTGATGGGCTTATTGTCAGGGACACTATGTAACAAAATGGAATGTCCACATTTTTTTTACAAAAATATCCCCTTTAAGAAGGAGGCTGCATCTTCTAATCAGTTCTCTGCATTGATCTGATTGCAAAGATGATCCGAAGCAGCTGTTTCCATGAGTGTTGCTAAGTAACACAGCGCAGGTGTACGATGCTTCTGCTTCTTCACATCTCTAGTTCATCTCACAAAAATGATATATTAAGTGCTGGTAGAAGAATGTTCTGTCGTTCATAGATTTAAGATGAATGTCCTGTTCTAGATGGAGGACATAAACACTTACTGACAAATTATCTGTCAATGAATGTGTTTGTCGCCAACAACTTCCTGGTCTGTCTACTCCACGGAAAAACAGGCTTCATATACTAAGAATCTAGATTTGTCTTACTTTTTACTTGCTTTTATGTTATAGTCATGTGAATAAAGCCTTAGGTGTATGCCATCCATACTTTCCAGTTGGGTGCAGATTAAGGGTGCATTTAGACAAACTGGTGCTCGCCCGGATCGGAGCACTGGGCCGGGCGGAAGAGTGAACGCTCTTCACCCCTTCATCATACATAGACCGACGAGTGGCCATCCAGCTTGTTGATGGTGAGACATTGTGAGCCATAGAAATCTATGGGGGCCGTGATCTGGTCGGAAATCATTCAACCAGATCACAGCCCCCATAATGGCCATCTGAAATGAGCCCTAAGACTGCCATGGGCCTTGGGATGTTCAAAAATTATTGACCTCATCTAATTTACTTTAATTGTTTGGCATTTACTTCCTACATTGGGTACCAGAACCAAACTGGTGAAAGAAGTAGGGTTGGTCCCTTCTGCTGGCTACTATAGTTTGAGGACCATTGGAGGACCTTCAAAGGTCCTGTAAGGTTCTTGTATGAATGTTTGCCAAGAGCTGAAAGAGCATTCCGTGGCCAGAGGTCCCATGCTTTATTATCTTTACAGGGCAGTATGTAGGCTATCAAGATTGATACTGCCACCATCTCATTTCAATGACGGCCTCTAAACTCTTGCCTGAAGGTCAGACATGTTATCCTTTATGCCTAATCCATTTGTTCTTGAGAGATAAGCCATCTTCATAGGTGTGTGGCAGTGGCTTACTCCCAGTCCCCTTTTGAGAACAATTTCGTACTTAGCAGGGGTGTAACTACAGTGGTAGCAGCCATAATAGCCACTATGGGGCCCACATTGTCAGGGGGCCCCAACATCTGGCCTGACACTAAAGAGTGGATGATGTGCACCATTTTATACATATTATGCTGCACATTATACAGCATAATATGTATATAACATATATGTGTGTATATCTGTCATACGTATACGCTATATATGTGTATGGTGTGTATATACTGTATTTGTGTTTATATGCTGTACTCTGTATATGGCACTGTATGTATGTGTTATATGTGAAGTCTACATGCTCTATATGTGTGCGAGTGTATAAAAGTGTGTGTATGAGTGAAGAAATGTATGTTTATGTATATAGGTATATAAATGTGTGGGTATATATGAGTGTAACGTATATATTTTTAAGCGGGAAGGGGGACCCCATTTAGAAGTCTGCTATGGGGCCCTGCATCTCCTAGTTACGCCCCTGGTACTTAGCCATGTGAAGTGTGCATGTGTATGGGGGGATTGGCAGAGATGATCTGTCTTGGTTGAAAGGCGACTCGTGTGCACGGCCAGCCTTATTCTGAAATCCATTTATGTGTTGAAAAGAAGCTGTGCTTTGGGAGGAGAAGATATAATCAGGGGGTCAGGTTGGTGATCCTCGGGTGGAAGGGACATCATAACTAGCTGACTGTAGAACCACGGATTGTTCTGAACAGTTTCGGGCCGGACAAACAATTCCATTGGTGGCACCTTTATAAGAATGTAAATAACTGGAGTTAATAGTGAAAGGTCCTCATTAAAGGGGTTGTAACAGATTCCGGGTTCAAGAGCTTTAAGTTATGCCTATGCTAACATCAGCTGTATTCGGCCTGCATTTATCTATATTTTTCATAATATGCTTGGGAAGATGATGCCAGGTTATCAGAGATTCCAGTTTACTTTATATAAGAATCTCAAAAACGAGATCCTACACCTTCTGACATGTAAAGTTTAATGGTGCATTCCTAGATTAGCTGTGGACCTTTTTGAGGGCAGAAGAAGTTTATAAAATTGATGGACACTGTACTTGTCTCTCTCTGCCCTGTAATAATGAATAGAACACTATTTTTGGCAGATGTGTAACTAAAGTTAGAGGAATAATAAGTATTGTATATCCGGAGTTTCCTGTTATAATGAATACGAGGGAACATATAATTGTTCTGAGAAAAAAAAACAATATATTTCTTAATGTTCCCTGAAACGACATTAAACGTGCCCATGCAGATTCCTTTATCGCAAGTGATGTATGATGCAGGATATGATACATCATGTCACGTTATGTAACACTGGGTTATAAAGGTGGTAAATTACCTTTCAAAATGTTATCACTGAGCTCTGAAATGGATATTTAGCTTGTGTTGTGTTGTGTTGCTTTTTGTTTTAGTACAGTGGCTTAGTGGTTAGCATTACAGCCTTGCAGCGATTGGGTTTAAGTCCCAGGGTCAACATCTGCAAAGAGTATATATGATCTCTCCGTGTTTGTGTGGGTTTCCTCCGGGTCCTCTGGTTTCCTCCACACTCCTAAACATACTGGTAGGTGGATTAGATTGTGAGCCCCATGGGGACCAATCTAGCAAGCTCTGTGCAGCGCTGCATAATCTGTGTGCGCTATATGAATAAAGGAATTATTATTATTATAAATCAGGTAATAGAAGTGTTTTTATTAGAATAATGGAGCATCTTAAATTCTTCTTTTAAAAAAGTGATTTTCCAGAAATCAGGAAAAAACCCCTGGAGGGGTTGGAAGAATATTCCCGCTTCCTTTGGTGCCCTGGCAATTTGTGTTTATGACAAGGGTTTCAGGACTCACTTTGGCAAATTAGTGGCCTTATCAGATCAGGCCACTTCTGTTGAGGCACTTAATGGCTGAAGTGAGATTCTGTGACCCCCAAAAACCTCTGGCCGGGAGCTGTGCTGAAAGTTGGAAGAACCGGAGCAACATGGGAACTGGGAGACAAAGCAGGTTGAGTATGTATTCTTTTTTTCTTGTCCTTGTCCAATTTGAAAGGAAGATGTGTAATACTTAAAATGAACATTGGTGGCGCTGCAGGAAAATCGAACGGCTAATCACTGGTGATCCTAGCATTCAGACTCTTTGTTGGGGATTGTCCAAAAAAAAAAGACTTCTTTGGAATATTCCCAGCATTTTACCGTTTTCCATGTGAATGCTTCAGTGAGTCACCTTAACATCCCTGAGGCATAAAACAACATAACTCACAATTAATACAATTGCACAAACCCTAAATTATTAATTCACTGTGAAGAAGTAAAGGTGGATATGACATAAAGAAGCTTCACTGCCAAACCCTAAATTAGGTCAAATTATAATAAAATAATAATGGTAATAATAATTAATAAAATATAATAAGGCTGCATTAAGACTACCGCTACTCCGTTTAATGTTTCCAAACTCTCTGTAAAAACATTTCTCTAAACAAAATAATACAGAAGACTGAAGGAAGGAAACAAATCTAAAATAAAATAAAATAAAAAATAACACTTAAAAATATATAATAGCTTGTAATAATAGACAAAATTGCAGGGATAAATAAAAACATGGAAAATCTTTATGGGCTCTAAACATGGATGATATTTTCAACTTTGATTGTGTTATGGGAAATATCCTTGGATTTTTGCTGCTTCAGTACTGAAAACCCACATGTCCTCCCTTCCCTACTATGCTTTTGCTCCTCTATGTAAGTAATATACTTTGAAATAAAGATGAATGACAATGGTTGGAAGATTGTGAGTGCCATCCTTTTAGTTTCATATTACAGGCAGTCCCCTACTTAAAAGAACACCTGACTAACAGACGACCCCTAACTAAAGGAGGACCCCTCTGCCCACTGTGACCTCTGGTGAAGCTCTCTGTTTTACTATATACTGGGGTACAGCTTGAATTGGGGGTCACATGAAAAATCTAATAGAGGGGGGCATTGTATATAGGTCTAATAAAGGGAGCATATTATATAACATAGGGGGCGGAGTATATACATCTAATGCTAGTAAAGTATATATATAAATCACTATAATAATTCATGATGACTGCAATGATCAGCTGTAAAGTGTCTGATAATCCTTGGTCCAATAACAGCAAAAAATTTTGAAACTCCAGTTGTCACTGGCACAAAAAATTTTTTGACTGGAGCTACAATTATAAAATAAACAGTTTCAACTTACATACAAATTCAACATGACAACAAACCTATGGAATCTATCTTGTAGATAACCCGGGGGCTGCCTGTATCTTGAATTGAAACCAGTGTATTATTACTGTACATCGGACCTGATGAAGAGGACAGTCCTTCCATGAAACACATAGGCAGGCATTTAACAATTTGGGCACAGGAATATAATTTTCAGTGGCATGTAAATTTGTGTCACAAGGGATTAACGATTTGGCGCACAAACAAAAAGGTTTAGAACTGTCTCCCCATTCATGAAGGGGAAATAGAACTCCATAGACCGGCTTTTAGCTGCTCTAATTGTGCACCAAAAATTGCCCTGGAAAACTAGAAGTGCTGGAAAAGTGTCGGATTCACAAGCGGCGCCAAATTTGTGAGAGTCAGAAAAGCACCAATATTATGGCACCGACACTTCATAAATAAGGTGCAAGAGATGCAGCAAGGGGAAACCATCCTGCCAGTTTTCCGCTTGGAAGTAGATAATAAATGCCCCCCGTAGCACCACATTGTCAACTCGATCAAGTCCAACCAGATCCTGTTTTTTCATCACACATAAATCTGTACCTTTACCCTTATTGTGACAGTATTCAGGTGACAAAGCAGCCCCCGTTACATCATAAGAGAAACACAGCCTCATATTATAAACCTCTATGTGGGGGCACCAATACGTCAAAGCCACAATATTGCTTCATTTCCGACACCCACGTCTTTATTTTGGTCGCTCAATTTGGGCGCAGCTTAGGAATCCGAACACTTTTCTTGTGCTTCTAGATTCCCAACACTTTGTTGGCACCAAAACAGACAAACTAAAAGCTGGTCTATCAAGTTCTGTTTCATCTTCATGAATGTGGAGACAGTTTAGAACCTTGTTGGTCCTGCACCAATTCATTAACCCCTAACCCCCCAGTGTAATTTACCACACAATTAATATAGATATATATTTCCCGTATTTCCCACTAAGTTCAATGGGCAGTTTTTTAGATGCAAAAAAAATTGCACTGGCTATTTTTGGATGTAAAAAAAAAATGATTGTGTGCATTTGGCCTAAGTCTATGGGGGGATTTATTATGCCTTGCACACAGCAAGGGACTGCAACTACCCCCCATGCCCTTCCTCATGCAAGTGCATGCAAAGTTGCAGGGCATAGGGTGGGGTAGCTGAAAATCAGGCAGGGCCTGGCGTAGCATCCAAAATTGCGCGCTGGACTAAGTGGCTGAAGCCAGGGTCAGCTCCAGGTGTCAGTAGGCCCCTGGGTGACAGAGCCTCAGTAGGCCTCTTTGCAGTGAACTCACGTGGTGCCTTTAAAAATGGTGCCTAAATTGAAAATATGAAATATGCCCTAGTTGATCATCCCAAACAGCCCACTCATAACTATTTTATATAAAGCCCCCTCACCCCCATTGATTTCTTATGTACAGCCTTATGTGCCCCCCCCAGAATCTCTGGGCATGGCACTTTCCCGGGTATGCCAGTGTTGGTGCCTGCCCTGGCTGGAGCACAATGCACCAGTCTTGATAGAGTCCTCCTTATGAGTGATCCAAGATTCTCTTGGACATGCTCTACTTTATTAATGGAATAGTCAGAAGCATATTTTTTTCTATTTTTGGGGGCTTGAGCCCTGCTATATATCAGGGTCTTCAGGATTTGTGCTTGGGGGTCTATCATTGTGATGGACACAATATAAGGCCCGAGATCACATTGAGATGTGTTAATTGACTTTTATTTATGTTCTCCCGGAGAAACCCTTTAAAGCCATATTCCCACAGTAGTACAGAGTCCTATTCATTTACCTGTCAGGGTCCATTATTAGTATATTACATCCAGACACTTTACATAAACAGCCATCAAAGCCTCACTATGTGTTACTGTGTTATTCCAAATGATCCATTTTCCGTTTTGCTGCCCCATGGATGATGATGATGATTGACCTCACTCAATGCGTATCTTCAAAGTGGCTGCAGCTGACGTAGAAAGGAAACATATGGTGCGTTCGTCCTATGGTCCTCTCACACAGGCTTTCATCTTACTTTTCAGCACCAGTTTATATCTATGAAGGTTGTGGTGAGCTAATAGTGCAGGGAGAGTGCCAAGCCAAACTGTGTTATACATCAGCACCCATCCCGGGGGAACACAGGCTGCCCTCTATAATCTGCTGACCGCAGAGGAACAAAACAAGCGCAAGATGTCCACATACCAGTGCAATACAATGTGGTCATACACAGACGTCATCACACGGCTCTGATACACAATATATTACTACATCAGCCTGATGATGGATACAGGACACTCAGTGACCTCAACCCCAGCGCATGAGCCTAAAACAGATCATAATAATAACCAAATGATATGAAAAACTTCACACTCAAATATCCTCACTAGTTCTATGTACACTAGGTACAAAACACAGACGTAGTTGTGGATGCAGTTTTTTAACCCCTTCCCGTCACAGTCTTTTTTCGTTTTTGCGTTTTCATTTTTCACTCCCCACCTGCAAAAATGTCTAACTTTTTATGCAGTGAGATCGGTGAAAAAACGCATTTGCATTTTACGGATTTCACTCAACACCCCAAATGACATGTCTACTTTATTCTTTGGGTCGGTGCGATTAAGGGGATACCAAATTTGTATAGGTTTTATAATGTTTTCATACAAAAGTTAAAAACTTAAAAAATCTATTTTGCCATCTTCTGGCGCTAATAACTTTTTTATACTTTTTTAATATATTTTTTAAAATGGCAAAAAAGTGCCATTTTTTACTTTGGGTGCTATTTTCTGTTAAACACAGTGAAGAAACTTTATTATATTTTGATATAGCGGCATTTTCAGATGCGGTGATACCTAATGGGGGTCATTTACTAAGGGCCCGATTCGCGTTTTCCTGACGTGTTACCCGAATATTTCCGATTTGCGCCGATTTTCCCTGAATTGCCCCGGGATTTTGGCGCACGCGATCGGATTGTGGCGCATCGGCGCCGGCATGCACGCGACGGAAATCGGGGGACGTGGCTGAACGAAAACCCAACAGATTCGGAAAAAACGCCGCATTTAAAAAAAAAATGTGTCGCGAAAATTGCACTTACCTTCACTCAGTGTATTCCAGTGCGTTCCGATGCTCTTCAGCGCAGCGCCACCTGGTGGACGTCGGAGGAACTACCTTAATAAATCCCGACTGGACCCGAATCCAGCGCAGAGAACGCGCCGCTGGATCGCGAATGGGCCGGGTAAGTAAATCTGCCCCAATGTGTTTATCATTTTTACTGTTTATTTATATCAGTTCTAGGGAAAGGGGGGCGGTTTAAAATTTTATTTTTTTTTACTATAAATTTTTTTTAAAACTTTTTTTATTTTTAATATTTTTAACCCTAGGTTGTCTGATCGATCCTATCATATACTGCCATACTACATTATGGCAGTAAATGGGGATTTTCCTCCTCATTAATTACAATGTGCTCAGGTTCAGGCTGTCAGGCTGTCATGGTGACCAATTGCCGCTCCCCGATGACGTCACAGGGAGCGACGATCCTCGCAATTTTTTTGAAGCCGGATCGGGTTAACACCAATCGCCGGTGTTACCAGTAAGCCTTTACTGCAATATGATGAGCCCTCTCCATGCACCCGGCGATTGACGTACTATTACATCACATGTCGGTAAGGGGATAAGGCAAGTAGAAGTGTCTCCAAAAAGACGGAATGATAAAGTTGTCCATTATATTTGATAGTGGACAAACACTTTTTTTTTTACAGCTATTGCCTCTGCCCCCTACACACATGCATACTCATTACCCACTACCTGACACCACTGTGGTAGCTTATCTTATCTAAGTATAAAAAAAATCAGTTTATTCCCCTACACAAGATGTTCCTTTAGATATATCATAAATATCTAAAATGAGAATATTTCCTTAGAGGGATCCATCTGTCTGTGGGTTTTTAGTAGTAGCAACATGATTAAAAAAATTATATTCCAGGATTGTAGCTGGACTTGGAGCACTTGGTGCATTGCTGTGTGATCTAACTTCACTGAACACAGCACAAAGCCTCCCACTTTGGTTACTTTTTCAGTGTTCAAACAGAAGCCCTCTACAGCAGTGACTGTATATATATCAAATGACAAGGGCTCTGATGTGTTCTGTGAAGAGATCTCACACACCAGCGCAGTCAGCTACAATCCTTAAACGTAAATCAACATTTTTCACAGTCCTGCTGCTACTAACAACACACAAAATTGGTATGATTACACAGACCTCAAGGACCAATACCTTACACTGCCTGTAGCTTTGCATGGTGAGAACTGCTGACAGTGTTAACTTGTTGATCGGTGAGGTCCCAGCCAAACACAAATTAAGCCAAAGCGCTATGTGTGACAGCACCCTTACAGCTGTTGATGTTCAAAACGGCGATTCTGGGAAATATGGAAATAAGTTTCTAAGATGGGATAAGGAAAACAATATTTCTTTTGCCGCCCCCTTAACATCAAGCATGACTTTCAAGATGCCTAATGACATGAAGTGGCGTGACCCTAGAAATTCAGGAGTCAGGAAAAAATTATATGATGTTTAGATATATTTTGGAGGAGAAGACACAAGATTTTAATTTGGTAAAACCAGATACAAGAGGGAAAGGTCAACGGATGAGAGGTCATTGTTTGAGCATTACACATGTGCTGTATACACTGCAGTCAGGTGACATGGAGCAGAGCATGGGTGGGGGAAGGGCGTTATCTGTACTTCAATTATATTATTCACTCATCATTTATGGGCCTGTAATGTCTAGTGATAGAAGTAACAGTCCATTTATACAAGTTACATTACATCACAAATTGTACGCGACTGACTGATGGGATTATAGTAGAGTCCCAAAATGTTAGAAGAGTCCCATAACAAAAAGTTGAGCACAAAGTTGTACCCCCTGCTAGGACAGCAAATAATGAACTGCAGAACAAGGCGCTTCATGAAACCTTTATCTTTTCTGCCCAAAAGATGATGAAGCAGAACAGTAAAATTTCCTAAATAAACAGAATAGAATCATAAAACAATAAAATATAATAGCAATAAAAAAGAAGAATACAATATAAAAAGTAATAACATAAATTAGCGCAAATAAATAAACGTAAAAAAAATATAGAATAAAATAAAGCAAAAAAACGTAGTCATGTTCGTTTTGTCCACGCTGCTCAAAATCAGCGCATCCATTTATTTCAATGAATCTTTACAGAGTGTCCCTCCCCAGTGTCAACTTTCTTTGCTGTAGGTCCTTTGTGTAGAGCAGTCACTGCTATTAAAGTCAAGGGGGGACATTGTATTTAAAAACAAAGTAGTTTGATCCATGGATGAGACAGGTCTAGTTTTTCAGCAGGATCATATGTTGTCAACGAAGAATACAGACCACACATATCCGTGATATAAAGAAGTGTGAGTTTGAGTTTTTGGTGCACACTTCCATCACACTTCAATATTTCTTCCATTATGATAAGGGCAGCATAAAAAAAAAGGTAGTTGTCCTGTTGTTTTTGTGCCTTTTCATATTGTCGCACTTTTTTTGCGCTAGTTTTGCGACTAAACACCAAACTAGCAGCACATAAAAAAAAAAAGTTTTCCTCACTTATCCCTTCAACCCAGATGTTTTGCTTCACCTACTAATGATTCATTATTAGCGACTTTTTTGTTTAGTTGCAATTTAGGCGTAAAACCACTCCAGCTCGAAGGTGGCATGGACTGAGAAGCAAGCACTGAGCTCTCCTGCAGAATAGTGTGTCCCCTGTATAGTACAGCACCAGAGCAGTGTATTACCTGTATAGTACAGCAGCAGAGCAGTGTATTCCCTGTATAGTACAGCAGCAGAGCAGTGTATCCCCTGTATAGTACAGCAGCAGAGCAGTTTATCCCCAGCAGCAGAGCTCAGCCAGACACTATGTGCAGCCTCAGTTTACAGTTCAAGAGCTTCTATTTACAAACAATCCGCAAAAGCAGCAACTCAGAGCAGGAGAGAACAGAAGTGTGTGGAAGAGAGACAGTACAGAGAAGTGACCCCATGTAGCAGGACAGAAGAGAAGTGAGTGTGAGCTGCAGACAGGACAGAGAAGTGTCCCTGTGTAGCAGGATGATCACACTGGTGTCTGAGGAGGACACTGGCCAGAATTACAGGGGGGCAGCAGAAGATCAGCACCGGGGGATCCCCTCCAGGAGAATCAGATCCCATCCTGCCGAGGAGGATCACTATGTGGATCTTGTCACACACCTGGGCTCTGCTGTGAGGGTCATTTTCATGCTGGGATGTGGGAGAGAAGCAAAGTGGAGGATCACACGTAAGTGCCCGAATCTAACATTATGCCTAAATTGCACCTAAAGTAAAGTGCAGCCGCAAAATCATCCTAAGACTCACAAGTGATTAATAAGAGGCATAAACTCAACTCATCACAGATGAATGTAACTTGTGATAATTCAGACGCAACAATCTGCCTCATTTAGGTGCAAAAACGGAACTAGTGTGCCTCAACTGTGATACATCTTGCCCATTGTGCGAGGTCTAGCGAGGTCCAGGCACCTATTATAACGCACTACGGCCAGCGCTCAGTGACTACAATCATTTCTTGGATTCCTTCACTACATCAGAGAATTTTCATCTCAGTCATTTTAACTTTGATGTTCATCTGCTAAGTCTCTCATTTCACAAAATTTTGTTAGAAATTGCCCCGCGCTGCAGCAAATTGTGGTTGACATATGTTGAACACAAAGGAAGAGGTGTAGGTCCGCCCCATGTGTTTGCTGTTTGTATTGCTAAAGGTCAGCGCTCCATGTACAATTAAACCTGACAGCAAACTGTGGCATTTGTTAATCCTCCTGATCTCTGTCCTGACACAGCGCATGGGAAAGAGCCATCACACATGTGAGAAGAAAGGAAACTATTTCACCACTGAACTCCGAGTAAATGTTCTAACCTGTATATACACAAGATATTTCCCTAATAACTCAGGTTCTTACAAAGTAATCCGACTGATTCTGTCCGATGGAATTGGACATTTCGCTACTTTTCCGGCTGCGGCTAAAAAAACTACAATAGTTAGTAATCAAGTTCTAGAGGGGAAGGCTGCGTTCACACCGCAGAGAAAATTTGCATTGCCGTTAACATTTGTGTTTACAAACCATAATGTTAGGGTACATTCTCACGTCAGGGGTGAGCACGCACATTGAACTGCTCACACCTCCCCTCTCCATAGAGCAATGCAGAGTCGATGCCATTTAACAGCAAATTATAGGACATATCCTATATTTCACTGTGCACAATGCGGTGCAGCAAAGTGTGCTCACCACATAGTGACCAAGCATCATAGGCGTCAAAGGGGACCGATATCAAGCAGTAAATTTTGCGGCGGGTTCCCATTAGATTCGTGTGAATGTGATGTGAAGGCTACCTGCCTATCTGATTGTGCGCTGTTTTCGAGCTGCAAACAACGGTTTCTGAGCCGCATGTCCACAAAAAATGGTCCATGTAATATAATAATAATATAATATACCTTTATTTATATAGCGCACACACAAATTACGCAGCGCTGCACAGAGCTTGCCAAATCTGTCCCTGTCCTCATGGGGGTCACAATCTAATCAACCTACCAATATGTTTTGGAGTGTGGGAGGAAACCGGAGAATCCGGAGGAAATCCATGCAAACACGGAGAGAATGTACAAACTCTTTGCAGATGTGGACCCTGGGACTTGAAACCAGGACCCCAGCGCTGCAAGACTGTAATGCAGTGGTTCTCAACCTGTGGGTCGTGACCCCGGCGGGGGTCGAACGACCAAAACACATGGGTCGCCTAAAGCCATTGGGGGGCACGATTTTTTTGCATTTTTTGGCACAAATACTCTTGTACATGATTTGGGGTCACCGCAACATGAGGAACTGTATTACGGGGTTACAGCATTGGAAAGGTTGAGAACCACTGCTGTAATGCTAACCACTAAGCCACCGTGCTGCCCTATGATCTGTATGTCATACATTTTTGCATTAAAAAAATCCAAGGCTTCTAAATGCTGTCTCCAGCTTGTCCCACCTCCTCGATGCCTCACATGATTGTGTGACATGTCAACTGACGACAAATACGGACATACAGGAGCTCATTTACTAAGGGCTCCACGGCCGCACTTTCGTCGGGTTTCCCGAGGATTTCTGATTTGCCCTGAATTGCCCGAGATCGCAAGCGATCGGATTGTGGCGCTCCGTGACGGCTTTCACGCGACAGAAAACCATTGGAAAAACCGAAGGATTCGGAAAAACCAAGGAATTTTTTTTAAAAATTGTGTCGCAAGAATAGCACTCACATACACCGGGATGAAGAAGGTGAACTCCGGCGGACTTTGGCACAGCAGCGACACCTGGTGGATATAGGGTGCACGACCTTAGTGAATCCCAGTGAGTGTTGGAAATTACCAGCAGTTGGATCCCCACTTACACAGGAACAGGGAGGGTAGTTGGTAGATGGTAGGTTGGCCATGTATCCTCTCGCTCCATTTACTATGAGAGGGGCAGAGTTACTGAGCACAGCGCGTGGGTATCTCTGGTACTCTCATCATCAAGTTGCGATGTTGAGCATATCCACTATGTACACTGTATATGGCCCTGTGGACATGAACCAACATGCCACCTGCTAAATGTATATCCCAGATAGAGGTGACAATATAATCAGGACAATTTACACTGTATTACACAGTTCCCACCGTGGGTTTACACCTCTGTGAGACCATGTTACACCTTACAAGGGCAAACTGTAAAGAGGCACAGACGGCTAGCTGCAGCGGATGGCTTCAATCACAACCAAATTTACATTTCAAAGACACATGGCTTGCCCTTCAAGTTACCCCCTCTTCCTCCTCCTATACATTTAGGGTTAATTGTATTAGAGTTTACTAAAATAAAAGTAGAAACTATCATATGTAACAAGGGGACATTTATTATCGACATTTAAATGGAAAACTAGCAGAATTTTTTTTCTCCCTGCTGCGCCTCTTGCACATTGATTATGAAGAGTCAGCAGCAGAATATTGTTGGTTTTCGGACACTCACAACTGTTTTTTTTTTATTCGGGCACAAAATTGTGACACCACTAGTAAATCCGAGACTTTTCCGGCGCTTCTATTTTTCCGACTTGTTTTGTGGCACTTTTTTGCCGCACAATTAGAGCAGCTAAAAGCCGGTCTAGGAAGTTCTATTTCATCTTTGTGAATGGGGAGACAGTTGTAAATTGTTGTAAATTTGTTTGTGTGCCAAATCATTAATCCCTTGCGCCACAAACTTACATCCCACTGAAAATTATAACACGCTTCCTACGCCACCCTGCACCCAAATTAATAAATTCCAGCCAATGGGTGTCATTTTTTGATGCTATGGGAGTCATAAAAACAACTGGAAACACTTTCTTGTCCAACTCCCATAGAAGAATAAGAAAGATGCGCATATGTGCAGCCACCTCCCTGCATCTAAAAGTGTGGCCCAAGGGCATGTGTCCCAGAGAGGATCTGCATCACACAGGCATGTATAGAATAGACTGTGGGTATGCCATAAAGGTCCACAATAGGAACACACCTTCAAAGTCAAGATCTCACTTCTATGTTTCAGTGAATAGTTTTATTCCTCACATCATAAGAATTTTCTTATAAATCTATATTTTCTTTTTCCTCTGTTTGTCTGAGAAATTTCCAGTGACCTCCCATCTTCTAGAACCCAGTTGTCAATTTTTCCATAGATTTTTAGGAGAAATTTTATAGGAATGAGGCAGTGAACAATTATTACTGGAGAATACAGTTATTTATTATAACAGATGTGTCAGGATGGGTCCACTTAATGCCCCGGGCAGATTAGGAACAAGTCTACTTGGGTTACTTTTATGAACTTCTGGATGACTGCCCTGATAGGTCTCTTACAGACATCTATGGATGTTCTACAAGCCTATGAGCATCATAGTGATATAGGATGCAAGGAGTCCCTGCTTCCCCGCAAAATAGCAGCATGCTGGTCCTTTATTGATGGACCGAGCGTGTTCATCTGATAGAGCCCTTATCCTGCGGATATGCTGTGATCATCCCATCCCCCAATGTCGCTGCTTAGCATAGTCGCCTACTGGGCCTGCTCCTGGCACTAATGAGGGGTACACTCATGCCTCCGGCCCCATTAACATGGGGGGTCCCACATAGCGGTTGTTACGCCACTGCATAATACATTGCAAATGAAATATGATAAACCAGGGGCAACTCGTAGATCCAGGCAGGTGACCCTTGTTTCCAGCCGCTCCCTAGAAGTCTATGGGAATGTGAAAAATATGGATGCCACATGGGTGTCATCCATGTGTCGTCTATATTAGCATACTGGTTTACAGGTAACACAATCACGACGTGACCCTTCAAGAGGTTGGGATGAGATAGAGACAGCATTTGCCAGAAACGCAGAATACACAAAAACAGATAAAAAACGGATGACACATGGACTTGTGTCACACTCGAAATTTACATTGTGCGCCAACAGCTAAACAGCGTTAGTATGAACTCGTCTCAGATGCAGTTTTGATGCGAATTACATCTATGTAAATTTGATTATGTCGTCCGCTATGTTCCATTTAGGCAGGTATTAGTTATAAATGCGTTTTTTGGACTGAAAAAACATGGCGGAGGCTGCAGTACTTTTCCTCCGTTTACATTTAAGTCTATGGGATTTTTAACTGATATGTTAAACTTCCATAATTCACTTTTTTAAGGAAGGTAAGGAGCGGTAGTGTGAAGTTATCCTAATTTGTAGCAAATAAGATCTTAAGTAAAGTCAGTGCTGTTAAAAGTATGAAGAAGTATGAAAATCATGTTTTTTCTGAAGCACATTTATTGAACATTTCAATAATAATAAACAAATAAAAATTTGTACAAAACTGAATGTAGTTTTCCATACATATATCACTTTTACAGGTGTCTCTTCAGCGGTTCGTTCACACACTGCAAAATCTTTACATTGCATCCATCTATCATGGAATATTTTGGAGGGGGAGCAGGAGTACACCCCTTTGAAGATGAATGGAGCGCTCTTGCTCCGGTACATGACAGGTGATGACCCGGATCCGCTGCTGTCGGGACTCGTGCGGCCACACGGGGCGCCGCGCACTCCTGGAGACAGCACAGGGGGCGGGGCCGTGACCCCCCAATGCGGGAGAAGTGTGCCAGTGCCGGGCCCGCCCCTGGCTGCTGTGCGCTCGCTGATTGGTGGAGCCGGGAGCAATACTTGTGCAGCTCCGGGCTCCGCAGCAGTAGACAGACCTGAGCAGTGTCCGTGCAGAGTAGTGACCCAGCAGCTGCTATGCCCACAGAGGTGATGAGCGCGGTGAGGATGCAGCCCATCTCCCAGCTGCAGCACCACAGCCCGGTGCTGCCCATACGGCTGCTCACCCGGGGACCCGACTACCTGCGGCGGCAGATGGAGACCGGCACCCCCGCCCGGAGCACCCTTAGCGCCGTGGAGCGGCTGGCAGCGGACAAGGCCAAGTACGTGAAGAGCCAGAAGGTGGCGGGCACCGGGGGCAGCTCCGGCTCCGAGAGCAGCACTGCCAGCAGCTCCGGGGGCAGCAGCAAGGAGGCCGAGGGCGCCCCCGTGCGGAGGGGCAGCAGGAGGCTGGTGCGGCCGGACTCCCTGCTCATCTACAGACACAAGAACCGCGGGGAGGCAGCGGAGGAGGCCAGGAGCGGGCTGGTCAGGAGGCTCTTCCTGGGCAGTGTCAAGGAGAAGCCCCTACCGCCCCCTAGTCCCAGGAAGGAGAGGTCAACAGGTCTCCACCGTTCCCAATCCGACATCAGCTCCAGGTATTCCCGCTCCTTCTCAGACTTTGACACCTTCTTCAAGTACTGCGGCCTGGAGCCCGAGGTGGTGGAGGAGCTGGGCAAGGACCGCTTCTGCTCCGCCCCCGAGGATCCCCTGGACATTGGCGCCGGGCACCGCCTCCGCAGTGCCAGCGTAGCCACATCAGACAGTGGCTTCAGCCGCCGTAGCGGGGCAGAGGGCAGCAATGGCGGGCAACAGGACGACGAACCCTTAAGTGGGCACCTCCCCGGCAACAACTGCAATACGTCGGTCATCGAACGCAACGCCAGGATCATCAAGTGGCTTTACAGTTGTAAGAAGGCCAAGGAGACCCGGGGGGCATCGCCTGACTTACCCTGACTTTCCACCAGGAGTATGGACAATAGGATGGCACTGCCCCAACCAAGCTCTTCAGTACTGTGCCTGCAGAGTCATACCACCTACACGCTGGACACTTGTACCTACTGGTTGCTTAGAACACAGCAGCCCATGTGCCAAGGAAAAGGGTGCTGAGAGTATTGATGGCACCGTGTAGCTGCTGGACAGCGACTGGCACCGCTCATCATTACTGCCACCATTTATTACATGCCAGCCTCACGAACATTGGGATTCTATGTTATAATCTTGTAGGATTGGAAGGTTTTGCTGCTGTGGGATTGTTGCCTGCAATCCATGTATAGTGTGTGCCCCAGAGATGCCAAGCCTGGCTGCTGGCTTCTAGAAATGTCTGGTAGCCGGATGTGACTACTACGTATTCCATGTTGCTTTGTTTATGTTACAATGTATCCCTGTGCATGTTCTGATCACAGATGTAGCAGAGCTGAGCTGCGGAGCGTATATAACACTGGAATTACTGCAGTCCTATGGAGGACCAATCCTAACATCCATATACTGAATGGCAGACTCAGTCCTGCTACATCATGGCAAGGCCCCTGTAAGCTGCCATTACACGGTATAGCAGAGAGATGTATGTGTGATAATATACAACCTCTCCAGTACTAGAGGTCAGATAATAGACCATAATATTATGATAGGAACTCATCACTGGGGTTGCACTAAAGCTATGATCATAGTACATGCTGCCGTTTATAGTGGTCGGTGTTCTGAGAATGGGTCCCAGACTATTGCTTATTTAGGGGATTTGTAAGATTTAAGGAGGGAAATGTATCTGATGTGAAATTCTGAATCTATGGCTGATGTAGTATGTAACGCTATGCTATAGGATATAGGATGTTCTACGCTCACCCCCAGGTACAACATTTTCTGCTGTTTGTAACATATGATCATGTTATATTTTTGTTATTGTTAATTTATTATTTTGTTACATAAACAGGAACCAATAACCTTCACTTTTGTCAGATTCCATTTCATATTATTATAGGCACTGCCGTGTCATTTTGGTTTATCCTTTAATTTGGCAACAGATAGTACACAAATCGTGATCTTTACAGAATGCTATACATTTACATAGCGATTATCTCTCTACATGATTTGTATATGTCTGATTATCCAGAATATTTCCCAATCTGGTCCTTAATGCATTCAGTCTTACAATATCTTGTTGGTTAAGGGGTACATTGCGTTATTTGAGGGTTCACCACGTGGGCAGTGTATATTTACAATCCATGTGTATGATATCTAGAAGATACCTTGCTATATGTTGCTTTTTTCACACTGTGTCTATATGAGTCACATCCGTCACCCAATTAAATCCATTTGTTTATGGGTTAGTGCCAAATCCAGGTCATAGGATCACACTTGCCCTCTGTTATGTGCCAGGAGCCACAGATGCAATGAGACATGTAGAATAGCGACCAATCAGATCATGGCGTTCATAGTTTTAATTGGAATATCAGTGTTGTAATAGCTTGTGATGAGCAACAACACTTTTTGTGTAGTCTAGTTCTATACTGTTGATCTTGTACACAGGTGACAAAGTGGGAAGGAGTGTAAATGAGGGATGTAAAGTAACCCAATCTATTATAAGCCCTTTTTGGGTTTTTTGAATGGAATGCAGATTTTAGGTGGCGACTTGCCTGCGGCTCCACCATTTGGCTCCCGGGTGGGGGGTGTGCGCTGTGTTGAGTGATTCAGCTTGGATAAGCAGAGGTACTTAGAGCTCACATGTCACCTGGAGGTGTAGACTTCAATGTGAGACTTTCTATGTCGGGGACGCAGGTCAATTATGGAAACGATTTTGCACTCATTAGCGGTAATTGTGTCTGTACTGGGCTTATGCAAATGGATAGGTGTGTATCAGGGAAATAATTTGGCTGCGTTCACACGCTGAGTTTGAATCACATTTAACAACTTTTAAGAAGGAGATTTTCCAACGTACATATGGGTTTAGACCTAAACACTTGAGTTTGGGAATGAGCAACATGTGTCTTGCCGATAAACAATGGAAAACGTGTGATGCTCATTCCCTATCGCAAGCAATCGGGTAGAAATGCAATGCAAATGCAGCGTGTGAATGTGGCCTAAATGGGACAGACAATGGCTTGTCTAACCAAACTTGCAAAATCATGAAATTATTATGCTTTTTGATGCAAAAAGTTCCAGTCCAGATCCACATCTTGGGTTTACTGTCTTGTACTCGCAGCATCACCTGAGTACAACCCATAGTGGGCTTCATATAGTCTGTTTGATCAAGACCACACACAGCCAACTAAATCTACCCATATTCTTTATAATCGGCCTGACCAGCAATACCAGATATGTCCCATGGACAAGAGTGGCGCTGTTCTGGTTTTACACTCTGTGTCAGTGCAGCAGATTTATCAACTTACTCAAGGTTTTATGTATCTTAGGAGCTGTATTGATGTCTTTTGCACATCAGATTTGTTATAGTGGGTAATTGGCACAACTCATTCTGTTTTTGCCATTTCTATGGCCAACCAGAGCGGTTTTGCGCCTTAATTTACACTATTTTAACAAATCCCACTTTGTAAATCTCCAAAATTGGTTGTAAGTTGTCTGATGTAAAAAGTGGAGAGGGTTGGCTCATTGTCACAAAAGTTCCAAATTTGGTGCGTCTCTGATGAACAGAGATATGAATAAGGCTTAATACTGCAAAAAAAAGTTATCAAAAGGCATTGTGTGGCCATTCCAAAAAAATTACTTCAGCACCTCTTAATTTGGGTAAAATCAATTAGTAGCATACCAACCAATCACAACGCAGCTTGGATTCTTTAAAAGCAGAATTAAACATGAAAGCTGTGCTGTCATTGGTTGCTCTGGGCAGAGCTAGATTTCCTTTCACTTTTAGGCCCGAGTTACTTGTATTCATGTACTAAAACACCAATTTCGATTTTACCCCTATTATATCTATCCAGCACATGTAGATACCCCCTTTAACTCTTACTGTAGTAATTATGTGTAAATCTGGAGCACTACACGTGTATAACATGTGTTGCCCATATGTGTGTCAATTCTCACAGGTGACCTGGTGACCCTAATATTGTGGATGTGACCTGATAATTATAGTAATTAACTCTGTTTATTTTTTTATAGGGAATAATATGTAATAAGATGACACCATGATATGTGTTCTACAGATACTGATGTAGCAGAGCCGGACATGTTGTGGATGTTTCAATGTATAGCACTGCAGCATATGCTATATGGTGTCCTACACAGTATATCTATCATCCAGTTCATGAAACCAGAATTTCCTAAGTAATTGGTGAATTAACTTGTAAGGAGCAGTGTTGTGTGTACATTTCATGGAGTTTTATTAATACAAATGGATCCCACAGAGAGAGGATTAAAGCTGCTAATTGATCCCGTCTTTAATGCTAATGTCACCTACTCCCTATGACCCAGGGCTACTGTCTCTAGTTGCCACCGCCCCGGGGTGCTGTAAATTAGATAGAAGATTGTAGAGACTTGTCTGTTGCAGCAGTGATGTGGGTGCAGAGATGGACAAAGAAGGAGAGAACTTTTTAAAAAAAAAAAAATTTTTTAACCATTTTTTGACTTCCTCGTGGGGCGAACTATGCAGAGAATTACACTAAGGAGTAGTTTACTTTTACATTTTGTAAAAACATTGTTTGGCTTGTAGTCAGGTTACATTTATGTGCAATTGTGGCTTCTTTGTGATTGGGATCAGTAGTCTGGTGCTATCTTTACTTCTTTTTCTAGTTTCTAGCCAAACATGGTGAATTCCTATGCCATATAATGTGATATGGAGACATGACTATTCTAGAAATAACGCCAAAAGTTGTCCAAATGTTGCATCAGGTTTTGAAAGTTTATCATTTTATATGAGATGAAGCTCATGGAAAGGTAAAGTGCTGGTTTCTAGAAGTAGAAATTTTTTAAAATTTCATGCCCCCCTCACACTAGGGATACAGAGGGTGAAATCACTGTAGAGTACCTGCTCTGCAATCACCAGCGTCTAACCCCTATACGTTCTAAGCATAGTGAATGGGATTTCTTCACGGATTGAGATACAGATTACAACCTTTTCAATAGAAATATTGATATCCTGCCCAGCCTTGGAGAAACGTCTGTTTTTGGAAGTTTTTTAACATGGCTGCAAAATGCCCCCAGCATACAATCTGCAGCAAACCCATCTCTGGCCTTAAAGTGGTCGTAGTAACTAAGCAAGTAATCCCCTACACACAGGCTAAGGGACAACAATCTGATTTGTTAAGGTCATGCCGCTGAGACTCCCATGATCATGAGAATAGCCCCCCAGCAATCCAGAGAATGGGGTCTTGTTCCCACTAATTGATGGAGCTGTAAGCCCATTACGGTATATTCTTTAGGTGTCTCAGACATTGCAGAATATGCGTGTTGCTATCTCCTTCACTATTATTCACTATCTGTGTGAGTGCTGGAGATACCCCAGCGCTGTGCTTGCCAATCTGGCACTCCCTGAATGGAGTAGCAGGACGGATGCTCGGCCAGCTTGACCCTCGTTCTCAGGATTGCTGGGGCTCCAACTCTAGTAAACTACTCGGACCTTCACCGTTCAGCTTGTTATAAACTACACTGTGCATAGGGGATAGCTTAAATCGTTTTGTACAAGCCCTCTAAAGTTTATTTAGTGTGCTGTAACCATATCAACTAAATGTGTTGTGACAGCATATACTTCTTTTTCCAAACATTTAGTTTTTACCCAAACAAACCCTAATGGAGCATGTATGGGGTAATCTGGTGACCCTGATAATACTGACCACTTGATATTTTGTTTGCTGTCCCTTCCTGTTATACTTGGGGTCCCTGCTGTGACATCGGTGCCGCTACCACAGTGGGGGTCTAAGGACCTGAGGATGTCTTGATAACCATATTTGTCATTCCCACATCTGTGTGTGACCAGCTACTTCCCACGGTGTGACATGTCTGTACATTTATAAGATGCATGAACTATAATAATTCTAGCATTCCAGATAACAAGATCCCATACATACAATATTCCAGAAAAACCTGCTAAACCTCATTGTATGGGCCAAGGGGACTGTTAATTTTGTATATTTTAATATTATTGCACCAAGTGAACCAGGTAATGAGATTTGCACGATATGTAGAGCTGTCCGTTCTTTATATGCAAACACTGCGGTGTATATATGTATATCATGGCTATTATTTCATGGCTGATGTGACTCGTCATGTTGCGATCATAGACACTAATGCTGCCAAACTTTGCAGTCTTCCAAGCTGCAGACTGGTTGGTGTAGCAGAGCTGAATTTGTCACTATATGCGATAATGAGACACACTCGGCTCTGCTACGTCTACACAGTACATTGTTATCGGACCATCTCTTCCCGCTTGCCTATATGTGAATAACTTGTACGTGTAAGTAGTGACACTGGAAAGTGGAATTTAAGCTATGTATATAAATGTCAATTTCTGGAACGTTCCCTCACTGCTTTGAGATAATCTTTACTCCAGGGCTTGTTATATGTTAACCTGACACTATTGCGAGCAGTCTGACCAAAGTGACTCAGTGGCTTCAGTCGTGGACAATGCTGTAAAAGCTTCACGTTCAAAGTTTTATTGTTCAACCATGCACAGAGGCCAAGGTACTTTTTTTTTTTTTTTTTTTTTTTTTGTATTTTTCAGAAAAAAAAGCTTTTGTGCAATATGTTTGTTTTGTACAGTTTTTATTTCGGTCCTGTAAATAGAAGTGTATATAGGGATTGCATTTCTATGTTCTGTATCTTTGTGTGCAGATTGCTCAATGTCTATAAGATCTATACTATAATAAAATTGTTATAATGTTACAGTATTTGGTGACTTTTTTTTGTGCTTTCTACTTAAGTTATTTTCTATGTAACGGTATGTACATTTTTCTTTATTTTCACTGTCGACTAAAAATGGGTGAAAATAATCTGAAAAAAAAACTTTGCCTGAGGTCATATGGCCCTTTCTTATTACTTGTAGAAACGTTGAATGTAGTCGAGCGAGTGGGTGTTGTGTCCCTAAAGTATGATATTGTCAGCTCTGATTAGACAATATGGGGGAGATTTAACACACTCTGTGCACCGGTGTATGATAAAACCGGGGCCAGCGACAGCACTGGGCATACCTGGGCTGGCGCCAGGGCCTAGAGCTGCTGGGGGGCCCACATAAAGCTGTACATAAGGAATCCATTGGAGATGAGGGGGACTTGTATTGAATAACCATGAGGGGGCTGGTATGATAAACTAGGAAGTATTTTAGGGAACAGGGGACGGTTTAAATTTCTGAATGTTTAATGCTGCCACATGAGTTCACTGCAAAGGGGCCCACTGAGGCTCTCTCACCCAGAGGCCTACTGAAACCTGGAGCCGACCCTGGATAAAACCCGGCTGCCTCCTCGCTTTGAGCGTTCCTATTGTACAGCGTGGCAGTGTCGTTATCAGAGGGCTCTGATAAACCTAGCAGTATAACATTGCTGCATCTGAGATAGCGCTAGGAGCTGTTTACTTTAGTAAACAGCTCCTAGTGTTTTTTTTTATGGGTGACTGGTCCTCTTTAAAGCCTTTTCGGGTCGCGTCATGAAGGGTTTAAAAAAGGATACTCCCTACAGATCAAGGCCTGACATTGAGGAAGACCTGTGATGTGACATTGAGGAAGACTGGTGAAATTATTGGCATGCTCCTAGAATTCTCTGCGGAATATGTATGGCCTTTAAGGTCGGCAAGTTTTCTGATATGAACGGCCCAAATACTGAGCACTGGCACTGATCTGACAAGCTGGGTTCAGCTCCATTGCTCAGCGTTCTGGACAGTCATTATAGCAAACACACGCAGCGAGTTTGACTGATCATGTGAAGCTGAACTAAGACGCACTGGGAATTATTTTCTGCTTCCTGACCCAGGTCTATGGCCTCTCACCTAACGAAACCAATTCCCTACACATGGTTGTCCACAATTTTGTTGTCTGTTCCTTCTGTTAAACTGATTTGGCTACTATTCCAAGCCTTGTTATTAGGGTTCTTGAAAGTCGGGCATTGATCTACAGGGAGCTGCCTTCTTTAGGGTAGCACTGGAGGCTTAGATTCCTTTACCATCATGGAAAAGATATTTGCCTGTTCCTGAAGCAGAGGAACAGATTTCAGTTTTCTAAATGACTTGCGTTTTACAGTTGACATTGTGAATTACATGTTAAAATGAGAAATGGCCAACCGGACCTTCCACCTTGATCTGTAATCTACTATTGATTTTTAGCGCAAACAACTTTAACACATGAGGCCAATGACTATTTTTGGCATTTGGACAAAGTCCAAAATAGTACAAAATGTCAGATTTTACACAAAACTCTCTTGTGTCCTATCGAGCAAAGTCTTCCAAGGCCTAAGTAGTATGAAAGCAATAAGTGATCACAATCAGACTTTATGGAAGGCAGATATATCTTGTGTATGGCCAGCTTTAGGGTGTCTGTTAGGACCCTACTGGGTTGCTCTTTTGCTCAAATTGACAATCCCATCCTCTCTTCTCTGCCTCAATGAATAAGCTCTTCTGTGATGTTAATATGCTGTAAATATGTGGGGTCTTCACTCCTGTTTGTAATATATGGAAGCAACGAATATTTGTCAAAGCTGGAGACATCAACATCAACAAGGTTGCCCACCCCTGCCCTAAGGGCTCATGTACTCAGCAGCGTGTTACAACTCTGTACAAGCTACAGGCAGTCTGAATCAGCCAAAATCAAGGATGATAAACCAGGGACACTTACTCATTGATCCAGGCTCAATGATTGTATCTTCTTATATGTGTTATCCATGGCCTCCTTCCTTCTAAAATCAGCTTGTAAAATTATGCCAATGAGCCAGAAGGGCTCCAGGGGATCGTTAGCAGAGCCCCATCGTGCTTTAGATTCACAGGCTGTTACACTGTTTCACCATCCCCCAGCCTTCCTCTGCCAGCTGTAATCTCATACAGTGGGAGAGGGGAAGTGCTACTGCACAGTCTAACAGTTTGTGAAGCTGCAGGACAGAGGAGTTAAAGTTGATTTTAGAAGGAAAGAGGCCATGGATAACAAATATAAGAATATTACCACAGTCACGGTGCCTGGATCTATGAGTAGGTGCCCCTGGATTATCAGGATGGATTTTGATGGTAGATTTCCTACAGCAGTGAAGAACACGGTGTATAGTTCTGTGCTATGGGCTCCATTTGTTGTCAAAAGGTTCTGTGCATATGGCTCTGCATGTGCATGAGATCTTAAAGGGGGTGTCCAGGTGGGAATTGTAATATTTATTTTATGGGCCCAGGTTTACAATAGGTCCAGTTCAGCCCATACCTGTCCCCGCCAGCCTCTACTCTGGTAAACACAGAGGAGGTCATTTACTAAGGGCCCGAATCGCGTTTTTTCCGTCGGGTTACCCGAATATTACAGTTTTGCGCCGATTTTCCCTGAATTGCCCCGGGTTTTTGGCGCACGCGATCAGATTGTGGCGCATCGGTGCCGGCATGCGCCGTATTTTTTTTTAAAAAAGTGTTGCTTGACACGCGCTTACCTGCACCCACAATAGAACAGTGAACTTCCGTGAACTCCGACGGACTTCAGCGCAGCAGCGACACCTGGTGGACATCGGGTACACTACCTTAGTGAAGACCCAGCAAGACCCGAATCAGCGCCGGAGAACCCGCCGCTGGATCGCGACAGGACTGTGTAAGTAAATCTGCCCCAGAGTGTAATGTCACGTAGACAGCGTATGCCCACTATAGACTAATACGGGTCATAGCACCCGGCTGTAGTGGGTGCACACTACCTAGATGATGTCACCACTGAGCCTCTGTATAGCAATAATGGACAGGATGCACCACACTGGACCAGAGGTAAAATCCGAAGTAAGGCCTCAAGCACATGCCACGGCTTGCACACTTCCCCATTTACTTCTATGGGCTCCTTCCCCATGGCCACACGTATGAGTCGACTGCCCTGGCAGTCTTCTTCTATTGTAATCAGCACGTGAGGGGAGCTCCTATGCCATTAGCACGGAGGGGCTCTTTGTAATATCCCCAGGGCCCTTCTAGCTCATTAGCATGATTTTAAGAGTTGGTTCAAAAAGGACGGAGGCCATGGATAAGAAATATAAGAAGATTACCGCAGTCACAGCGCCTGGATCTATGAGTAAGTGTCCCTGATTTATCATTGGTCGATTTTGATGGTAGATCAAGGACACATAGGACTAAAATGCAGCAGATTTGAGGCTGGACATATACTGCAGTAAGAAAAGCAAGAAACTATCCTTTATTGTTGTGGATTATTTATTCTGTAGATTTTTGTTATTATATTTTTTTGTTTGATGCTTGTAAATGACAGTAAAAATGAACTTTACTTGGAATGAGAGGCCAGATCAGGACATTTTCACGTGCCCTTTGGATACTATTATACTAGTTATAAGGTATAATAGATATAAAGCTTTAGCCACTATATTGCAGTCAAACGAGAAGATGAATGAAGTTTGTACGGTGCCGTACACATTCTGTCCGAATATCTATATCTATAAGTAGAAAATCAATCTATACGTAGAAATCACTATAAATTTGTAGTCCCCAATACAAAATCAGTACAAGGCCCCTTTACCGTACATATTGATAAGAGCCACCTAAGTCCCCAGGATCTGGAAGCAATCACACACTCCAGGTTCTGCCCCTGTCCCTAAAATTATTAGCTTGTTTCATCCTTTTCCGTCCTTCACAGCCCTGGTACTGGGTCCTCACTGCATTTGGGTGCTATGTTCAGCATATATAATAAAAAAAATACCCCCAATCTCTTTGTCTAAGGTGCCTATTTTCATTGGCCAAAATTCTACCCAAAAATCTACACTTTCTATATTGTTGTTTTTGGTCGGTTTATGTGAGCATCGCTTAGTCTCACTTCATTCTTTATATTGGTGTGACTATTGTGTAATTATTTTGCCGTAGACACATTCCAGTCCCCGTTTGCACAATTTGCTGCCTGTTTTCTGTGTCCGTTTTGCTTCCCATTTGTGACATGTTTGTCATCAACACAGAACCGGCCATCCTTTGTACATCAAAGTCTACTGAGGAATGTACAGGGACATCTGAGATTTGTCTGGAGACAGCAGTGTGGTCTGGACATACTTGCATTTGCTACACACACAACATGTTTGTCTTCTGGAAGCCGAGGGTTTTATAGGGGTCAGATGTCATGATGGTGGCACATACATTACACTATTCATATTGTTGTGAGGGTGATAATATTCTTGAAGGAATTGTTATGTCCATCAGCTGACAGCCCATGTCTATGTCCAGCTTTAGTTCCAGGGTCAATAGGCTGTGCTGTCACATGACAAGCCATAGGCAAGCATCAACCTACACTGAAAGCGAATGGCTCCTCCAATACTTATGTCTTGTGTTATTGGATTCAATATTCACCATTTTTTGGTTTATCTCAGTAAATCATTGGCTTATTCAGTTAAGGTTATTATATAAAATGCACAATAATAGAACATCTTACATATATTCTAATCACAGAAGACGGGATAAATTATTAATTGTTGGTCCCACCAGTGGCCATCACAAGAATGGAGTCCATAATTGCCTTCAAATCCCTAACAGTGTGAATAGAAGCTTTCCGTCTATGTATTCCCAATGTGGGACTTCCACTGCTAATTTCACATGGGACACCTTTGGAAAGTGGCGTATACCCGCTCTCACATAAGCCAAGTCTGGCTAAATGGCTTGCCCAGTGTCGTGTGCATGTAGCCTTAGACTTACTTCGCTCGGCTTCCCGGTTCCTGTGTAACTCCGGTGCTTCAGATTACAGAACTGAAGAAGGAATTGATATTCCATAACTCATATATGCATACATATATAACTCAGATTCCATGACCCTTCACACAACTTCTGTTTGGGCACAAGCCAGAAACTGGAAGTACTGGAGCCACTTGAGAACTGTGAGAGGACTTCGGATAAGGTCCTTAAATTGACTTATATTTCAGAAAAAACTTTTAAGATAACGATCACAAGTCAGAATTAACATGTGGATTTCTAAATGTATTTCACATCATGTTAGCGCAGATTACCATACACAGATTATCATAATGCTGCACCTCCATACCTCTCCTTTATTTATCTAAGTCTATCGCCCATTCAGGACCTTGGTAAAGTTGGATCCACATTACACACATAGCTTTCTGAACAGCCAAGACAGGACTAATCAACCTGAGCTGGATCACTCATACACAGCAGCTGGTGGTTGGTGCAGCAATTGATTATTCTGCCTGGCAGGTAGAACAGTGATTACATCATCCTCTGGTGCAGTGAATAACTAATGTGAAAGGAAAAGCACAGAGCCCAGGCACAGAAGCCACAGATCTTCAGTACCAAAGTTCGACGTACTGTGCGTTCAGATATGCTCCTCTGCCTACCTTGGTTGTAACGGGTGGCGATTTGAGTCACTGTTGCCTTTCTATCAGCTCGAACCAGTCTGCCCATTCTCCTCTGACCTCTGGCATCAACAAGGCATTTCCGCCCACAGAACTGCCGCTCACTGGATGTTATTACTTTTTCGGACCATTCTCTGTAAACCCTAGAGATGGTTGTGCGTGAAAATCCCAGTAGATCAGCAGTTTCTGAAATACTCAGACCAGCCCTTCTGGCACCAACAACCATGCCACGTTCAAAGGCATGAATTAATCATCCCCTTATAATTGACCATGTATATAGCCTCTTGGTAGCAACATCACTGAACCAACATACCATTTATAACAATTGGGCCTGTGGTCATCTATTATATGCCTGCAAAATACATAACTAGCTTGCAAATAAGATTAAATGCTATAATTGCCCATTGTTACAGACAACCTAAATTGCTGGTCAGGAATATTAACAGAAATGTATATGCTTATTTGATTTACACAGATTTTTTTGTAGGTTATGTTACCTTAAGTGAAACTGTCACCAGGAATGTAATTTTTAGCTGGTGACAGATTCTAATAACCCATCTTATGTTAATTTAGAAAAATGCTTTTGTCAGCATTCTGAATCATTTCAGTATGGGGGAGCACCATCAGAAGCCTGTGTCTCCTCGTGCATTCTTCCTCTCTTCCACACCATTCTACTCCCTCTTCTGCCTGCTCTATGCACATGACAGGAAGTGGGGAGGAGTTGTATGAGTGTGGAGGAGTGGAAACTGACACAGGAACACACAGGCTGAAGCTGCCCTCCCCATTTACCTCTGGAATCCCCACACACTGCTGGCAGGGAGACAGGTAATGTGAATAACACTTATGTAAACTACTTCAGAATGCTGACAAAGACATTTTTAATCAGCATAGTATAAGCTATAGGAACCTGTCACCAGCTAAAAATGACATCCCTGGTGGCAGGTGTTCTTTAAATGTAATCTTTCGAGTAAGAAGAAGCATTAGTTGTCACTGTTTCAACAGGATCAGTTAGACAGATGCAAAATTCGAAATTGAATGAGATAAATTAAACTTTAAATTAAATAAAGTTTTTCATGAGTTGTTATTGTAGAGGAGTGAACTATTGAAGTTATAGCAGTAGAAATATTGTCACAAACAAGCTTTCTCCAGGCTCCAGGGTGTTCCCCTACTCAGAGAATTAATGTTTCTCTCCTTTCTCCACTCCTGAAGGACATATTAATTCTCTGCTTGTTTGTTCCATGACTCCTTTGGAACTGAAGGGACTGCTTTGTATGTTTCCAAGTTTCTCCTTGGACAACTGCAACTTGTGTTCTGAGCAATTATTTTAAAAACCTTGTAATGTATCTTAGTAGGAAACATTTTCTAATTATTTTATCACAAAATCTAGACCTACAGTGGCAATGTTTGTACATACAAGCATTGCTGACTTGCTGGGATATGCAATGGGGCACATTTACTTAGAAATTCTGAAAATGCACTAAAAGTCGATTCACTAAGATTGTGTGCCAAAAATCATGAATGTGTCGCTTCCCCGAACTGGTCCAACAAAGTTCACCATCTTTTTTGTGGTGTACCTTTAACATAGGGCGTGCAACATAATTTGAAAGTTAAATTTGGTGCTCATCTGATGGCACGTCCCCTAATTTTTGTCACATGGAAGCCAGCGCAGCTGCTCCACAAAAGGGTTGCGTGGGACACAATCCCAGCACAGACACCTCTTAAATACCTGCGCAAGCTGTTTTAGCCATGAAGAATGTGCATGGTCCGACAAAAGTGCTCTGTGCGACCCTTAGTAAATGAGCCCCATTCTCTATACAAAGCAGCTTTAATATACCACTGCAATTATGCATTTTACACTTGCAACATCCCCCACCGGGGCCTAGCCTCTTCTTGCGGCCTGGAGACAGCCGGGGCCCGCAGTACCAGAGTGGCTGGCAGTTGCGGCCTAGGCACGCTAGTGTCACGGTGCTTGGTATGGGGAACCAGAGGGCTGTCCTACAGCCTGGCAGGTCTCCAGCAGGGTGGTGTTGGCAAGAAATGAAGAGGGAGAGGCTGCTATAGCGGTTCTCCCTGGGGCAACCCTTTGGTGTCTAGAGTATGAGTCTCTGTGTGGTGGACAAGGTGCCCATGATGGTGACAGCCGTAGTAACAGGGACCAGATGGAGGCAGACGTTGAACAAAAATTACAGTTCTTTATTGGAACCGACAGGAACTGTAGCAACGTACCTTAACAAATGGTTGAATGCTGGAGATGTAGTTGGAGGGAGCCACAGGATGGATCGTCAGCCTGGATGCAATGGCAGGCTGGAAGATAGCTGTGTCCTAGTAGGATGCTTCAGCTTGTCCTGGGTTGCTTCAGATATCACCCTTGAAGGGAGGGTGATATCCCTTTCCTCTCAGTATCTAACTCACTACACTCAGGCAGGGAGCTGGGCTCACCTGCTTTGGTCTGGTGTGCTGGCTGCACTGACTTGCTTAGCTGTACTGAGCTGTGTCAGCTCTAGCCTAAGACTGACTTCTTCTTCTGCTGAGAGAGAACTGAACTCTAGAAGTTTCCTGACCAGGGGTTTTGTTACTCCCACTGGTCAGGTGGTGGCTACTCCTCCAACTACATCTCAGCTCACAAAAACAAAGTATAACACATGTGATTGGCTGCTGGAATTACATCACATGAAACACTTAACTCCTGCCTTACCAGGCAGGTTCTACCACTGCAGTGCTCATCCGTGTTATCTAGTGACTATGTAGTGACATGCTGTGGGGCTGATCAGACCCTTCACAGGCTGCAAGCTACATGGTGGGACGTATTCGCAAACACAGCTCTGCCTTGCATCGGCGAGGGTGTTGCACACTCATAATTCTTCTATTGCCAATGATGCCATTATGGATCATATAAAATGTAATTTTGCAATGAATAAACCAATATAATAGGCCTCTTTTCTCTGCATTACTGAATCTTGCTCTATGAGACTGTAATTGGTATATTGTATTCAGTTGGTCTGTGCTGCTGTATTTCTTTTAATACACTGAATACACTGAATGAGTAGACCCCATGCTAAGTTTTGACTTAGAGCTTAATCACACAACAATGAAAAAACGTCCATGTTTGGTGTATCACATGGATATACTATACACAGTTCTTTTAACAAATGGATCACTCAAAGACTACAGTGTACTGATGCGTGAAAAAGGAAGATACAGCTCATCTGTGAAGAATGGAAGAAAATGCCAGTTTTCCATGCCAGGGAATTGGTTTGGTCATGTGAAAATAGCCTTAGTCTTCCTCCCAGCAAAGTGCACGGAAGCTAATCCCACTTTCCACTGTTGGTTTAATGTCTCCCAGTCAAAAAGTTGTCACATAAGATTAATGTTACAAAACAGTTACAAAGAACACTCTTGACAAATGATATCATAGAAACATCATAGTATAAGGGCAAAATACTACCTAGCAGGTACTTTGCTGGCAGGACACTTAATACTTAATACTACATTGGAATTCCATAACCAGGATCTGCAGTAATTAATAGACATGTTATGGATTCTAAACCCACAGCAGAAATCAGTTTACACTGTAAGTAGATATGATGCAGCCTTCTATATTATGCTGCCAATTACAAACATGATCCAGTTTTTTTTCTGTACCAAGTTACATTTGTATCTATATTTATATACATTGTAAGGGATTATGCTTGGGATTGTCATCACCGGGGGTAGATGGGCACAATTCACCAGCACACAAGCAATTAACAGTCTACAATGTGTGATTTGGGGACAACTGATCTCAGCCAGTTTTTTTGGCATTGATACAAAATAAACAAAACATCAAAATAAAGCCTATGCCTCTGCGGCACTAAACATAGAGGTTACTGACCACACCAGGTGCTGGCCTACTGCCAGGCACCACAAAAACTCATGATATATCAGTTCACAAGCCGCTTGGCATGGCCTGTCTCTTCCCCAGGGTGGAGCCAATGTGGGAAATCTTCACCAAGTACTTATGCAGGACTTCCAGCTGGATGCTAATTAATCTTTATTACCTGAGTTCTAGAGGAAACTACCCAGCTTTTCCTGGGTTGGAAATGTCCTTTTCCCGAAATGACTGCTGCTCCAGCAGCCACCCTATTACATCATATATATTAATTATTAACTACCCATCTCTGGTACTTTTCTTACCACCAATTATCAAGGTTACCTATATGGTACCTGCCCCATGGGCTACCCTAGACCAGATTTCGCCATGTATCAATGAGGTTTTCAAGATATATTTGCCTCAGCTGTTTATAAAACTTTGGGAAAAATGTAGTTGGCTGTTGGTGCTGTAGAATCTGTTACATTATTCTAGGTCTGAATGTATGCAGGGCATTTGCTCCATGTTCTGTTTACACTATTAACCCCTTCCCGACATTTGATAGTACTGCATCGCGGTAGGTGCGTTCCCGCAAAATGCAGTACTATTACGTCAAACTTCTGGCCCCGGCTCCTAAACGGAGCCGGGGCCAGAAGCTGCGGGTGTCGGCTATATGTTATAGCCAACACCTGCCTCTAACACCCGTTAGGGGCATTTAAAGTTTACACATCTGTATTACACTGTGTAAAGTGAAGAAGAGCTTGAACAAGCGATCAGTGGATCACTTGTTCAAGCTAACCTGTAAAAGTTAATTAAAAAAGTTAAAAACATTACATAAAAACATTTTTTAATAAAAAGAATTAAACCCATGCAATAAAGTGAAAAAAACCACAAAAATTCATCAAAAAACCCCACATATTTGGTATCGCCGCGTCTATAACAATCCGTAAAATAAATTCTCTACACAAAAATGTTCTAAAAAGTGATCAAAAAAAGTTATGTGCGCCAAAATGGTACCACTGAAAAGAACAACTCAACACGTAAAAAATAAGCCCTAAACTAACTCTGTCAACCAAAAAATATTAAAGTTACGTCTCCCAAAAAATGGCGATGCAAAAACAAATGAGATTTCCTCTATATTATAAATGAAAAACTATATATAAGAGGTATCACCGTAATCGTAGTGATCTGTAGAATAAAGCTAATATAGTATTTTTAGTGTACGGGGCATGAACCCAAAAAAATACAAAAAGAAAGTAAACCAAAATTGACAATTTTCTTTTCACCCATACATTCAAGAGTTAATAAAATCTCATCAATAAGCTAATGACCCACTAAAATGAAGTATTTGTAAAGTGCATCTCATGTCGCAAAAAATAAGCCCTTATATGTCAAAATTGCCACAAAAAAAAAATTGTATAGCCAATAAAAAGTGACAATGCATAATCTGCTCCCTTCGATGCCCTGGTGTGTGCCCATACAGCAGGTTACCACCACATATGGGGTATTGTTATACGTGGAAGGAATTGGGTATCAAATTTTGTGGAGCGTTTTGGTATTTTATCCACTGAAAATTTGTGCATTTTTTGAATGATTTTTTTAATTTTATGTATGGAAAAAGTAGAACATTTTGAAGTTTGAAAATTTTTCCAAATTTTCAGCAAATATCTGATTTTCTCATAAATAAATTCAAAACATACCACCAAAATTTTTCAACTAACATGAAGTACAAAGTGTCATCAGAAAACAATTTTAAAATCACTTGGATATGTTAAAGCGTTCCGAAGTTATAACCATTTATAGTGACACAGGGCAGATTTGAAAAAATGGGCCATGTCAGGAAGGTGAAAAGTGGCTACGGCGTTAAGGGGTTAAGACTTTCAGTAGCTTGGTTTGTGTTGTATGCTTAGCTACTAGTTCAAGTGCTGAGCAGAGAGCGACTGACAAGACTATGTACAATATATTTCAATGCAGAGGTTGAACAGGGTGAGGGTGATCAAGTTTTCATGTAAACTAAAATCGGCTAAATCACGGGTGCACAACTCTTTTTGGGTCAGCGGGCTGGATGCCGCTAAATTACAAGGGGTTGCACCAGTTACCAGCACTCTCTATTTATCAACAACTACAAACAACACAAAAAGCCACTCCATAAATGATATAAACCATATATTTGTGGCTATAAATACAAACCCAAACACCAAATAATGCATTTAGACCCCCAGAACGGACAATATATAATAATACAGACCACGGACTATTCATTAAATACAAGTTAACCAGAAAATGAATAATAGAGACCCCAAAGCAGTCAAACAACAATAATGAAGAACCCCAGAGCATACACTAATGGAGACACTCATAGCAGACAATAATAAAAAAAAGAGTTCCCCAGAGCCCCCTAATAATGCTTGATAACCTTATAGCCCCCTAATAATACAAGAGTCCCAGGGAGCCCCACTAATGATGCTAAAGACCACCTAGAAACTCCTATTAGTACTGGATACCACAAGATCCCCCCTAATAATGCTGAAGACCACTTAATAATGTTAAGACCCCCCAAAGCCCCCTAATAATATTGTAGACCCCAATAATTCATAAGACCCCTTATAGCCCCCTAATAATATTTGAGCCCCAAAGAGCTCTGCTAATAATGATGGCAACTCCTCAAAGCCCCTCTTAAAATACTTGAGACACACTCAACTAAGACCACCCCTACCCCCGTGCACTGCTCTCCTCTGAGTCCCGTCATCAGCTCATACAACAGGAGCAAGAATCCGGCGCAAGAGGAGAGGCCTGGAGCAGTGAGTACTTGTCAGTTGTACTAACCACTACCCAGCCCCTTGCACCAACCATCGCTCTCTTTTAGGCGGAAGGTACAGCCTGCAGTGCGAGGCGCTGCATGTTGTGCACCGCTGGGTAAAAGGGAGTTTACTAGTAGTTTTGTCCATACAAAGCTGCAGATGGTGTTAGGTGGCTGCTCTGTAGATCTGGATAAGCATACAGTACCTTTGTGTTTGTTGTTACAATTAACAAGTCTGTGTGTTCAGCATTTATATTCTGGGATTGTAGCTGGACTTTGTGCACTGGGTGAGTCTCATCATACTGCTGAATTCTTTGATGTCTGCTTTCAAACTGGTCTCCAGCCCTTCCTATTTGCCCTCTTATCTAACTGCTCTTTCTCAGAACAAAAGAGAGGGTTAGTCCTGCATTCAGTGAAGAGATCTCACACATAAGTGCACCAGAGTGCTCCAAGTCCAGCTACAATCTGGAAATATAAATCCTTTTTTCCCCAGTCCTGGCGCTGTTACTAGCAACAAATAGTTCTCAAAGGCTTCATATGGAACTTTGTATGACCTAAACTTCTGATAGACTCCCTTTAATACATTTGTCACAGGTGCCCTGCAACCCATGTCTCGGGTCACAGGTGCACCGATGCTCCTCTGTGTGCTCCTTCAAGCCAGCAGCCTCTCTCACCTCTCCATGATCCAGCAGCGGATCCTGCTGTCCAACGCACGTCCCAACCTTCTGGTGTGCGGACGTGCTGGCTGTGCAAGATTTAAAGGGCCAGCGCCACTAATTGGCACTGGCCACCTGCTAATTTGATATAAAGCCAGCCTCTTCCCACATTCCCCGCTGGATATTTGTGCTCTCATGCCTTTGAAAAAGCTGTGACCCTTGCCTTGTGCGTTTAGACTGATTTCCCGCTGTGTCCCCGGTACTGTTCCTGATTACACTTCTACACTGCCAGTCCTGACCTACTGCTTTGCCCTTGAACTCGATTCTGTGCTGTCTGTCCCCGACCACAATTCTGCCTCTGTACCTCGCCTTGGCTGCCACCGTGAGCAAAGTGGCGCCTCTGTAGCGACCTGATGGTATCCCGCCGCAGAATTTCCAACCCGCATTGCGGCGGGCTCTGCTGAAAATCAGGTAGACTCCGCTCCCAGGTATCGGCTTATTTCATCACTCGCGGTGGTTCAGTGGGTCCTCTACCCCTAATTCCTGACAACATTCAATTTGAAATATTGTATGTGACCTCATTAGATGTGAGGACTACAAAAAATAGATGTCATTACAAAATGATTGTTGGAAAAGAAGCAGGATTACATTCCTTAAAGCATAATTTCTTTGAAGTATTCATAGGCCTGAGAGCTGAGCAACACTCTTGCCTGTAGCAAATCCGTTAGGGAATTTAGTTAGTGATGTGTTTGCAGACATTCCTCCAGCCTGAACTTCACCTGACCTACAAAACCTCATTCAACTCCCGTGCTATCCTTTTTGCTCTAAGAGACAACAGCTGTACGCAACTCATATGTTTTTTTTCCAGTACTAGTACATATGGGAGATTGTGTAACTGAGCTGTTTTATCCAGACTGACTATTAGATACTTCAAAATGTATGAGCAGAATTAAATCCATTAGCTAAATTAGGAAATAATAAATGTTAATGATAGAAATTCATAAAATCCACTGAAACTGCTCTTTAAAAAGTCTCCAATGATCTCCTCACTGCTAAATCCAAAGGTGACTCTTCTCTCCTCATTCTTCTGGATCTATCGGCAGCGTTCGATACTGTGGACCACCAGCTCCTCCTCAGGATGCTTCATAGTATCATAGTATCATAGTATATAAGGCTGGAAGGAGACGCAAGTCCATCAAGTCCAACCTTCAAGAATTAAATAAATGTTTTATCCCCATAACCCGTGATATTTTTTCTCTCTAGATGCACTGAGTTGCCGCCATGTGATTGGCTGATTAGAAATTAAGTGTGTACCTAATAAAGTGGCCGGTGAGTGTATATTATGGTGCACATGCTCCATTCTTTAGTGCGACAGTACAAATGACGGGCCCCCTGACACTGCGGGCCCCCTAGCAGCTGCTATGGTTGCTAGAAGCACTGTGTGTTCCCAGAAACACTGGGGATTGCACAAGTTTACATTGTTCTTCATCCAATAAATAACTTTCTAAATAATTCACAAAAATTTGTAGTTTGAAAATTCTTTATATTTAATACACTTTTAAAAGTGAAATTCTCAACCTGTGGGATGTTTTATACAGTGGCGTCATCAGAAACCTATTACCATCATCTATAACGTTACAGGAGATGAAAATGTGATGACAAGTTCCCTTTCACTGGAAAGTCAACCTTTGCAAAATCGTCACACACTACAATGAACTTTAATCAACAAGGAAGTTTCTGTCTATCTACAAAAATATAACACCTGACCTTTGTATCATAAAGTGGGTAAACCTTTAGCTATTAAGCCATAATTATATGTTAAAATGCTTTATGCTATTTGTTTTCTTTCTTCCTCACAGTTTGTTTTCCAATTACATAAATCAGAAAAAACATTCTGGCAAATAATAATAATAATGATAATAAAAATTATATAATAACGAAAATAATCTGTAAAGACATCTTCATAGTTTTTACGGGTTTCAAGTTATGATTATAGGATTAAAGGGGTATTCTCATGTATAGTATGCATGACATATCTACAGGCTGGGCCAGGGATGTTCGACCTTTCTCCATCCTGGTCTACAGAGCAGTAAAAGGCATGTAAATAGACTTTGCCATTATCAGTTTTCTCATAGACTAAAATTCAGGGCAGACCTCAGTTTTTGAGATATGAGACCCACATCTATGGTGTATTTATGACTTGTACTCTGAATATGTAATAAATGCTGTACATTAGAATTCCCCTTTCATTTCAATATTTTTTTATTGAATTTTTAAGTGCTAAACAGTGTGCATTTTACAATAGCAGTGGAATATACCAAAATTGTGGAGAATTGCATCATTACATAACAAACGTACAAAATGACAATAACAAACAAAGTAAACTATCACAGTATATTTAGCATATATGCAGAGGGAGAACGTGGGTTTTCTGCATGTTTAATTTGTGAGATGAGACTCTGCCAAAGGAGTTGATAATCCCCATGGCGTTTTTAAGAGATGTTTCTGGATCCATTAGAAACAAAATAATATCTTCCGCCTATAGGGAAATAGTGTGGACATGACTCCCAATTGGAATTCCCTTTACCTTGGTAGCAATTTTCAGGGCAGCAACCAGGGGCTCTAGAGAAAGTATTAAGGGGGCAACCCGGGCAAGTTCCATTGGTGATTGCAAAAGACAGAGTGCCATTCTTATTAACCTTCATCATGGTCAATGGTTTATTTTCAAGACTAAGCTCGGACCAAATGGGATTTATCAAAAATAGACAAGGAAAAGTCCTCAACTTAGTCCACTATTTTGACTCCAGAAAGGCGCCATTGGTACTTTTAGCATTGGCGCCTGAGAAGATGGTTGACCATATTCATTGGACAGATGACTTCTTGGCCCTGGAAATATTGGGCTTTTGGGGAGTCATTCTGAATACCCCTTTACATGATTGATTGAATATACTGGTAAATGAAAAGGCTTCCTACTGTATTGAAAGAAGTTGTCGACATGAAAAACAGCAAAAATCAATAATTCCATGGAAAGTCTGATGTAAGAAATTTGGCAATGAAACTATACAAAATGTTGACCTTCTGTGCAACTTTCTTTTAACCTGACTTTGTTTGATTTTCATAGACAGGCATATATTTGGAGTATTACCCTGCCAATGCTGTGCACAGGGTAGCGACTACTTTCATTTCATAAGGTCGAGACATAGCTGCAATATAGTAGTAAATAGACTTTACAGCGTCATATGTGTTTTATCCCATTCATTGGTCAAATTATGTAACATTCATCATTTCGTATCCATATCACAATGCATTAAGCAATTGACCCGGAAGTTTTAGTCAGTTCTTCCTTGCCTTGTTAGTAGTTTGTTGGCACAAGTTGGTAATGAGTCATTTTTATAACTGACTATTTGTGATGATTTTTGCCAAACATTTCCTCGCCAGTGCTGGACACATTTGGACAATTTGGCAGGTCCCAAACATTGATTTTCTAAAGAAATATTTAGTTACTTTTAAAACTTTTGATGGAATTTTGGGAGTAGATTCAATATAAAGCTACCTAATCACTTATAATAGATAGAGGCTCATTTACATACCTGTCTGACGGAGTTTACAGAAACTGCATTGTCCATGCATAATGCACTGTGCCGCGATTCACAAGATCGTGCGCCCGAAATCCTGCATGTGTTGCTTCCCCACTCACGTGCACCGGAGTTCACCTTCTCCTTCCTGATGCATGTAAGTGCATTGTCTTGCGACACAATTTGAAAGTTAAATCCCGCGCTCAGTCCGAATCAGTTAGATTGCCGACAGACGCCCCCCGATTTGAGTTGCATGAAAGCCAGTGCTGCTGCGCCACAATCCAATCGCGTGCGCCACAATCCCAGCGCAGACACCTTTTAAATACTTGAAAACGTAGGAATGTCTGACAAAAGTGCACGTGCAGACCCTTAGTAGATAAGCCCCATAACGTTCACTGTGTGCACTTCAGGAATAAGTGGCAGTAATTTCTAGATGCTGGAGCCACGGGATCACTTCAAAGACAGGATCTTCTTGCGCTATTTCTCACCTCACTAATATCTTCAACCTCTCTCTCTTCTGGTGTCTTACCCTCTTCTTTCAATCATGAGTTTGTTACCCCATTACTGAAGAAAGCTTCCCTGGACCCATCCAGTGCTGCCAACTACCGACCCGTTTCTAACCTCCCTTTCATCTCCAAACTCCTGGAACGCCTGGTCTATTCTCGACTAACCCGTTATCTCTCGGCTAACTCCCTCCTTGACCCCCAACAATCTGGTTTCCGCTCTATGCTCTCCACTGAAACTGCTCTGAAGTCTCAAATGATCTCCTCACTGCAAAATCCAAAGGTGACTCTTTAATCCTCATTCTTCTGGATCTATCGGCTCCTCCTCATAGTGGTTTTCTTCCTCTCGCTCTGACCACACTTTCTGGATCTTTCTCTTCTCACCTTCGCTCAGTGTCGGGGTTCCTCAGGGCTCAGTCCTAGGTCCTCTTCTATTCTCCCTCTATCATGCTCCCATTGGACAAACCATCAGCAGATTTGGTTTACAGTATTATCTTTATGCTGATGGTACCCAGCTATATACTTCTGCACGTAACATCACCCCTGCCTTACTCCAGAACACTAGTGACTGTCCCTCTGCTGTCTCTAACATCATGTCCTCTCTCTTCTTGAAACTTAATCTTTCTAAGACTGAACTTCTTGTCTTTCTGCTAACTTACCTAATCCTGACTTCTCCATCTCGGTCTGTGCACCGAGGCAGCAGGTCCCCTATCTTGGGGTTGTGCTGGTCTCCGACCTTTCCTTTGCACCGTATATTCAATATCTTGCTTACTCTTGCTGGATGCATCTCAGAGACATCTCCAGAATCCGACCATTTCTGACAACTGAAACTTCTAAAATGCTAATTGTTGCACTTATTCACTCTCTGCTAGACTACTGTACTTCCCTACTAATTGGTCTTCCACTCGCTAAACTCTCTCCTCTTCAATCTATACTTAATGCAGCTGCCAGGCTCGTCTTTCAGACCAAAAGCTACAAGGATGCCTCCAGTTTGTGCGAATCACTGCACTGGCTGCCTGTCTCCTTCCGTATTCACTTTAAAATAATAACCCTCATCCACAAAGCTCTGCATAATGCTGCACCTCCCTATCTCTCTTCTCTCATCTGTCTATCGCCCTTCTTGTGCTCTTCGATCTGCCAGTGACATTAGATTAATCTCTACCTTAATTCGAACCTCCCAGTCACGCCTCCAGGACTTCTCCCGAGTAGCTCCAATTCTCTGGAATAATCTTCCCTGGACTCTCAGACTAATACCCACCATCCAAAGCTTCAAACGTGCTCTTAAAACCCATCTCTTAAGGCAAACCTATCACACTCGCTAACTGCATGAAATGTCGACTCTCCCTTTACTTATCCATCCTGTGTTCTATCTCCCATCTGTTATCTGGCAAACAGCAGATATTTACCAAGCTCCAGGCTTCTCTGCAGTCTTCTTCACCTAGGACCCTGTAAATAAGATGACGGCTGATGGCTGGTTCAAGCAGCAGAATGTTTATTTATTAAATTATTTTATATTGTTCCCTTATAAAAAATATCTGAACCATTTTACAACCTCTTGTATCAACACCCTCATCCTCATAGTCGGTAAGCTCTCACTCCTATTGTTCCATATGAATATTTGTACTCTGTAATGTAATATTATATTTGTATATGTCCCCTATGTTTTGTAAAGCGCTACGGAATTTGATGGCGCCATATAAATTAAGATTATTATTATTATTTAGTATCTAGAAATATGAAATAGTAATGGAATTATATTAAAGATTGGAATCTTTCAAATTGCATCAGGCTTGCGGTTCATTTATCAACAGAACTGGAGATACTTTATTTGTAGCTCAACTCTGTCTTTAACTTCCAATATTTCTGGGGTAAAACCATTGAGATTTGGGGCTAAACAAGTGAGATTTGATATAAAGGAGGGAATTCTAGAAAGGATATCTCATAACTTACCATTGGTTGCTGCTAGTTTGTTGGCGTAAACCCTCGTAAGTGTACCTTTTAGTTAAAGGGAACCTGTCATCAGGAGCCCTTTTTCTGGCTCCTCCGTGTCCCCGTAGAGAATAGTGTACACACTGCCAGAGTTTTTATAGTAAAACTGTGTTTTTCCAAAAAAAAAATATAAATTGGATGAAAGTTTACCTTCCTACATGCACGGCTCTGTCCCTAGTCCCATGGGAGTGGCCAGTGAGGAGTGGGGCAGACATGTATGATGTCCTGAGGTGGAAAGTGATGGAGGGGGAGATAGGGGGACATGGGAGGGTTTTTTAAATTTTAAAATCAATGCATGATGGAGTGCTTTCCTGAGGATGGGGGTTGGGGGGAAACCCCTCCTCATTGGCCACTCCCATGGGACTAGGGACACCGCTCTGCATACAGAAAGGTAAACTTCCATCTAACTTATCTTTTTTTTCAGAAAAAGTCAGTTTTACTATAAAAAATTTTTTACAATGTGTACACTATTCTGTATGGGGATGTGGAGGAGCCAGAAAGAGGGCTCCTGATGAAAGGTTTTTTTAAATCCTCAAAATACAAATTGTTGGAGCAGGAAGTCTTCTGTTACCTGCTCTGCCTGAACTTTAAGTGGCATATCTCACAAAATCATTAACCAAACAAAGCTCTACTGGCTACCAAATCACCCCACAAGTAATCCCAGCATTGTGTAGGGCACTGTTTCCAGATATATCTTTACTGTTTACCAGTGATCTGTTAACTAATAAAAATTTATTTATTATCTTTATATGAATAAACTTTGGGGCCATTCATTTCCCATGTTTAGCTATTGCTTCAGATGTTTGTAGCAGTCACAACAGGAGCCTTCATTACACCTCTGCAAGTGACGTGCTGCTCGGAATAGAATCGGAACATGATTTCAACACTTCTATGAATCACTATAAGCAGAGCGGGGCTCCCGTGCAGCGCTCACACCTTACAGTTCACTAGATCCTCAATGCTAGAACAGGCTGACTCATGAAGGTGTGTGCAGTGCCAGGAATTGCAGCAATATCTCCAGCCTCGACACTGGATTTTACAAGTTTAGTAATCCTGTTTTTATGAATAATAGGGCCCCGGAAGTGGGCAAGGAGCTTGGAACATCCTGAAGGAATCATATGTTTTTTTTACTGAAATCCTCATGCCTTATGCAGGTGGTCAGCTCACACCAGCAATGTGAATGTTGTATTCACAAGCCCATATTTTGGGGTCATTTTCTGTTTTGGCTGCACATGGATCCATAGTATTGCATGGCAGGAACATGGCAGAAACACAGAGATGGGTTGGCTCATGACTTGAGAAGATGAGAAGAAATGAGTGACGTTTCCATACCTAAATAGAATAAAAACTTCAAACCTTACTAAATAATTCAGATAAAAACATAAAAAAGGGATGAGGACAAATTTGTTCAGTTACTAGTTCTTAGTCGTAGCTTGTTTAGTGGAGGACGCACAGACTTTGTGACAACTGTCTTCAATGGTCTCCAGGTCTGTCTCCTCCATGAATATACAGATGAAGCCATACTGGACTATCTAGAAGCCATCTCTGGCCAATCTTGAATACAATATGATAAGCACAAAGCTCTGACAAGTTTTGGATAATTACTAGCCCTTAGTACTAGTTTGTATAGGGGAGGACACACAGACATGGAGACAACTATCTTCAATGGCTTCCAGGTCTTTCCTCTATATGGACATACGGAGAAACCCATACTGGACAATCTCAAAACCATTCTCCAATCTTGAACACAGAATGATAAGCACAAAGCTCACAGAGTCCTCTAACACGTTTCGGACAATTACTAGTTCTTAGTCATAGTTTGTATTGTGGAGGACACACAGATATGGAGACAACTGTCTTCAATGGTTTCCAGGTCTTTCCTCTACATGGACATACAGATGAACCCATTCAGAACTATCTCAAAGCCTTTCGGGCCAATCTTGAATTGAAAATGATGAGCACATATCTCACACATCTGACGTGTTTCGGACTGTTACTTGTCCTTAGTCGTAATAGTGGAGGACACAATGACTCGGAGACAACTGTCTTCAATAGCCTCCAGGTCTGTCTCCTCCATGGACATACAGATGAACCCATTCTGACCAGCTAAACGGGAACCTCTTCCAAACCAAATAGAAAGCATGGTTTAAGTTGAGATTTCATGGAGATTTCTGACCCAGTTATCCTATGTGAAAATTGTCTGCATCATAATGAGAATGGAGGATTATGGTTTCTTCAAGTGTGAGCGGAACCTACATACTGGGGCACATTTACTTACCTGGTCCTGCCGCGATCCCGCAGCACGTTCTCCAACAAGGATTTGGATCTGCCGGCATTCACTAAGCTCGTGCGCCCCCAATATCCAGCAGGTGTCGCTGCTGCACCGAGGTCCGCCGGAGTTCACCTTCTTCTTCCCGATGCATGTAAGTGCTGATTCGCGACACAAATCGTTTTGTAAATTCTGCTGTTTTTCCGAATCCACCGGGTTTTCCGACGACCACGCCCCGCTATTTCTGTCGCATGAAAGCCAGCGCAGATGCACCACAATCCGATCGCGTGCGGCAAAAACCTGGGGCAAAACGGCGCAAATCGGAAATATTCGGGTAAACCTGGCGGAATCGCGGCTGCAGCACCCTTATTACATGAGCCCCACTGGCTGAGTATAATGAAAAGTGGCTGATTGTTGGACAAAAGAGGATATAATGTAAAATATTACCAGTATCTCCCCTGTGACTTCCTTTATTATATTGTAGTTTAGTTGTAATAGATTATTTATTACAGGGATGCCATTGCTTCCACTTTCCCTGTAAATCATGACCCTGGTGCGGGTGTGTGTCATACCACACAGAATGATTGGTACTATGAGGAAACAGTGTTCCCTCTAACAAAGTTATTGACCATCATTAAATAACTCTTTTTTTATTATTTGGAATAGATGAACTTTCCTGCCAAGTTCATCCATTGTGCAGCGAGGCTCCAGTATCTGATTACACATAATTACATATAATTCTCCCCACATCTCACTTGTAACAAAAGCACTCTGTAGGTGGTCAGATCCATGATGCTTTTTAGTTATATGGAAGGTGAGCTAAGAGTGAATCTTTGTCCCAGCAAGAGACTGCTACTTTATTGGGAACCTGGTTGGTTTCTTGATTATGCTCTCAGAATTACCATCAATACTTAGCTACTCAAGTGGTCTCCAGCCATGTCCAGTCTATACCCAAAGGGTATGCTCCAGAAGTCAAACTTAGAACGCCAAAACCCAGACGGTAACTGGAATTTCCCATTTCTCTTGATTCAGGTAATGACCTGTCCTTGGCTCCTTAAAGAGAACCCGTCATGCAAAATAACCCCCCTAAACTAAATATATTTTCATAAACTGCCATTAGAGAGCATTGCCTCTATCCCTTCATTGTCCCTCCACATGCCTGTAAACCTAAGCAATGAGGTCCTAAAGCTGTATGCAAATGACCTGTGAAATGTCCAATGAAGCATTAGCATATTCAAGCTGTCCACTCTATTCATGAGTGGGAGGCACAGCCACACCCCCAGTGCTTGACTGACAGCCTGTATAATGATGTGAGGCTGTATAATGATGTGCTTCCTGGTGCTGGTGGCCACGCCCCCTGCAGCCTGTGTGTGCATGTGTGTGTGTGTACAGGAGAGATACAGCAGCTCCAGGCAGCCATGTTACAGCAGAACATGTTTAGGGCTACAATAACGTTCTACTTTTTTTATTTTAATTTGCATCTATTACCATTTTGTGAGGAATTAGCAGGGGGACTTGCTACCGTTGTGTTTAGCTCTTAGTGGCACACATATCCATAGCAAAGACCGAAGTGGGAAAATTCAGTAGGGGTTGGATTTCTATTAGGCAATAACTCAGTGTCATCTCATCTGGCATAGTAGTGTGCTTCCTTTGATACTTGGCTAGAAAATAGCCATAGGAGAATACAAACAGCTTCTTGAAGCCTACAGTAGCGTTCTATATATTTGATTTCTGGTTGATCTGCTGGTGGCTGTAGTTTCTGCAGTGCATGTACTTGCCAATTCTGAGCAATTTGTAGTGAGACTTGCGACCGCTGTGTTCTGCGCTTAGTGGCGCACATATCCATAGCAAAGGCCGAAGTGGCAAAATTCAGTAGGGGTTGGATTTCTATTAGGCAATAACTCAGTGTCATCTCATCTGGCATAGTACTGTGCTTCCTTTGATACTTGGCTAGAAAATAGCCATAGGAGAATACAAACAGCTTCTTGAAGCCTACAGTAGCGTTCTATATATTTGATTTCTGGTTGATCTGCTGGTGGCTGTAGTTTCTGCAGTGCATGTACTTGCCAATTCTGAGCAATTTGTAGTGAGACTTGCGACCGCTGCTAACAATTTTTGGGACTGCCACATACAGGCACTCAATCTATTCCATTTTACTGGAGGGCCACCTACCTGCTCCTCTGGTTTGAAAAATTTTTGGGACTGCCACATACAGGCACTCAATCTATTCCATTTTACTAAACGAGCTGTGTCAGGCAGAATTTTGGGTTGTTTTCATGGCTTCCATGTTAACTTTGTCGCCACCCTGCTGTGTAATCCACAAAATATACTGGCAAACTTTTATCATGTACCGATATTATTTGAGCGCTTCTTGCTCACCTCCTTTGGTTCCTCTCTGCCACCCATTGGTTTGAAGCCTGAGTCCATTTAGGGTATGTCGCCATGACACTCTCTAGCCTGCTGCCGCTGCCTCTGCATGCCGTCCCCTATAGTGTCAGGGTCAATTATTGGATGTTTTAGATGCTATCTAGCTTCATTCTGTCACTCTGTCATGGCCATGCTGTTGCCCATAATTTTGGCATAATGGTGCGATTATGCAGCCTCAGAGGCATCCATGCATGCTGCCCCTGCTGTTTCCTGTCCATTTCCGTGGTGTTTCCATCCTTTTCTGAGGTTCCCAGGTGTTTGGCCAAGCTTCCCTGTGCAGAGCCTTGGTCCCCTTGAAAAATGCTCGAGTCTCCCATTGACTTCAATGGGGTTCGTTATTCGAGACGAGCACTCGAGCATCGGGAAAAGTTCGTCTCGAATAACGAGTACCCGAGCATTTTAGTGTTCGCTCATCTCTAGTTAATATACATGGAGTAGGAAATGGATATCTCCAACATATGCAATTTATGTCCGCCAGACAATTAGTCTGTGCATTTTGATGTCTGTTCTGTGTGTCATATCTTTGTTTTCATTGCTGGTAACTTTATTTCCTGGTTTTTGCTACATCTGCTGTTCATAGATCAGTCACAAGACCTTGTATGTGGAAGGCTATGATTACCTATAGTGCTGTTCTGACAGCCTTGCTTTTCTGTACTAAAACATGGCATTTTTTGACAGGGCCCACTGGCTCTTGATATGTACTTCATGCATTTAATTTTTCTGGAGGGCCACCTACCGGTCCTCTGTTTGAAACAATTTTGTGAGTGCCACATACAGGCACTCAATCTATTCCATTTACTGCAGGGCCACCTACCTGCTCCTCGGTTTGAACAATTTTTGGACTGCCACATACAGGCACTCAACAATATTCCATTTACTGGAGGGCCACTACCTGCTCCTCTGGTTTGAAACATTTTGTGGACTGCCACATACAGGCACTCAATCTATTCCATTTTAGTGCAGGGCCACCTACCTGATCCTCTGGTTTGAACAATTTTGGGACTGCCACATACAGGCACTCAATCTATTCCATTTACTGCAGGGCCACCTACCTGCTCCTTGGTTTGAAACATTTTGGGACTGCCACATACAGGCACTCAATCTATTCCATTTTATGCAGGGCCACCTACCTGCTCCTCTGGTTGAACAATTTTTGGGGACTGCCACATACAGGCACTCAATCTATTCCATTTTACTGCAGGGCCACCTACATGCCCTCTTGTTTGAACAATTTTGGGACTGCCACATACAGGCATCAATCTATTCCATTTTACTGGAGGGCCACCTACCTGCTCTGGTTGAACAATTTTGGGACTGCCACATACAGGCACAATCTATTCCATTTTACGGAGGGCCACCTACCTGCTCCTCGGTTTGAAACATTTTTGGGACTGCCACATACAGGCACTCAATCTATTCCATTTTAATGCAGGGCCACCTACCGTCCTCTGGTTTGAACAATTTTGGGGACTGCCACATACAGGCACTCAATCTATTCCATTTACTGCAGGGCACCTACCTGCTCTCTGGTTTGAACAATTTTTTGTGGACTGCCACATAACAGGCACCAATCTATTCCATTTATGGAGGGCCACCTACCTGCTCCTCTGGTTTGAAACATTTTTGGGAACTGCACCATACAGGCCACTAATCTATCCCATTTACTGGAGGGCCACTACCTGCCTCTCTGGTTTGAAAAATGTTTGGGACTGCCCAATAAGGCACTACCAAATAAATTGGTCTCCATAGCAGCCTCCACACGTGTGTCTCCATTGACTACTCCAAAGTCGTCCATATAGCTGCCTCCATACATCGTCCCTTATCAAACGAGGTGTGTCAGGCAGAAATTTGGGGTTGTTTTCATGGATTTCACATCAAAGTTGTTAACTTGTCGCCACCCTGCTGTGTTATCCACAAAATATAATGGCAAACTTTTACCATTTAGGGATATTATTTCAGCGCTTCTTGCGCATCTGTTTACATTCCCCTCACCCGGCATATCCTAAACTTATAAGAACGCTACTACACTTGATCTTATACAAAAGGTTCTTAGAAGTGCTGTTTGGGGAGTAGCCTAGAGACAGGGGCTTGGATTGGAGAAAGCTCGCCTGGCAGCGGAAACGCCAGCCTCCATGCGCATCATGCGCTTCTTGCGCATTGTTTACATTCCCCTCACCCGCCATATCCCAAACTTATAAGAACGCTACTACACTTAACTGGTGCAGGCTGGGACCGAGTCTGACCCTGGGGCTGGTCATATACTGCCGACGCAGAGAATTGCGGGCCTACCTCGGTCCAGGTCTCAAAGGCCTACTATACCTCCTCCCACCCTCCTCCCACTCCTCCTCCTCCGAATTACCATCCGTGGGCATGGCGCATCAGTCGGTAGCTCTAGGCACAGCAGCAGTGCCGTCGCTAAGCGACAGCAGGCGGTGCTGAAACTGCTGAGCCTAGGCGATAAAAGGCACACCGCCCAAGAGCTATTACAGGGCATTCCACATCAAAGTTGTTAACTTTGTCGCACCCTGCTGTGTAATCCCAAAATATACTTGCAAACTTTACCATTTAGGGATATATTCAGCGCTTCTTGCCGCATCTGTTTACATTCCCCTCACCCGGCATATCCTAAACTTTAAGAACGCTACTACACTGATCTTATACAAAAGGTTCTTAGAAGTGCTGTTTGGGGAGTAGCCTAGAGGACAGGGGCTTGGATTGGCGAAAGCTCGCTGGCAGCGGAAGCGCCAGCTCATGCCAAGATCCAACTAACATAGTTTTAACTGCAGCACCTTAATCTTACTACTAGTTCACTGCCTCCATACATCGTCCCTTATCAAACGAGCTGTGTCAGGCAGAATTTTGGGTTGTTTTCATGGCTTCCATGTTAACTTGTCGCCACCCTGCTGTGTAATCACAAAAATATACTGGCAAACTTTTATCATGTACCGATATTATTTGAGCGCTTCTTGCTCACCTCCTTTGGTTTCCTCTCTGCCACCCATTGGTGAAGCCTGAGTCCATTTAGGTATGTCGCCATGACACTCTCTAGCCTGCTGCCGCGCGCCTCTGCATGCCGTCCCCTATAGTGTCAGGGTCAATTATTGGATGTTTTAGATGCTATCTAGCTTCATTCTGTCACTCTGTAATGGCCATGTGTTGCCCATAATTTTGGCATAATGGTGCGATTATGCAGCCTCAGAGGCACCATGCATGCTGCCCTGCTGTGTTTCTTTCTGCCATTTCCGGTGGTGTTTTCCATCCTTCTGAGGTTCCCAGGTGTTTGGCCAAGCTCCCTGTGCAGAGCCTTGGTCCCCTTGTTCTCTTTTACTAAAAAAAATGCTCGGGTCTCCCATTGACTTCAATGGGGTTCGTTATTCGAGACGAGCACTCGAGCATCGGGAAAAGTTCGTCTCGAATAACGAGTACCCGAGCATTTTAGTGTTCGCTCATCTCTAGTTTTAAACACTAACAAAAAATAAGCTCCGGCACCAGCTCACCCTGAGCTGGTGCTCGGTATTTCCATCTTAAACCTGCCACTTCAAGTGGTAGGTTTCCTTTAAATGGGACACATGGCCACCTAGAAACCCACCAAAGTTAATACTGTTCTATAATAAAGAGAAGTATCTCCAGCCTTGAAATCCTCTTACATGTGTGCTGTTCTCTACAGATATATGCACCCAGGACCTTTGAAGGTCTTACAAAAGTTCATAAACTAAACCAAAACTTCCCTTCCTTTTCCAAGCAAATTGGTTCTGGTGCCCTATGTAGGCAGTAAATGGCAAACTATTAAAACAAATGAGACCTATGTGGAGTCCACAATTTTCATACAGGGTCCACCCTTGAACAGATTACTTTATAGTGAATTGATGCTGATTGCTGGGTAGTGTTACAGGAGCCATATATGGTTTAGCCTGGCCATTTCCATACAACTATGGTACAATATGTCCTACACATGGCTCCTGCTACTCATTACCATAGTCATCTATCGGTGTCTGCTTACAGATACAGATGCTAATCTCTGGATGACCACTACAGTGTTATCAGCAGTAATTGCCTATTTATATGTAAAGTGCCTGCATGGAGATTTGCCTGTCAAGTCAGTGTTTTCTTTTCTCCAGTCTCACAACCTACTTATCATTGCTGAGCGATGATAATGTGAGTGGGTAGAGCTCTACAAGTTATACTTATACAGCACTTAGCTATTACAAACAACCCTAAACCAGGAAAGATGAAAATACCTTCTTACCAGAAACAATATTCCATAATAGGAAGCTACCTGCAACAAATATAATCATAATATAATCATTGTGTTGGATTATTCAATAAGAAATGAATGGAGTGTGTAGAGATCTCATATAATATTACTCCCTGGGCTCCACTCACAAGCAATATTTACAGCTTCAGTGTCGGACTGGCCCAACATAAGACCACAGGATCCTCCGGTGGGCCAAGGCTCTAGACAAGTACTGGAACAACGAGATCCAGCAGAAGACAACCCAATTGGGAGGCTAAAAGGGTCGATTTCCTATTAGTTTATGGACTCCTTAAAGGGGTTTCCCCACACAACAAGTTAAGCCCTATCCACAGGACTGAATGATGGGGGTCTCAGTGATGAAACCCCCACAGATAACAAGATCGGAGGGTCCAATGTGTCCCATGTACCCCAGTCGGACCCCTCATCGGTCAAGGAGATGAGCGGAGCAGCCGGTGCACATGGCCGGGCAGCCCCATTCATCTCTATGGAGCTGACGGAGATTGCCGTCAGCTCCATAGAGATGAACAACTTGTTTTTTATTGGCTGATATTAATGTGAATGGCCGGGGTGACCATGTAAAGTAAATAGGAGCCTCCTGACTGCTTTCCTAAGAGATAAGGATCAAGCAATTGGATCCTTTTGTTCTCAAAGAGATAAACTGTTGGCCAAGTGGACATGTCAGTGGTGGAGACAATCGAATGCAGCTATCTGGGGTTTATGACCTGGCTACACACATTAGATAACTTGTACAGCTGACAACTATCTCTCCTGACACCATCATCCACATACATACTTGGCTCAGACATATAGAGACATGGGAACTTATTTTCCCCGAGAACAGGTATCGGCCATGCTGAAGCCCAGCATGGCTGATGCTTCCTTTCTTTTCTTTGATGTTAGCATTAAGGTGCATGGCTTTCTGAAGAACTAGTTCTCCATGTATATTAGACACTCATTGGTTCTGCTAGAATCTGAAGGTTCTGTCAATCATGAGATCATATCTATAGCCAACATGAGGCTCTGGGAAAATTTCTTCATATCTGCAGCTGCTGAACATGTCATCAGTGACTCCAGTCACTAAAACTAAAACATACAAAGGACAAAAACACACTTAGTGTTTCCTGGACTATGTGGTGACTGGATTTCAATAACCTTACAGGGACAGGACTCCAAGTATCATAGTTATAAATGATGCAAGGATCCACCACAAATCCTCCAGCAAACAGGGGTCTGACTTCCACTTTGTCGGGTGAAGGACAAATTGACATATTCAATTTTACATTTTTCTACCTCATCCTTTACTCTTGAGGGATATAAGTTGATACCATAGTGGTCTGGGGTATGGCAGTGATACCACTCATCTCATTCGGAACACATGAACACTCGGCTGAGCTCTGTAAACGTAGATATAGGGATAGGGTGTTGTGAGGAATAGCTGTCCAGGTATATGGGCGCCATTAGTTGAGGGCATAGGTTATATTATCCTCAGTTACTGATTTGTGGATAACGGGTCCTTTTGTGTGACCTATCAGATAATCACTATTTAACAGATGATAACGTAATCTATCATCCCACAGGCTATATAACTTGTCTACTGGTCACAGAGAATAATCCTTATAGAGATCTCTGCCATTTCTAAAGGAGTCATTGTTTGTTCTTCCCAAATGCTCTTCTTCAAAGACTATTTCCAAGACAATACTACATGCTTGTAAATAAAAACGCTGAATAAAGGCCTCACACCTCCAACTCTCCATAGAAACACGAGCAGCTGGCACCGTAATATGGTGAAAAATAGGACATGTTGTACATTTTGTACAATATAGGACAGTGTATGCTCTATAAGGACCGTGATCCAGCTGAAAATTGTGCATCCCCGATCACTACCCCCCTTAATACTGTGTACATGAGGCCTAAGGGGAGACCCTAATTACATGGATGCTAAATGTGTACCGTCTCTGGGCTACATTCAGTGGGGGCCTCCACTAGATTTTGCACCCGTGGGCCCTTACCAACCTTAATCCGGCCCCGCAAAATTATTGTGCTTCCTAGTTTTAGTGTTTAATATTCCAATATATGCACTGGGAAGCTGTTAAAAAAACAATTCCATCTATATGCAACATCTTTCATACAGTCATATTTGATGAGATGAGTCATGTTTAGAGGCCGCTTGGAAACAATATTTTAAATACCTCTATTTTCAGTTCTAGAACCATGCTGGCGTCCTTTAAAAGGTAAGAATCAAATTTTTCACATTCACATTGTCTCACAGAGCCATAAGCCTGCTGTAATGTAAAATATGAGCCCAAAGCATGGTTCCCGGTACTGTAGAACTAAAGATAGGGCCGTCTGTGGTTACTCTCACCCTTCAGACTCTTCTTGGCTTATTTGCTTGTGATTTGGAAGTGATTTTTATTTAAAGGGAAAATGAGGGAATCCTAGAAAGGACATTTTATACCCTACCTGTGGGGTGGTAGTAGTTTAATGGGGTAAAATCTGGTGTCAGGTTCCCTTTAATGGGGTTGTCCAGTTTTTGATAAATCTCTTTAATTAGACATGTCTCTGCATGTATATGTACTCTCCTGCTTCAGCTCCTCCTATTCAGCAGAGCTCAGAGATGTAAAGAAATAAGCAAGTAGAGTCTGCACTCAGAACCGCAACAGGACTGTTGAATCACTTGATGAACATTCAGGGATAAAAGACACATGGGCAACTTATGTATTAAGTTACCAACCCCTTAAAGCCTTCCTAGTCACAATTGCCTGTCTGCCTCCTCTCTATACCATCTTTGAGTGGGGCCCACAACTGCAAAGTTAAAAACCGGAAGTAATAATTCCCCACCAGGCCAATGCAGTCAATAGAGCAATAACAATGGTCCTTGTAGCCAAAGTAGTGATTGCAGATTTCTAGGTAAAACAAGACAGGAATGTATAGTGTAATAGGTAGTAGATCCTTGTCTGATCATATAGCGGTGATGAACGGTCTCATAAGCTCTTGGTTAGATGCTTATAAGGATAGGTCAGGGAGGATTGTATTTTCCCGTCTTACCTGATGCTTTGAAGCTTGGAGAAATGTCTGGAATCTGCTCGGAATATTTCCCTTTTGTAAATTCCGCACCTGACTGGGCACAAAAGGGATTTAGTGTGTATGACTTTTTGGATGTCCCGTCACATGTTTTTCATCAGCCCCATGCTCCGGGCGATATGAAAGGCACATTCCTAGTGCTGGCAGGGGCACGGGCATCTTGATAAAGCCACGCAATGTCACCCCCGGGTTGTATTGTGTATGTATTGATTCCACCTCCATTGATCATGTTAGTGTTAGTATAACAAGTCTTCAGGTGTGATAGATGGAGTACACAGGGTTTGACAACACCTGCACATTTCTTCTCCCTGCGGTTACGTAATTCAGAAGAGTGTACCATGACATGCGCTGCAAAGCATGGTGGGATCTGAGGAATCCTGTCTCTTTACAGTGTGTTTACCTAGGTGATATAAAGATAGGGAGATGATAGAGATTTCATGTCAGGAGGAGCCTGTCTGCCAGAATAGATTCTATTTTAAGCAACACAAACCCTTTAAACGGGTTGTTCATATTTTTCTAATGATACTCAATCTAAATATCCCAGAAAAAGCAATTTATTTCAAAAACAAGGGAAAATGGGATGGTTGTCATGTAGCATGTCAAAGAAGACCAGAATTGTCCCAGAAACTGAGTGTTACAATCAGATTTGTAATGGATCAGGGAGCCCTATCTTTTAGATTATATATGTATGGAACATGGCAGCCATCTTGTAAGCCGCCATATTGGATAAAGGCCAAGTATATCCAATGGGAAGGAGGTCATGTACCATATCAAAGAAGACCACAATTGTCTCAATCAGATTTGCAATATCTCTTGTGCTTCATCAATACAGAATCGAAACAGTGATGTTGATTTTTGATCCTGCACACAGCACTGAAGGTATTGGAGCTCATTTCGTCGGACATTTTCCCGGATTGCACGGCTTGGACAGGTATTTATCAGGTGTCTGTGTTGGGATTTTTGCGCACTGGTCATTTTTTAGCGCAGCTGCGCTGGCTTCCATGTGACACAAATTGGGAGACGTGCTATCGAACGATCCGATTGATTCGGACTGAGTGCGGAATTTAACTTTCAAATTGTGTTGCAAACCCAAGCACTTAGATGCACCACTAAAAAGATGGTGAACTCTGTCGGACCATGAGCGGGGAAGCGACACATGCAGGATATCGGGCGCACAATCTTAGTGAATCGCGGCACAGTGCATTATACACGGACAATGCACTTTCTGTGAACTCGCGTGGGAATGTAAATGTGCCCCAATGAATCCAATAAGCCGGAATGGAAAGCTACGGAGAATCTGTGTGGTAACAACTTTTGAACCAGAAGAGATATTACAACTCTGATTGTAACAATCAATTTCTGGGACAATTCTGGTCTTCTATGACATACTACATGATAACCTTCCCACTGGAAAAACTTGTTCTTGTCCTTGTTTCTGATATGGTGGCTTTAAAGATGGCAGACATGTTTCTTGGCAGAGGCCATCTGCAGTTGAAACGTGCATCTGGGAAGGCACGTCAGGTAGTATACTGCCCTCTTCTCCATGACTCTTGTGTTTGCACTTATAGTGCCTCTTTAGTTTTGTGTATCAAATATTTCATATTGTTTGTGTAATGAAAAGTTTTTTGTATCAATTACTCGCGGTTTTCTAGATCTCTGCTTGCTGTCGTTTATTGCCCAGGCTCTGCACGGTGACATGATGGACATGCAGGTGCACACGCCATTATTATCACACATTTCCTATTGCTATCTGTGATGGGAACAGCTCGTGCACCTGCATGTCCATCACATCACCATAAACAGATTTCTAATCACTGGAATATACAAGCTTCCTATAGAAGGACAGCAAGCAGAGATCTAGAGAACTGCAAGGAATTGATACAGACAGTATATTGGCATATCGGATAACTTTTCATTACACAAACCATATCAATTATTTGCTGGATGTGGACAACCCCTTTAACTATAGGCAACGGGCTGTTTAGCTTTGCACATCCTGGATTGGTTTCATACACCATGTGACATATAAGCTATTCAACATGTATGTACTTTGCGTTGTAGGTAAAGGTGTTATATTATATCATCATATAATAACTGTATTTAAGCGATATATATATATATATATATATATATATATATATATGCTGTATTATTGAGGAGTACTGGGGCTCACTATCTGGCTGTTTACTATTTTATGTATTCATTTTATGAATTTTTTTAATCATGTATTTCTAAATACAGAATATTTTTGTGATATAACTTGTGATTAGACTGGTCTTCTATAATTTTTTGCTGTGTTGGTTTATGGTATATTGGGGAGAGTCTTGAACCAGCTATTCTGCTTTTACCTTGTAACTTTGCTCACATTATTTTGGTCACAGTATTGTATTGGTGTATTATATGTTTCGGATAAAGCCTAACAGATATGCCCCTTTACCCATTAATTCCCCATTGTCAGCAAATATTTGTTTTTCCAAAAATAATAATTACCAGCGTAAAACTGTAATGCAGTTGATGACTATGGGGCAGAGCAGGGAGCCTGAAGCTTCCTGCATAAACTTTGTGTAAGGCTGTGGCAGAGTAATGGAGACCCGCTCAATGCAGTCATGTCAATGGAGATGATTTTGCATTGTCAGTTGTGATATTTTGTGTATTTGGATGACAGTATTATTGCTGTAGCTGAATCACTTTCCAGTCTTCATGTCCCGTTATACTGTAGAGGAGATGATGTAACTTTTTATCTACAGTACAGGAGACAATATACGTAACCCTGTCCCATGAGCAATCATGTTTTCATCACCTGTCTGCTGATGTGGTCACTAATAATATCCTGTGTTTCTTTATGCAGAAAAGTTTCCCCCCAGGACTTTCTGACACCTTCCACCTTATTGTTACCTTCCACATTCTGACCAAAATGTAATACCATAAAGAATGACCATATATAAGGACTTATGACGTAACTGTACTGGGGCTTTAATGGGCTTCATTGTATAAGGCCATATCTAAAATAATAACCATTTACAGTGTATCTTGAGACCCGTCGTTGTAGAGTCCATAAAGCTGCCCTTCCAGACAGCGCCCGGGGCTATAGTCAGAGACAGTCACGGCTGCATAGCTTATACTGGTAACCTCCTGGATGAATACTCGCTTTCAGCAATTGTTTGTATTGGCAGAAAATTAAAATTTCCTTTGTATGACCGGAATGAATTAAAAGTTCTTTCAGGTCCTTGAACTTTAGTTAAGTAGATCAAACTCTTGTGTGATGCATTGTGGTTTTATATATATATGTACTAATAATTGCTGTACTAAAAATTGTGTTTTCATCACTTTTAATAAGTTTGTCCAAATATCTGACTTTTAAAACAATGTAACCCTTTCTTGGAGCATTAGTGGTAACATGAACTAGGGGCATAGCTATGGGTGTAATATTGTACCCAGGGCATATGCATAAAGGAGTTGTCCCAATTCAGCAAATAAGTATTAATAAAAAATTAAGCAAACATTTTTTTTCTTTTTGTATCAATTCTTCTTGGTCTAAGGGAAGCTTCATTGTTTGCTTGCTGTGGATTGAAACCAGTTCATGGTCACATGATGTCACACAGGTGCACCACTTGTTATAATGTAATTGCCTGCCCAATGAAGATTCATCACGAAGTACATGCAGTTACATACAAGATAGGTTCCATAGGTTTGTTCTTAAGTTAAATTTGTATGTAAGTCGAAACTGTATATTTTAAAATTGTAGATCCAGACAAATTTCTTTTTTTTGCCCCAGTGACAATTGTAGTTTCAAAATTCCTTGCTGTAATTGGACCAAGCATTATCAATAAAGCTTCATTACAGGCACCTTACAGCTGATCATTGCAGTCTGAGGCTATAGAAAAGCATTCAGAGAGCTTCACCAGAGGTCACAGTGGGCAGAGGGGTCCGTCTTTAACTAGAGGTCGTCTGTAAGTCCGGCGTTCTTAAGAAGGGGACCGCCTGTATTACTCCTATTGGATTGCATGTGTCCCATAGAGCCTGATCACCTCTGTGCGCCCTCTACTGTCTATATTTGGTATTGCAGCTGCATTACATCTGCCTGGGAAGAAAATGTGTATATATTGACCGATAGGATATATGTTTATTAATGTTAATTACACCTGTAAAAAGGTCCTTGGTTGGGATAAGTTTATATCAATTGCCTGGTGGCTGGAAAGTTCCAGAGAGTTCTTCTAAGATGGAGTGATGAGCAGATGTGTCTTTGACCTGCTGTCCAGACACACGGCCTGCAGATACCAGGCCCGTTCCTGATCCTTACAGAACTTACATAGAACCAATGCTAGAAGCTGATTCTACCCTCCCCAGCCTGAAGATACCTACACCTACTACCTGGGACCCAGACCAGTTAGACTGTTAGGTTGATGTTCTGGAATAAATGAACCGTAAGTTGATGTTTCACATCCCTGAAAGCTACATAACATCACAGGCCTACCCTATACCATCTACCTGGGATCCACACATACATATACATACGGAGTGCCCCAGGGAGAACTGTTTCCATCCATCTGCATTCATCACCAGCATGTGGGGGCTGCATGGGGTATTTCATCATTGGTGGGGCTGGCTGCATGGGGCTTTTCATAACTGGGGGAGGTTGTGACCAATGCATTTCCCACCCTAGGCTTATACTCAAGTCAATAAGTTTTCCCAGTTATTTGTGGCAAAATTGGGGACCTCAGCTTATACTCGAGTCAACTTATACTTGAATATATACTTACCGTATATACTCGAGTATAAGTCGACCCGACTGCTCAATGGAGCACTGGGAGTCAGCAAAGGGATACTTCATGTATCGGAAGACTTAAGGTTACTTGAAGGCCCCCAATTACACCATCAATGAGTAGACACTTGCCTCCTATCCCTTAGATAGCAGTGCATATTTCACAGGTTATTCTCTTAAGTGACTCTTTCCAATATCATCAATATAGCATTTATTAGCTTTTTTTTCTTTTTTTTTTTTTTTTTACAAAAGTCCATTAAATGCATTCCTGTACCATCCAGGCGTCCACCATATTGGTGTAACGTATCTCCTGCAGATTCCCCCATAATTACAGATTACAGTGACAACTGGCGAGGCTGTATCTATCATTAAATTCTCACCATACATAATGCATCTGTCATAATATTAGCTCGGAGGAGAAATTGCGGTTAATTGCCTGTTAAACATGGCTTCCCAGATGCTTTCACCTGCAAAAGCTGGAGTCACACCTCTGCACCCCACAGGCATTGTACCCAGTGCCAACAATAAAGTGCACTTAGTGTGCGTGGTGACATACGATCCGGCCCACTCCCACAAAAATAATACAAGCCTCACATGTGAAACAAACAGACGTGTCCAGGCCCCCCGCTGACAGATTACCCAATGTTTGCTCAGCAGGTCGATGTGCTCGGCTTGTGTTCCTGCAGGTTTGTTTTCTACCTGGAGTTTTACAAGTTATAGCATGCGCCCTGCAGATTGTCTGCTTGACACTGGAGCAGCGCCCCTCTTATCACTTCTCTATTGCTATACACCTTCTTTTATTACCTTATTCAGCCTTACAGTAATAAAAAGTTTACCTATTTCGGATGAGTCCCATAGTGTGATCCTACAGCTTTGGAGACATATACATTTCTAAGATGTCCAGTTGGTGTGACCAATGCCCAGTGCTGGATATGTGACCACATGTCTCTACCAGTCGGAACAGCATCGGACTTCCCTGAATGGTACATCCTAAAATATTCTTACCATGTCGGAAAACAATGGGGCTCATTTACTTACCTGGTCCAGTCGCGTTCCCGACACTGATTCTGGTCTGCTGGGATTCACTAAGGTCGTGCGCCTGATATCCACCAGGTGTCGCTGCTGCGCCGAGGTCCGCCGGAGTTCACCTTCTTCGTCCTGGTGCATGTAAGTGCTTGATCTTGTGACACAAAACGTTTCTGAAATTCTGTGGTTTTTCCGAGTCCGTCCGGTTGTCTGATGGCCATGGGACCCAATCTCTGTCGCGTGAAAGCCGGCGCCGATGCGCCAAAATCCGATTGTGTGCGCCAAAATCCTGGGGCAACTCGCCGCAAATCAGAAAACGCCTGGAAACCCGACGAAAGTGCCCGATTCGGACCCTTAGTAAATGAGCCCTAATGCATTCAATAGGGCGACACAGTGGTTAGCATTTTAGCCTTGTAACGCTGGGTTTCTGGGTTCAAGTCCCATGTCAACATCTACAAAGAGTTTGTATGTTCTCTCCGTGTTTGCCTCCCACCCTCTGAAAAACATACTGATAGGTTGATTAGATTGTGAGCCCCATTTGGGACAGGGACTCTTTCAAGCTCTGTGTAGCACTGCGTAATCTGTGCGCGTTATATAAATATAGGAATTATTATTAATGTTGACTTTGAGCAATTACCAATTCTGCTGATCAACTCTTCATCATGCCTGATTTTGTTGTTTCGTGGAGACATGTGCCGCCAGAGGTATAAGCCAGTGATCTTTTCTCAATTCTTCCTTCAAAACCTTACTGTGTATTGTGGGGGTTGGAGTAGTTGTCAGCTGTACTGTCTGATGTGTACAACCAACTTACCTCCAAATTAAATGGAGTTTGCCCATGTTTAAGAGTTATCGCCTATGCGCTATCTAGTTGGATGCCACATTAGGCCTATTGAATGACTGGTTGCACTGGCCCATTTACTGTTTATAGGACAACCAAGCACAGTACAAGCGGTCCCCTACTTAAGAACACCTGACTTACATACGACCCCTAGTTACAAACGGACCTCTGGATTTTAGTAATTTACTGTACTTTAGCCTTAGGCTACAATAAACAGCTGTAACAGTTATCACAGGTGTCTGCAATTAAGATTTATTCTTTATCCTGGTTCTTATGACAACCCAACATTTTTAAAATCCAATTGTCACAGAGACCAAAAAATTTGGACCGTGGTTACAATAATAAAGTATACAGTTCCGACTTACATACAAACTCAACTTAAGACCTACAGACCCTATCTTGTATGTAACCTGGGGACTGCCTGTACTCAACTATCCCAGGGGGTGCCATTGAGCATTGACCCAGTTTTCATGGTCGGTGGGTTCCACAGTAGTCATCTTTTTAACATGGGACAACCCATTTAAATCTCAATTCATAATAACTCTTACCCTACCATTGTCAGAACTCTCTCAATCCATTCTTGGGGCTCAGTTGAATTCTTCTGGCTCATGTTGCTTCTTTGTTTGATGCTTCTGACTACCCTGACTTTTACTCGATTCACTACTATTCTCTCATCCGATTTTGTACCTTGCGGGCATCTTGGTCTATGGGTAAGTGCCCCTGGTTTATCAGGAGGGGTTTTGATGGTTGATTTCCTCATATGGCAGATGTAAGAGTTAATAGACTCTCAGTATCATTAAAGTTTACAGTCACAATTATAATGTAGCAGTAGAAAACCCATTTTATAAGTGATGCTGATGCCATCACATCCCCGGGCCACCCACCTGGGTCTGAAAATATAATTGACTCTTAAAACCTCTCTTAAAAGAAAATCCATCATGATAACCTGGGGACACTTACTCATAGATCCAGGCACCTTGACTGTGGTTATCTTCTTATATTTGTTATCCATGGCCTCTGTCCTTCTAAAATCTACTTATAATATTATGCTAATGAGCCTGAAGAGCTCCTGGGTGTATTAACAATGCTCCTCTGTGGTTTAGATTCACAGGCTGTTACAATGTTTCCCTCTCCTTCCTCAGTACTCCTCCTCCCCCTCTGCCTGCTGTAATCTCAACAAGTGTGAAGGTGGAAGTGCTCCTATACAGTGTAACAGCCTTTGAAGCTGCAGCATGGTGGGGCACTTGTAACACCCCCAGGAACCCATTTGGCTCCTTAGCATAATTTTACAAGTTGATTTTAGAAGGAAGGAGGGAATGTATGACAAATATAAGAAGATTACCACAGTCACGTTGTTGGATCTATGAGTAAGTGTCCCTGGTTTATGATGATGGTATTTAATGTTAGATTTCCTTTAATGCAGCATTTTAGAGTCCTGTAGTACAAGGGTAGTTCTATATAAGAGACCACATATTTTCTGTAGGATTTATACTAGGGTGCACAGAAGAATTTGTTGCAGATGTTTCATGCATTTGTATATATTATTATGGTTATTCATAGACTGAGGACAAGTGGGAACAGCCAGTAATAAAATAACAAGTCTCTTTGTAGGAGAAAGGTATGACATGTTCATCGGAGATGAGGACAGATAAGGAGTCTTACAAGACCTGACTCGTTGGTAGACCACATATTTCTCCTGTGTTTTTTATATCGGCGTGCAGGACGTATCTGATCGCTCCACCAGTCATGTTTCACAATGTCTGTACTATTGTTGTTGTCTTATTTGCAGAGAAGAAAATCTAAAAATGGAAAAATAGAAATCCCTCTAAGAAAGGAATCCATGAGGTAAAACGCTGCATCACCTAAAGCAATTAAAGAGGACCTTTCAGCCCAAATTATGCCCCCATTCAAACATAGTCACCTAATCCACTCCCAGCCCATTTCTATTGATGCTAAATTTATCCTCCTGTCTTCTGGAAAAGATTAAGAAAATGTACCTTGATTTTCTGACCTCTCACCAAATGTGGTTGGGTATATTCATAAGGGGGCGTGCTGGCACTCCTCTATATATTGCAGCTACCACCCCCTGGGTTCCAGTTCTTGCGCCTGCGCACTGTATGCCTGTGTCCTCTGTGTGGCGCATGTGCAGTAGTTCCCCCGTGAGCGCAGCCAGGCAGATGAGGGAGCGCGCAGACTGCATCCAGTGCAAAAGCGCAAGACCTGGAACCCGGGGGGTATGGCTGCAATACATAGAGGAGCCCCCTTTTGAATATACCCGACCACAGGCACACAGGTCTGTGGATCCAACCACTTATTTGGTAAAAGGTCAGAAAATCAAGGTACATTTTCCTAATCTTTTCATGAAGACAGGAGGGTAAATTTAACATCAATAGAAAGAGGTAGGGAGTGGATTAGGTGATTATGTTCTTCTTCTTTATTTATATATATAGCGCACACAGATTACGCAGCGCTGCACAAAGCATGTCAGATCAGTCCGTGTCCCCATGGGGCTCACAATCTAAACAACCTTATCAGTATGTTTTGGAGTGTGGGAGGAAACCGGAGGACCCAGAGGAAACCCACACAGACACGGAGAGAACATACAAACTCTTTGCAGATGTTGACCTGGGTGGGATTTGAACCCAGAACCCCAGCGCTGCAAGGCAGAAGTGCTACCCACTCTGTGCCGTGGGAACATAATTTAGGCTGACGGGTCCTCTTTAACTTCTTCTTACTGATATTTGTATTGCCCCTATTTGCATGTTAGTGTTTATTGTTAGCATTTTTAATATAATAGTTTACAGCTTGTAATAAAAGAGGTTGGGTGGAAAGAGCAGATACCAGGACAGGTTGGGAGTATAGATGAGCAGACCCCACATGGCCATGCTTTCTCACACTACTTTGGGGCTACGCCATGGATTTATATATATGTCAGACAGTATACTATAGAAGATATAGCATCCATGTCTGATTGATGGATGCCTGTCCACTGTGACCCCTGCAGATCCCCTGGATCTTTATGTCAGCAGATGCAATTGGCTTTTTCCGGAATGAGAAGACAGAATGACCTATGGAAAATTTCTAGCAGATGTTGAGGTGAGGATGTCACAAAACTGGACTACCACACAGAAGACATGCTAAGGTATAACACTGATGCCTGTCCTGATACAACCCCTTCATAAACTGTGTGGCTTGTATTCACATCCATTATATATAAATCTTATTGGCAATAAATGACTGAAATCATCTACTATTTATGAGATCCTGCCTGGAGCGTAAGTCACCAGTGACATAGATTTCTGCAGGCAGAGCCTGGAAACCTGTTCTGGCCATTTTACAATTAATGTCAGGCCTATACAATGTGGTTTTATATTGTGATATGTGATATGTCTGACAACATGAGATATAGTCTGTTCTGCCTTCATACACACAATAGTAGATAACTAAGGCGAGTGGTCTTATCTGCATGTCATTGCACCTTCTCTTAGAAGGAGTAGTGTGAGCTTCATACTTCAGACTAAAATGAGTCCCACTTCCACCTTCAACAACTCATAAGGTTCAACACCCCATACTGAGAGCAATATCAATAGATTTATCTATGTAGCCATTTCTACCCATGCTCTGTTACTTTGGGTTGTGATAGGTATCAGAAATGTTAACATGTGAAGTAGTTTTTCTGAATCCTACCAGCTGCCATTGTTACCCAAGAGTCCTACCCTAAATACTGAAGACAGTCTGGAGCAGTGATTTTCTGTGGTTCCTTGGGCCTATCAGATGAAAATTATTCTTGGATTGCATGCTCCATCAACCTCTAGGGAGTGGAACCCATTAGCCTTCAATGTGGGTTGTCTTCATTAGAAACTCTGGAGTTCAGTGTTGGTTTATAACCTGGACCCACCGGAGAATTCTCCGATTCTCTGGTGGGCCAGTCCGACACTGGTTTGCAGCACAGATAGCTATGTTTCCAATGGAAAGGCATACACAGGTTCTGCACAGATTTAAGTTTTAATTAGAAGAACCTTTTGAAGACTTGGAATAACGACAATGGAAATGTAATTTTTCCACCAGAGTGGCTTAGACTTGCTCTTGTGTTTTTCCTCCCTCCTATGTTTAGCTTAGTGACGTCCCCTGTCTCTCTGCCAGTAACGCTTCCTCCAGCCTTTTAACAATAAAACTTCACAACTCCACGTTGCTATATTTCCAATGGCTTGGAAGATACAATAAGTGTTTCCTGTAAAGTGAGTATTTACAGCGCTCAGACACAAATGTTACTCACTACACCAGAATTTTACCAGAATTCGGTCATTAACCTTTAACCTGCCCCTTGAAGTGTTGTCCGGTCGGTTACTGAGAAATTATTAGCATTTTCCTACAGTCTAAATAGGTGTCTATCGGAAGCTTGTAAAAAACGGAACGCGCTAAACATAAAAGCCTTTCTTCCATGGGTTTTAACCATTACTTTCCTCTTCGTTCTCAGCTGTGACAGATCTGTATTATTATAACTATTTTTTTACAGGATGGGACTCCAGCAGGGGAGAGGAGGAAATCCTTATTTTTTTTCCTTGTACTTGCTGGGATTGGTTCCTGTTTTTAGTAATAAGGATAAATGAAGAAGAAAATATAGAGCCAGAGATGCAGTAATGCGTTTATAGACGTCTTGTACAACTATCACTGTAATATGAGGGGCTGGGATTTATTGGCACACATGTATGACTCCTGAGTTAATTCAATGGGGCTTATTTACTAAGGGCCCGTGGCCGCACTTTCGAAGTTTTCGGGATTTGTGCCGCTGGGACAGGTATTTAACTGGGGATTGTGTTGCGGCCTCGCTGGCTTTCATGTGACAGAAATCGGGGAGCGTGCCGTCGGACTGAGCAAGGGATTTAACTTTCAAATTGTGTCACAAGATCAAGAACTTACTTACATCAGGAAAAGAAGGTGAACTCTGTCGGACTTGAGCGATCTTAGTGAATCGCAGCAGAGTACATTCAGGTCAGACAATGCACTAAAAACTGGATACAACTAATAATGACCATTTTTCCCACATACTCAAACACAATATACAATGGCAGGAATCTGTTTAGTGTATTGATAAGCAATGTATATTTGATGGGACTGACTTGTAATATGTCCAATCATTTACCTGTTAATATGAGGGGATAAGCCATGACATATGGCATATGGCTGATTCCCGTCTCCTTTTAAGAGAACCTGTGACCAGGTATACCCTCCAAAAAAACCATTGAGTACCATACAGCTCAGTATATATGTTTTTTATTGGTGGATTTATAAAGTAATGTTATGCCAGAAATCTGTTAAAATGCAGTTTGTCCCCCTTTATAAAGTCAAGTAGGCTGGGGAGTTCCACAATAAAGTCAAGCTACCCCTCCTCCTCTCCACGTCTAATTTACAGCTAAATTTGGTCGCTGATTTTATATAAATGAATTGTATATAAGAAATTATTAGAACGTACAAGAGAAAAATGCTTCTTTCTCCACTTATCTGACTCTTTTCATCGCTTTCCTAACTCCAAAACTGCCACATACACTGAATCCATCTTGCTAGAGAAATTGGATTAGCCATACAGACTTAAGACAAAAGACATGAAGAAGAATTGCTGGAGCTAAGAAGTAAATTTCTTTCTCATACCAGGTTTCTCTATTCTCATGAATACAGATCAGTACATTTCTGTAATCTTCTATGTACGGTCTTGCAGATATCCTAAAATGACTGTTCATGAACAACCGAACATAACAGATTCAATTTCATCACAGCAATTATCATCTATCACAGTCGCTTCAAGTCTTACTTGTAATTATTCTCAGATGCGATTAATGGTGTGAATGGTTTCTAGTGAAAGAGCCGAGTTAACCTGCTGTATCTCATAATGTAAGTGTGTAAGTCACAATAAACACCTTCATATGAGAAATTAACTTACACAAAGTATACAACTAATAGGACTGCAGGACAACTGATATTATGGGGCTTATTTACTAAGGGTCGCGGAGCGCACTTTAGTTGGTTTGTTCCATGTTTTCGGGATTTGCGCAGCTTTGACAGGTATTTAACAGGTGTCTGCACTGGGATTGTGTCGCACGTGATCGGATTGTGACGCAGCTGTGCCGGCTTTCATGCGACCCACACTGGGGGCAGGATATCGGGCGATCCAACTGATTTGGAGTGAGCGCGGGATTTAAGTTTCAAATTGTGTCGCAAGCCCAAGCACTTACATACACCAAGAAGAAGAAGGTGAACTCCGACGGACCTGAGCGGGGAAGCGACACATGCAGGATATCGGGCACACAATATTAGTGAATCGCGGCACAGGGCATTATCGTCGGACAATGCACTTTCTGTAAACTCCTCGGACCGGGTAAGTAAATGTGCCCCATTGAGTTCTGACTAATGCTGGAAGGGGGGTGTAGGTATAACATTGTCCTACAGTATATAATACAGTGCTTAAAGGGGCTATCCCATAAACACTGTGTACCGGAAGCGTTTTACATATTTATCAGAAAATTGCCAATGGCAACACAAGTGTATCCCATATCCAGGTACTCAATAAAACATAACTTTTATTATTTTTAATAAAATATTTGTGTAAATAAAGATTCTAAAACCCCAAGATTTGTGGGGCTCTCTGGCCCCCTAGGTATCTATCCCTTACTACGGTTCAGAGATCTATTTATATCAGCTATTTATGATTGAACACCACACACACTTGATATTAAAAAACAAAACACTACTAGCCCCCCAACATGTTTCAACAGTCAAGCTGGCTTCATCAGGAGAGAAGTATCACTAATAGCCTATCCTCCCCTGATGAAGCCAGCTTCACTGGTGAAACATGTTGGGGGGCTAGTAGTGTTTTGACACCTGACACCTTGGCCTACAGGAGACCAACCCAAAATCAGAGCTCCACCACAAGGACTCTGCTCCAGCACTCCTAGCCCAGCTTGAAGCTATTTACCAGGCTGCGTGAACACCTTTCCGAACGACCTGAGCTCCAACCAGTTACCTCCATCCAGCTGAAGTTTTGCTGCTGTTATGGCCATTGCCTGTTGCCAAAAAAGAACTGTAAGATTTACCAACGTGCCTCTGAGTGGTCCCTGGATTTGGCTGTACACCACTAAGGGGCGCTCCATCCTCCATCACCAGGTATCCTTATCTACATAACAGGGTTGCCCTTGTGAGAAACCTGCACTGACAGCCTCTCCCTCCATTTTCTTGCACACACTACCTGCTGGAGACGTGCCAGGTTGTGGACCAGGCCTCCGCTCCTAACACCAAGCACCGCGATCGTCGGCATGCACTAGGCCACACTAGCCAGCCACTACTCAGGACCCGGGCTTCCTTCTGCCACCAATAAAGGCTAGGCCCTGGTGGGGGATGTTGCAAATGATTATCTCAACTTCCCTATATCCATGCTCGATCATTTGGTCAGTCAGTGCATGCATAGGCACAAGGTGATGCTGCTGTGCTCCAGCCCAATATCTGTATTATTTATAGTTCTGGTCTCTATGAGGCTACATTAAAACCTACAAAGAAAACAAGCCACACTAAATTTATGAAAATATGAAAATAGTATTTATTTAATACACTTCATTACAGGAATAAAATGAGGAATCAGGGGAATATGAGGACATCACAAAGGGGCACACAATTCATCATGGGGACACACACCAAATACATACATGGGCAGTGCTATATAGTACAAAAACGTCTCACGATGACACAAATCAACTCACAATGACACAGATTTCAGCAGCATATGACACTGTCTTAGGCTACATTCACACTAACGTATGCCTGGCGGGCCGTAGCACGGCGTGGATACGTTCGCAGCGATGGATAGTGAAGACTCCCCACTCCATAGAGATACTGTCAGGATTCATGATGTGTGGACCCTCTGGACCACAGCGGGAGGTGGTACTAGCCGACCAGAACCCACCGCAAAGAGGGATGGACTTGCTGCGGCAGGGTACCACCAGGCCGTTCTACAGGTGCGACTAGTCCATGGTGGCAGCCGAGGTCGAGGTACCTTAATTGAAGACAGTTATGTGGTCGGGTCCAGGCACAGGGTCAGGGCAGGCGGCAGAGATGCAGGGTCAAGTCCAATTTGGGGTCAGCAACAGCAGGTCCAGGCAGATGGGAATGGGAACACGGGCACACGGGACACAGGGACTCTGGTAACACAGCAATACAGGACTCAGGAGCAGGAACACACAAGAACGCTGGAGGCACAGGAACGCAGGATAATCGCTAGGAAGCATACTCTAAGGCTGTGAGGCACAAAGATCCGGCAGGAAGTGTAGGAAGAGGCAGGCTTAAGTACTTTTTAAAAAAATGCCCAGCACCAATTAATGGCGCGCTGGGCCTTTAAATTTACTGAAGGTGGTGCGCGCCCTAGGAGGTGGGGATGCCCATGCCGCGCTGCCGGAGTCAGCGCTGGATCGCGGCGAGGTAAGAGACTCACTGGGGGACCGGGGCAGCGGGGAGGGGCCAGGGTGCGCCTGTGATCCAGGCGATGGGTCGCAAGAGCACCCGTGACAAATATGGTGCTGTAATAAAGGGTTGTGCTGCACTGTACCGCTCCGTGCTCCCATTGCCGGCCTATGCTGTGCTATGCCTAAGCTTGTGGCCGTATATACGTCCCCCAACGGTCGTGTGAATGTAGCTTTATACAACAAAACCTTATAATAAAGTTCCAGTGCATACAAAAGCAGGCTACAAACTGTGCTGGTACATAGTAATACCAGCTGAGGGTGCAGTCACATGTCGTGTCTCACGCATGCATTTAAAAAACGCATTACAACAGCTGAAGAGAGATTTGCCTAATTAAACATCTGTTAACACTTGAGTTTACAAAATGCAAATGTTAACGCTTGTGTACCTTAAGCATACCTTTCCTGTTTTCCAGTTATCTGTCTATATAATGAAATATAAATCTTTATGCAAATTATGTCCTTAGCGCGAACACAGGGCGGAGCCTTCGTGCTGGTGCACATCTTTTTATCTTTTTCCACTTTTTCTGACCCTCACTTCAAATCTGTAAGGATTGAATATAACCAATTCTACGTTGTCGGTGGAGGATGGGCACACCAGTGTGTGGTTTGGGCTTTGTAGTGTTGTGTTCATGTACAGCAATGTCCTTTTGTTACACAATAAAATATCAACAATAAAATATCCAAAAAGGGAATGTATACTTTTTATATGATTATATGAAAAGGTTTTACCCCCTTTAACTTTTTTGGAACAGCCTATTCCCTAGGATCTGATGACCTCTTGTAACATTGTCTATTGCCTACAATAGAGAATTTATAACATATACATGGAGATCTGTAGCTCTCCAGGCAGCTGTGGACATGTTACACTACCATAAAGGTCCTTATTGTATGAAAACAACTATTAATAATAATAATGACCCTATTGGGTTACACCTATAATACCAATGATGATTTCACAGTGGAAGCTGAAAACTGGATATGAGATATGTTTCTCCGATGGTTCTCTCCGTGTTCTTAGGTCACGATTTATGGATCTCACCTGTGTTTTTTCGTGACATCTTTTTTATCATTGACCTCAGGTTCTCTGTAGTATAACATATCTCACTGTGGTTAATACTAATGGAAAACAAACTAAATACATGTAAAGCCCTGGAGTTCATGTCAAGGAGGAGGTCAGACTGGAGGAGGTCAACTCCAGTACTAAAACCAGATTACCACCTAATCCTAGACCATCACTATATCCAAGCAGAGAGGGAACCTATTACCCCGTCATGTAAAATGGAAAGGAAGAGACAGACAAGCAGACAAATTGTCCAGACCCCCAGTGCTTCATCTGAGATATCGTATGGTCCCCTCTGTCATAAAATATGGGCAAAGATGAACAGTAGCGATCAGCAAATCACCCCCCTCCCGAAAGATGATTTCTATATAATGTTTCTATGCTCTGTCAATTCCTCTGTTATTCCATTTGGTAATGAATACATACATAGTTCCAAAAAATATCATTGTTGGGGTTTGTCCATGCACAGTCTAACAACACTGATTGGACACACCCCCAGCTAGAAACACCCAGTTGTCAGTCTAGACCCCTCAGGTAGGGGATTAAATGTCCTTTCTAAAATGTCCTCTTTAAGTGAAATCTCCCTGTGTACCTATAACAAAAACCTCCTCCTGAGTCGAATGCAAATGAGCCAAGAAGAGCCATATTTTGCTTGAGTCAAGTTCAGAGGCTGCAGGGTCAGTGGCATCAGACACCCCTATCTTTGGTTCTATAGTGCCTGCAAACATGCTGCTGGTGTTTTATTCAATACATGAATTTCATCATTCAGATTGTATAGATGGAAATGAAAATGTAAGCTGCAGATAAAGATTTCTGTATCTCTGGTTCTGTAGATCAGAGAACCACAATCCTCAAATCAATCTCATCTTAGGTAAATATGACTCTTCTCTGCTCCACTCCCCATATTTTTGGAGGAGATTAATTTTTATGGATGTGATTTTACATTAATAGAAAGGACATTCCATACCAAAGGAGATGGTAGTTTAATTACCGTATATACTCGAGTATAAGCCGACCCGAGTATAAGCTGAAACCCCTAATTTCAACACATAAAACTGGGAAAACCTATTGACCCGAGTATAAGCCGAGGGTGGGAAATGCATTGGTTACAGCCTCCCAGTATATAGTCTGCCAGCCCCTGTAGAATACAGCCTGCCCAGCCCCTGTAGCACACAGCCTGCCCAGCCCCTGTAGTAGGAAAAAAAATAACACTGTACTCATCTTTCCGACGACGTCGTCGTCCCGTAGGTCCTTTTCTGTCTCAGACTGTCTCAGACAGAAGAGGACCTATGATGTCAGATGATGTCAGAAAGGTGAGTTTTGACTTTATTTTTTTAGTTGACTCGAGTATAAGCCGAGTTAGGGTTTTTGAGCACAAATTTTGTGTTGAAAAACTACGCTTATACTTGAGTATATAAGGTAGGTAAAATCTGGTCACAGTGCAATGCAATGCAAAATTTACTCAACATGACATGTCAGGAGACAGCTTCTCTTGTGGCACTTTCATGTCTTTTTTTATTCTGAGAAATATTACTTCTTTAATAAAGTTTATAATATATTGCTTGGATATCTATCCATAAATATATAGTTAGGTTGATTATTACAGTTGTGATTATATAACATATCCAATGCTAATAATGTACCATATGAACAATGATAATATAATGTAATATATATATATATATATGTATAATATATTACCCTTATCTTATAGACTTGTAATTTAGAAGCCCAGGACTTCAATTTCCCATATGTCCTCCACCTTCCCTTAGTGAACAGGCAGGATAAGGCGCGGTTGTCCCCATAAGTCTAAAAGGTCAGGAAAGGCATTTTTATTAAAGGAAGGCTCTTGGCTCCTCATCCCACAAGACATTAGAATTACAGCCTGGAGGGGGTCAGATACAAACATCTCTGTGAAGGATGGACCTAATAGTATGGACTGATCAGTGCTGTATTGTGTAGAATAATACTATTGTTTTATGAGAACGGGAATTCATTACATGTATCTTGTTAACCAGTGACCATTACTGATATATGGGTCATTTTAATTACAGTATCAGAAGGATCTTAGATGTGAGATAAATCACTTGTCTTGTGTGTTAAAAACTCACATCTAACTGGATCACGTACCTCCCCTATTGTAGTTGTTTCTTTGCAGCCAATTGGTACGATCAATAAAGTTCCTTTTATTTGCTCATTAATGTACACTCTGCACTACATCTTAACAGAAAAAACAGAAATGTAGATATTTTGCTAATTTATTAAATAAGAAAAACTGAAATATCACATGGTCATAAGTATTCAGTCCATTTGCTGTGACACTCATAGTTAACTCACATGCTGCCCATTTTCTTCTGATCCTCCTTGAGATGGTTCTAATTCTTCATTGGAGTCCAACTGTGTTTCATTAAACTGACTGGACATGATTATGAAAGGCACACACCTTTCTATTTAAGACCTCACAGCTCACAGTGCATGTCAGAGCACATGAGAATCAAGAGGTCTAAAGAACTGCTCAAGGAGCTCAGATAGAAGGCACAGATCCGGGCAAGGTCACATAAAAATTTCTGCAGCACTCAAAGTTCCTAAGAACACAGTGGCCTCCATAATCCCTAAATGGTAGAAGTTTGGGACGACCACGACTCATCCTTGACCTGGCTGTCCAGCTAAGCAATCGTGGGAGAAGAGCCTTGATAAGAGAATTAAAGCAGAACCCCAAGATCACTGTGCCTGAGCTCTAGAGATGCAGTAGGGAGATGGGAGAAAGTTCCACAAAGTCACCTATCACTGCAGCCTCCAGCAGTCGGGGCTTTATGGCAGAGTGTGCCGACAGATGCCACTTCTCAGTGCAAGACGTATGAAAGACACATACAATGTGCAAAACACATGAAGGACTCCCAGACTATGAGATATAAGATTCTTTGGTCTGATGAGACAAAGATTAAACTTTTTGGTGTTAATTCCAAGCGGTGGAGAAAAACAGGCGCTGCTTATCACCTGCCAAATACAATCCCAGCAGTGACACATGATGAAAAATATAACTTTTTTAATCTTACCAATTGGCTGCTTTGAAAATTTTAATGGGGTCTGAATACTTTCCGTTCTGACTGTATGATGCATGTGGTATAAATATTGGTTGGGAACCACTTATAAATTGCATGAGAAAGGCGAGCTGCCATTGAAACGTTGCTTCAATTGAAATAAAAGTTTTGAAATAAATTGAAATAAAGTGATTAACCACTGAATAGCTGGAGTGCTGTCTGCTTCTCTGTGAACAGATAGATATTAGATAGATAGACACTAAAATATAAAAAAATAAATAAACATGTTCCATCACATAATTCACAGTTCCTAAATAATACTTTCATTTATGGGGAGGGCTCCTGGGCTCCCACCAACTTATTCCTAAGGGGGGGCACCAGCAGCATGGCAGCAGGTAGCCACACACGTGGCATGGTGGCACCGCTCACTGTCAGCTGACTCTGTCTCTGAAAGTGATCAGGCCAGGGTCAGCTCATTATTGGCGCTCTTGGAGCTCCAGCCTAGAGCTCCAACAACTCCAATGATGAGCTGGTGTCAGTATATAATCACTTGCATGTGTGTCCATAGGATGTACATATAAGTGATTCTGCATCTGGTGGTGGCAGAGGGATATGAAATACACCTCTGCCCTGCGGCCTCCTGCGTCATCCACATGAAGATGTGAAAAATAATTGGCCGTTGAGTACATTTAATTTGTGTTCTGCTGCATTGGGGCCAAAATTTAGTTGCCCACCTGATTAATAAGGAAGGACCCTGCCACTAAGTGGTGCCCTGCCTATTACATGGATTACTGAGTAAAGCGGATCCTGCTTATTACATGGATCACTGACTAAATGGGGACCCTGCCTATTATATGGATGTAATCAGGGAAGTGGACCCCCAGTGTGTTTGGCATCCATCAAATGGCGCTTTGTTACTAGGGAGAGAACAATGTCAAATGTATCCGGGAGAAGCTCATCTCTATCACTAAGATTAAGTATGGTTGGCTAAGCGGAAAATACAATATTGAGTTGGATAACCAGTTATACAGTGATGAATTTATAGTAATGATGAAATATCAAGGAGTAACCAATTTACTTGTCCTACACTTTCCTTGCATCATATATCTTTTGCCTTTTGTTTCCCGATTCCTTCATACACATGTAGGATCGGCTTTGGGGCGTTACTACAGAGGAAGCAGCCATAGCAGCTGCTATGGGGCCTGCAGTGTCACGGGGCCCTGTCATCTGACCTGACACTAAAGAATGGAGGATATGTATGCATTATATACATATTGGGGCACATTAGTGTACCCCAATATGCACATTCTTCATGAATCTGTTGCCCTCTGCACTGCCCTGACAGAGTGCACCTCTTTTTTTGTGCATCTTTAACATGGCGTGTGCGACAAAATTCTGTTGGACTTTAATAATAATCATTCCTTTATTTATATAGCGCACACAGATTACGCAGCACTGTGCAGAGCTTGCCAAATCGGACTTTGAATGTTAAATACGGTGCTTGGTCCAACTGTGCTCTGGAACGCCCCCTTATTTGTGTGGCATGATGCCATAAAGTCGCGACACAAAAAGGTTGCGTGTGACACAAATGTGTGATGTATAAAGTGTAAATTTTTAAGGCGGGCCCCAGTAAGAAGTCTGCTATGGGGCCCTGCCTCTCCTAGTTACGCCCCCGGATCAGCTTGGCCGAACGTAAACATGTAACAATAAATGTAGAGAGTTACAGAGTTAGGCCTTATACACCTGAACGTATGGGGGCCCATGATCCGTCCTCACAATGTTCGGCTGAATCACGACCCCCATAGAGGCCTATGGCACCCGGTCACGGGGTGGTGAGCACACGCTTTCTCACCGTACTGTGATGGGTGCAGAGGGGAGGAATGAGTGGCACTCACCACCCTGCTTCCTGCACCGGGGCTACAAGTTGGGCGACCATACATTCGTGTGCATGATGCCATATAGGACTGGCATTGAATTCTAACTTACCCAATTCTAATCTCCCTGATATCTACTTTAGATGTAAAGTTGTGAGGCCCCATACACCTTTCATCTATGGCTATGGCTGCCTTAAGGCCTGTTATCTACCAGAAGATGCATTGTGTACATGGTCTATAGCTCATTGTGTAACAAGAAAAATCTTTCTGTGAAGTGAAGAATGCCGGCTCTCAGAAGTGAAGTGATGCATTTGGAACTAATCCAAGTGACAACATAAAAAACACAGGATGGACAAGAGAGGTCAGGCCGGCCATAGACACCAGTCTGTGTTAATAGGGCGTAGAGGATAACAGGACTGGGATGTCTCCGCATGTTGTGCCATAACATTCTCCACATAGGATCCTCATTCTGTCTCCTGCACCCATAACTGAGGAGACAAGCAAAGAAAACAAAGGAAGGTGATAAGTTCACAAAGGAGACCACAACACAGCTTGGTCCTCAGCCGCCAGGCTCCACAGGCCTGCTCATAAAAAGCCATACGAAACCCAAAAACAAAATGTACTCGCTGACCTATGGAGAGGTTAATGTCATTAAATTGAATGCTTCTAATAGAAAACATATACACGTTAGCGAGAACAGACCGGACACATTACACAATGTCACGTGACAATGTAATGCTTTATATTAGGAATGATAAGTATTAGGCATGTTGTAGTCCTGACCGTTTCTTATTTCGTCAGACATTCCGACGTTTTTGGGTTTTGCACGGCTGTGACAGATATTTAACAGGAGATTGGGTCACACTCGGATGTTGGCACAGCTGCGCTGGTTTTCATGTGACAGTAATGGGGGGCCGTGCCATCGGACAATCCAACGGATCCGGACTGAGCGCGCGATTTAACTTTCAAATTTCAAGATCAAACACTTACATGCACCAGGAAGAAGAAGGTGAACTCCGGCGGACCTGAGCGGGGAAGCGACACATGCAGGATATCGGGTGCACAATCGTGGCACAGTTTATTATTATCGTCAGACAATGCACCCTCTATGAACTCCTCTGGACGGGTAAGTAAATGTGCCCCAATGTCTGTCATTTGATACATCTGCCACTCAGTTATTTTAATTTTACTTTTCCTCTGAAGGGAGAGAAAAACAGAACTGAATATGAACGTGTGAAAGGAGCTGTAGCAGATTTCTATACATCAATATTATTTCTGGGGTGTGATCATTAGTCATCTACTAATCCCAACATCTCTCTACTGGGAGCTTAAAGGAAATCTACCACCAGGATGAAAGTTTGCCTCCTCTAGCAGAATCCACTCTTATTTTAGCTCCTTATAAAAAAGACTTGAAAAATTATGCAAATGAGCATAACAGCTATGAAGCCTGGAGCCCCTCAGCTGCATTTGCATAATTGTAAAGCCTTTTTTGTAAAAAAAATAAGGGCATAAGAAGCTAAGATAAAAGCGGATCCTGCCAGAGGGGGCACATACAAGCATGTAATTGTGCTTGGTTTACAGACCATCCTCCTGGTGGTAGATTTCCTTTAAATATATTCCCTCCTTTCTAGTAAAAGTCCAAAAATCATCTGAAACTTTAAAACTAAATCTACCACCAGGATCAAGAATTGTATACCAAGTATGCTTACATGTTGGTGAGTGCCCCTCTGGCAGGATCCACTCTTCTTTTAGCTTCTTATGACGTTGGTTTTACGAAAAAGGCTTTAAAAGTGATGCAAATGAGACTGAGGGGCTCCAAGTTCAATTAACAGCTATGGAGCCTGGAGCCCTTTAGGCTCATTTGCATAATTATTAAAAACTTAAAAAAATAATTAAGGACATACGAAGCTAAAAGAAGAGCAGATCCTGCTAGGGGGGCTACACACCAGTATGTCAGCGTGCTTGGTTTATAATCCTTGCTACTGATAGTAGATTTTGTTTAAGCTCTTGGGTTGTCCTCTCCAGTATCATGTATAAAGATAAGGCACATGTCTCATCATAAATTATGCCCATGGCCTTGGTAGTTCATTCACCCATGTATCCCAACAGGAAGAACTGTCTAAAATACTGGTTAAATGTATTTTTGGCTTGTTTTTTGGCTCAGTCTGGACCAGAAGTTTGACAAATTTTATGTTGTGGCAAGAGTAATATAAGGGAGGTATTTACCAACAATGATCGACAACTACTGATGTACTTCCTTGTATGTACCAGCAGCTGTAAATCATTGGTGAGGTAACCCCACTCGGGCAACACCCGATGAAATCTAATCTGCACCCAAACTAGAGTTGTACCTAAGGTAGCACAAGCTTATCTAGCAAGCCCCCTACCTCAGCTACTTCTAAAATATTTTCTTGATGAAAATGATACTACACTACAGGGAACATGTTCCTTTGTATTGGCTGGACTTATTCTCCTTTCTTTGCAATTGTTTATGGCAAGTGTGCATTTTTGAGACTTTTTTGCACCAAAGAGAACCTCCATTCAAAGTTCCTCATTGTCTAGTTTTCTGCGGTGTTCTCTGAGATATCACCTCAGATGTTAAAGTTGTGACTTTTTACAAAAAGCTGCAAAAAAGTCTCAAATCCATACCTGCTGTTGTCAGGCTAGGAAAACTTTTGAACTTGCAAAAAAAGTCAAAATGGGGCACATTTACTTACCCGGTCCAGTCGCAAACCAGCGACACGTTCTCCGACGAGGATTCGGGTCTTCCGGCGATTCACTAAGGTCCGTGCCCCCAATATCCACCAGGTGTCGATGCTGCGCCGAGGTCCGCTGGAGTTCCCCTGCTTCTTCCCGGTGCATGTAAGTGCTGATCTTATGACGGTTTTGCGGTTTTTCTGAATCCGTTGGGTCGTCTGACAGCCACGCCCCCATATTTCTGTCGTGTGAAAGCTGGCGCCGATGCGCCAAAATCCGATGCGCCAAAATCCCGGGGCAATTCGGCGCAAATCGGAAATCGTCGGGAAACCCGACAAAAGTCCACGATTCTGAGCCTAAATGAGCCCCAATATCTCTAAAGATCTTAACTCCGATGTATTAAAACAGCAAAACTCCTTAGACACATATGACCACTAGAAAAGTGGAAAAATGAAAAAATTCAGGAACACAAAGCCAAAACAAAGGTACTATGAGTGCTTTTTCCCCGCTTTTCTCCCCTGCCCTTGTGTATTTGTGAACTGGACTCATGGATATAGACACACAGCTATGCGAAATAGGTCCAGAAATTTTATGAAAAATTTGTATAATCATTCATGGCCGTACATGTAATCCTGCCAGGAGCTACAATTGTCACATCTGTTTATATTATCACATACAGAAAAGAGGAAATCACCGTTAGGAGATAACGTACTAGGTAAATAGATAACAGGTGGCCAAGGAAAGGCACTGGAGTTTCCTATCAATAAAACACGAGATAAAATAATCTACAAAATGTACCTGTTAATTTGCAGTCACGTAACAATAAGCAGCCATTGATAAAGCTATAGACATCATCACAGATCTTTGTATGGGGGGGCTGACTACCCCTATAGACAGTCTAATGACTCCCAGCAGTGGTGGAGGTCAAACATCTGGTGCCGGAAGCGTAACCTGAAGCTTTCGAGCTTCACTGCAAAATCTGTAAAAGTGCCCCCCCTATTATTTATAATAATGGTGTCTTTTATGTATCAGGGAAGGTTGTGGCTTCAATCATGGACAGGGTACAAATCCTTCCCCGCACGCCCCTGTCTGCTGGCTGTAATGTGATGAGATGTGATAGCAACATCGGGCATAAGAGAACATTCATCTCTATCCATGTATAGATATCTTCTACTCTGTCATTCTTTAATAATTCATTGCCTACATGGTAAAAAAAATATCAAAATGGTCCTGTCCCGTGGATCCACCAATAATTTAGAGGGTCACCTATCATCTACAAATAATGCAAACACTTCACTTTATCACCAGATGGCATCCAAAGCGCCCATTTTATAGTCCACCATGTTCTATTCCTATGTTAAGCTTTATTGCAACATTGTATCCACAGGAAGTGTCTTCATAAAACAAGCATTTTGTGTCCTACCCAATGAAGACAAGTGACTATTTCGAAAGTAAGTGCCAAATAAAGTTGCCTGGAGGTTCCTTTGGGTTACCAGTGAGCTACTAGTCCAAGGTGAGGCCAAGTGGCCTGTGCATTTCTAGATTAGTAGGATTGGTAAGTATTGGATTTTGGAAATGAAATTATGCTAATCGGTTGCTCTTAACAAGCCAGGGGATTTCAGGTATTGGACCACCGTCGTTATGATATAGATGACCTGTTGATAGGTTATCAATATCAAATTACCTCTAAGTCCTACAGACTTTGCAGTTGTAAGGTTTCTACTATGATTGTAATAAGGTGGTCATACGCCTTCACATTTCTTTACTGAATGCTAATTAAGTTAAATCTCAACATACAAATCTCCTATACATCAGGACAGCACCATACACATCAGAAGGTCAGCTGACCCCACTGAAATTGTCAGGTCCTGCAAACATAGCTTTTGTTTTCACACCTTTTCCTTCAGGTTTAGTGTTTTTGTAAATGGATGCCATAACGATAGAGATCACACACACTTACTAGAAGGACAGTGAAGGAAGGAGACACTTATGTTCATCCTGGAGACCCTGGCTGTGCATTGTAGAACACTGGCCAGGAATCCATGACATGAGGTAGAGTCACTGACCCGATGCACAAGTAGAGTGACCGCGGTCCGTGGCCATTGTGGAGACATAAGAGCCCAAGCTTCCTGTGTTATGGTCAGATGCAACCGGCGGAGAGCAAATCTCACTCCGGTAGCGATGGACTCAAAGCCCCATGTTATGTAAACACGGACCCTCAAGAGCTGGCAAGGAAGTCATACACAATGTCTTACATGTTTTCTTCTACTTACCTTTTGTTCCATATAAAGGATGTAAAAGGTCTTGTAAGAAAATACATTTAACCCATTATGCAAGTGCACTACCAGATCTTAGTAGTAGAGCATAATTTATGCTTCCCTCAAGTGGCTTATAGAGGTTTTATAGTCATGACTATTGTAGGATTCTCCTATTCTGGTATAAGGTAACACAATCGAAGATGCTAGAGCCACGTGTATGTATTCTGTAGAGAGAACTATCCTGTGAATACGGTGTCAGACTGGGAAATTATGAGCCCGTCAGATGTAGAGCCCATCATCCATCTACGAAATCTCCAATGTAGGGTTCATCAATAAAATTGAATAATCCTTTGAAATAATGCAATAATCAATTTGTGAATTAACCATATACAGGCGGTCCCCTACTTAAGAACACCCGACTTACAGACGACCCCTAGTTACAAACAGACCTCTGGTAATTGGTAATTTATTGTACTTTAGCCTTAGGCTACAATCAACAGCTGTAACAGTTATCACAGGTGTCTGCAATTAAGCTTTATTGTTAATCTTGGTTCTTATGATAACATTTTTAAAATCCAATTGTCACAGAGGCCAAAAAAAAATTTGTCTGGGGTTACAAAGTATACAGTTCCGACTTACATACAAATTCTACTTAAGAACAAACCTACAGAACCTATCTTGTACTTAACCCGGGGACTGCCTGTAATATTCACTCCATTGACTTGCACATGGGTTTGTCTTCTTCTTGATGTTTGGGGTCCATTATAAAATGTAAATTAGTCGGCTGCACTCAGGTTGACGTTAACATATTTATTAAAATGCTTTTTCCTCACGCATTGTGCCGTTTCACTAACAACTGTTCTACTTAGTGCATAAAGAAACGCTCACATAAGTGCTACACTGAAGTCCTTTAAAAGGCCTTGAACTATGAGTTAGGATATTGGAATATCTAAAGCCTTTTCCAAAAATTGGAAGACTCTTGAGTCTCTTGTTTAGATACTTAAGGGGTATTCCAGGAATATGAACATCTGATACTATATATAAATGAATGTAGCAAATCTCAATGTCATTAGATTCTAAACGAAATTATCACCAAGATGGCCGCCACTGCAAACTACATGTCCCATGATCCTTTAGTTCTCAGTAACTCCTCCTACCTCTTATGCTCTACTCCCAGTGATGATCTAATGGACTTTCTTGATCAGTTACCATAGCAATGATGTGTAACTGCCATCACTACACATCACCACAACACTATCCATACTGGATGCACTGCAACCAACCGACTACAGCCAAACGTAGTGGTGATCACATGATTTACCCAGGCAGCTGCAGGACATGTGATGTGGACATGTACCCAGACATGTGTCTGTTCTGCGCGGACGAAATCAAAGGACTGATTAAAGGGCCAGCAGCATTTTAATTCTTCATTACAGTCTATGTCACCAGCATTTTCTGATAAGGGGAGCAAAATTTTAAATAACAACTAATTACACATTAGATTATATTTTACTCACTCATTTGTATATGAATTATTCTGATTCCTGGGCTTTCCCCTTTAAGTTTCCAGGCTCTTTAATGGGTCAGTCACTGACTTACAGGGTAGTTATTAATAGTATATATATCAGAATGATACAATTTTGCACTTCTGGTGGAAAATAAGTTAGAATGCCTTTATTACAACAGACATGCTGATTTCAATATTTATATGTACCGGTACAAGGAAGTAAATCAGCATTTTCCTTGGAGAAATCACTTCCAGCGTTGGCATATCATAGTCTTTGTGGCAGAATGTTTATAAGTGCTGAACATGACAGCACCTGCTCGCTGAGAGAGGGAACATTCCTGCCTGGCACCCGGTGGGTTGTGACCCAGATTGAAATGGTAAGTGTCAGATTCAATCACACACCTAAGAAAACACTACAGCGCACCGAATCCACGTATAGACAGTCGTCCACCCACACACCAGCGCTCTGACTGCAGCGCTGGCGGCCATTCTCACACTTGTGTACATCAGGATACATACGGCGGGGGTCGTGTATATAATGCGTATTACAGAATCACATTCTTCTATTTCTATTGTGAAGATTTTGCATAATAATTCACAATATTTTACATAAATATCATCAGGCTTTATAAAGAGCACTTCATGTTTCCTTGAATATTTGCATCATTTTTATCCACATTGTTTTGTCTCTTGAATGTAAGATCCAGGACATGTTAGACTATTGTTTTGTCTGCTATGCTGTGAACATCGCACAAGGAGAAAAAACGGCAGTAAATTGAGCGTATTATGAAATATTTTCCCAAATACCAATATTGATAGGCCAGTGTATACAATACATTGTTAACTGTGTTGACTAAGGGATACATTGGGAGGTGAAGTATACGATATTGGCCATTGTAGCAGGCAGTAGCAGGTTATAGAGAAAGGTGCTACGATTTCCAACATTAAATTACATACCCCCCCCTTTTTTTTTTACTTGAACCAAATGGGGATGCGGGTACATTATATTACACTAACAAAAAAGACCAGTAGTTGCAACTAATAATCTTTTTTATGATTTCAAATAAACTTTTGTTATTCCTCTCCATTATGCCATTTGAGAAATTCCCATATCCGTATGATAATTAGGCAGTTGGTGCGCTTTGGTTGTGTCCTTAGCATCTGGAGCACTTCTATTCCTGCCGGGACCAGCACCTTCTCCATTAGATAAGCAAGAGAATTGTCTTGTAAGAAACACGGGTCAACACTAGGAGAAGAGGGATGCGGTTTAGGCAGGTAGAGCAGCACTCTGGGTGCTGATGACACTGCTTGGGTGCACCAACTGCCTCATTAGCATATGGATTTAATTGGGAGTATTATGGAAATGGCATAACAGACAGAACCAATAATGAATAATGGAAATCAAACTGCATTTCTCTACAATATGCTGTAAACAGATTATAATACTTGGGAGGTGGAGCACTAAAAGCAAACCTACCTTATTAAATGCCACACATTTCCCCTCCACTTCTGGCCTTGGAATTGCTTTGATTAACGAAGGAAAGTTAGGTCCTTAGGTGCTGAGACCCCTGCAGATCGCGAAAACGAGGGGTCTGTCAGATTAACGGAGCAGCATTGCGTCCGGAGATCTCCATCAGCTCCATAGAGATTATTAGAGCAGAACGGTCAAGCGCGGCCGTCTGCTCCATTAATCTGACAGAGCGACGAGGGGTCCGGTGAACACCTCACTTTTGCGATCTGCAGGGGTCTCAGCAATGATTTGGCTATGTTCTGGATTACCATGTGCTGATTCTGATTTCTGATTCAGTTAGGCTCAGGCTACCATACACGGGAGCACTATAAATGACCCCCTATGCTTTTATCTGGATTATACAATAAAGGAAAGATATTCCTATAATGAGGTAGAACAGCCACATAAAACTCCATTTACTGCCTTTAAGTAGCATAGCAATTAAAAAAATTCCTTATTATTACGTACAGGTGTGTTATACCTTGACTCCCATGTTACCAGCACACACTCTGCACACATCACATTGACATAACAATGACAGACGGACATATGTGACAGCATTCGGTGGATATAAACATGCGGAAAATGAAAATGCCTGCTGGGATTGGATTGGTGGAAGTATTGCTATTTTTATTCTGCACCCTACGTCTGATCTGGGTAATGTGGAAGAGTATTGACCAGATGGAGGGAAACCAATGGACATGGACGTCAGCAGCGCACACTGTAATCTATAACTTCAGGGCTTATCAGTTCTATCTGCAGAAACGTACATACATTACCGATAAATCACTGAACTGACTGATAACTGACTGAGAAGTTATGTAAGAAGATACAGACCTGACATTGTCCCATGGCTGCAGCAGTTATAGCCTCAGGTGTCAGTGACTGGGGAAACGCTAGATTTTTGGATAAAATGTGCATCGGTCCTATCATGGACCATATATTGTATATTCCTGTACAGCGCTGCGGAATATGATTGTGCTATATAAATAAAGCTTTAATATTAGTGTCCTCTTATGTTCTTTCTCACGGTTCCTCTATGGGATTAGAGGGGGTCTGGCCTGTGCCTCTCTCCTTGTGGTACTAATTCCTGCTCACCTCAGAAGTGCGAAAACGCTCCAACTCACTCCCCTCTCTGTTTCTCCTCATATGACCCTGTTATCTTCATGTTCTCATCAGATGGGAGATATTTATGGAGTTGTCAGATACCCCAAACAGTTGTAAGGGGAAACAAATCACCAACCGGCTGGTGCCAGGGACCGTGTTTGCAGAGGAGGATGGTTGATTGTAATAGTCTTCTTCTGTGTATCTCCTATATTTCTTCTATTTGTAATACACTGATGTGATATATGGCGTTTCACTAGTGCTTTACTCTGTGTTACTGGAAGTCTAAGAAAGAATACATATGGATCTTTTCCATTATATACATCTGTTTTGCAATTCTTTTGGCCACTATACTTTTTACTATCTGCATAGCTCTTTATGGAGTTAGTAACAGTGGTGGCGAACCTATGGCACTGGTGCCAGAGATGACACTCGGAGGCATCTCTGTGGGCACACAGGCTGTCTCCCAGGCACAGAGTTTGCCAGACATGGCACCTTCCTACAGTCTCAGGTAGTCCAAGTAGTGCCCTGCTATGGTAAAGTGACCCATCCTGTGCTGCTTGGTCCTGTCCAAAGAGTGAAAAGGTGTCGGATTGGAGCTCAAAGATTCTGGTAGCAATACGTTTGTTACTGCCTAAATTGCTGTGTTGGCACTTTGGGAAAAGCTAGTTGTTTTTGAGTCTCACTTTGGGCACTCGATCTCTAAAAGGTTCACCATCACTGGCCTATACCATCAATAAGAAGAAGTCACCAGTCTCTATCTAAAGTTAACAAGCACATATTAGAGCTTAGGTTAAAGTACTATGTATGTGTTCTATAGGAGAATACACTTAAACATCAGGAAAACTATATTATCTGTGCAGACAATAGCGCAGAACAATGTAGATGCCATGCTCTACCATTGTTGCTTCTACCCATTCCTCATGGGAATTGCCCATTGAGAAGGGACATGCCCTAAACTAAGTCACCTGAATTACAATTAGCTCAGATGAGACCCTTTATGCATTTTTGCATGACCCCTGAACAATTGCGGAACCCAGACATCATCTTGTAAATACAGACCACCAAAATAAATACAAACCCTGGACCAGACGTCCTAAACACGGACACTAGAGAAGGTTTAAAGAACTAAAATAGACACTAGAGAAGGCTTATTCAGATTGTAAAGGGGTCAGAACTTACCCCAATGTTTTGAGCAGTGAATGTATTTTTTGGGGGGTCCCACCAGAAAAGGTAATATTTACACTTATGCATTGTAGGACATCAAATACGCAACATAACTAAAAAGGGCTCTACCAGCAGTTTTGACAATATGAAGCTGGAGACATTGTTAGGTATTGTCCCTGTAACTTTGTGTGATGTTAGTAGCAGCAGGACTGTGAAAAATGCATTTATATTCCTGCTGGACTTGCTGCACTCCTGTGTGAGTCCCTCCCTCTGCTCTGAGCTATGGAGCAGTTTTAACACAGAGATCAAAAAACACTGGCCCCCCAGTGCTCCAAGTCCAGCTACAATGCTGGAATATAAATGTATAATTCATAATCGTGCTACGTCTATCAACACACACAAAGGTATGATTACAAAGATAACACTCTACCTAACACTGTCTGCATCTTTGTATGGTCAAAACCTTAAATAAACATGGCCACTAGAAACAAAGTATGGCTCAGATGAGGATGTGGTGCAAGCAATCACCACTGGCTTTACCTTTCTTACCAGAAACCTGGACAACTGGGAAGTGTGGCTACTCTTCCATACATGCCTGATTTTTCACACGATCAGAAAGACCGCTGGAGGGCCACTCACCCGGTGTGTGATGTGCTATGGATCATCTATCTGCAAGGTGCAGGTGGATACAACCTCAAACGAAGGGCAAGACAAATGAAATATGTAGAAATGCTTCGCACTCAATGGAAACGTCTCCAGACCTTTTAGCAGTGATGCTTCTTAATTGTAGAAAATGAACAAAATTGACAAAATCATGAACGCGTTTTGACAGTCTTAATCATCATCTAAACATATGTGAAGAAACACCCCCACCTTCTTATGTCATAGAGGAAGGAGTAGCGAGCATACACATGACCTCGGTAACTCCCGAGCCATCACGTGACAATCCGGCCGTCCATAAATGACTAACCAGGTGGGGACATTTTAAAAACACTTTTTCTGACCTTTTAGAAGACTTATAACAAAGTATAGGTCATTGTCTAAGTTCATGACTTCTACACAGACACAATTTAGTTGTAAAAACAGAATAAAGCTGCTAAAATATGGTGGCATGGCAGCCACAGGTTTGTCTCCCAGTTTGCCTTTAACAGGCCCTCGAACAGCCCCCTCAAGGTTATTTTATATAAAGCCCCCCTCATCCCCTCTGGATTCATCAGAAACAAGCTCTCCCACCCCCATGGATAGCCTTATGTGGGGCCCCCCAGCAGTCCTGGGCCCCATTATTTACCCAGGTATGCCCAGTGCTGGTGCTTGCCCTGGGTCTAGTTATGCAGGTACTGTGTATAACAGCAGCCTGCTTTATAATAAAGAAGCAATAATGGTGTATTCAAGTCTACTGTCAATGATCTGTTATGTTATTAGATTTGGGTTCTAATGTGGAACATAAAGGGGCACATCTACTTACACGGTTCTTTCAGTTCACAGAAAGTACATTGTACGACGATAATGCACTGTGCACCCGATGTGTCGCTTCCCCGCTCAGGTCCCCAGGTCCATCTTCTTCCTAGTGCATGTAAATCCTGCGCTCAGTCCAAATCAGTCAGATCGTCCGACAGCCACGCTCCCCGATTTCTGTCGCAAACCCCTGTTAAATACCTGTCCATGCTGCACAAATCCCGAAAATCATGAACAGTCCAACCAAAGTGCGATCCGCAACCCTTAGTAAATAAGCCCCATAATTTCCTTCAGGGAAAACTGAACAATTCCCAATGATGTCCAGGCTGAACCTTGAAAAAGGAACTTTGGTAATAAATGCAGAATATCCATAACATGCAATTACTATGCTATTACCTTATACATATAGCGTTATACACTGATTATTACTGGATCTATCATTAGTGACTGGTCTTCTTCCATTCTCACAAGTATTATCCGCTTCCCCGAATCATAAGGAAAACATTTCCCGTCATTGACCAATGTACATCCCTCATGTAATGCGTCTAAGAAAAACAATCCCCATTTCTCCCGGCTCGCTGGCTTTGTAGCATAGCAGGAGGAATTACTGGAGGAATGAACCAAGAAGAAATGTTTTCATTGAAGCTATTGTCATAGAACAAACTTTCCGAGTCTATCATCCAGACGGAAGATATGATAACAAGTAGCCGGCCTGCGCCATGTATGATGATGTGTAACCAAACACAGACATAGGATGTGTATTCTGCAGAAAGAGCTGTAGGACAATACTATGTGCACAATTCCTTAATATCCTTAATTCCACGGAAGAGAATCATCATTGTAAAGCTGGAAACACACAGTGCAAAAACACTACTAAACCTCTGTCAGGGAAGTTCCACAGCATGTCCTTCTGCAAGTCATTGTGGGCAAAAACTCACCCAAAATTGAGTTTCTAGCTGTAAATTTCCCATCTAAATCAACCAGGAACACTTACTCATAGATCCAGACACAGTGGGGCAGATTTACTTACCCGGTCCGTTCGCGATCCAGCGGCGCGTTCTCTGCGGTGGATTCGGGTCTAGCCGGGATTCATCAAGGTAGTTTCTCCGATGTCCACCAGGTGGCGCTGCTGCGCTGAAAAGCATCTGAACGCACTCGAGTTCACTGGGCCGGACCAAGTGAAGGTAAGCGCGTCCCAAGCGGCACTTTTATTGTTTTAAATGCGGCGGTTTTTCCGAATCCGTCGGGTTTTCGCTTGACCACGCCCCCCCGATTTCCGTCGCGTGCATGCCGGCACCGATGCGCCACAATCCGATCGCATGCACCAAAATCCCGGGGCAATACAGGGAAAATCGGCGCAAATCGGAAATATTCAGGTAACACATCGGGAAAACGCGAATTGGGCCCTTAGTAAATGACCCCCAGTGACTGTGGTTATCTTCTTATATTTGTTACCCTTGACCTCCTTCCTTCTAAAATCAACTTTTATGATTATGGTAATGAGCCAGAAGGGCTCTAGGGGGCGTAACCAGAGAACTCCATGCTGTAGCATCACAGGATGTTACACTGTGCAGCAGAACTTCCCTCTCCCACTGTGTGTGATTACAGCAGGCAGAGGGAGAGGAGACGTGCTGAGGAAACAGACAGGCAGTGTAACAGATGGTGAAGCTACAGCACGGAGGGGCTCTTCTAACAACCCCCAGGTTCTTTCTGACTCAATAACATAATTTAAAAAGTTGATTTTAGAAGGAAGGAGGCCATAGAAGAAGAAGTCTACCACCAGTGCCAGAATCTATCAGAAAATAGATAGAATATGGATAAGATTTGTATAAACCACAATGCTGCTACAGTAAATCACAGTGGGTTAGCCAGCAGCAAGCTCAAGGAAGCTAACTAGCTTAGATCCTTCTGTGTTCCACTAGTCTTCCACTGTTCTTTTTGTACTGATCAACTATAAGACTATACATCTATACACGCGACACAAATCGGGGACGGGCTGTCGGACAACCCGACGGATTCGGACTACACGCGGGATTTAACATTTCAAATTGTGTCGTAAAATACGCACTTACATGCACCGGGAAGAAGAAGGTGAACTCTGGCGGATCCGTGACGGGAAGTGACGGATGCAGGAACTTGGGCGCATGAGCTACGTGAATCGAGCCGGACTTTATCTTCGTCGGACCGGGTAAGTAAATGTGCCCCAGTTTGGAGGAGAACTAATTTGAATACTTTTTTCCATAAAGTATTACTTTTAAGTGCAGTGAATCTCCAAAGCCTAGCTGAAAAAAGTACCCCCTATAAAATTAGGGGCAGGTTATCAGTAGTAAATGAGCCTGGACAACATATGTAAAAGGAACCCGACACCAAGGGCCGGCGTTAGGCAGCGGCAAACTGGGAATTTGCCCAGGGCCCCCTGTCCTAAAAGAGGATGTATTGCTCCATCTATACCCCATGGTGGAATTCCCAGGTGAAGATGCTTATTATCTATCTCCTGTCTCTATATCTATCATCTATCTGTCTAGTTATCTATCTCTTATGATTTGTCTCTTTCCTATCTACATATCTATCTACCTATCTATTATCTATCCATTTATCTATCAATCTTCTTTCTCTCTTCTCCTGTATCCCTCTCTCATATCTATCTTCTATCATCTATCTAGTTATCTATATATAATCTACTTTATATTTCTGCATCTATAAATCTATCATCTATCTATACATCTATATCATCTTTCATATTTATCTTCTATCATCCATCTCCCTATCATCTGTCTCTCCTATAAAATCCTCCTGCAGTCCCATATTACGGACACTTACCTACTACTGTGTGTAACTATAAAGTGTACAAAGGAGCCTCTCACTGACTGTGACTGTTCATAAAATAGTTTTATTTCGGGGCCCCCCTTTTAGTTTTGCCCAGGGCACCACTTTGTCTAAAACCGGCCCTGCTGACACTTCAAAACCCTGCAATAAACCCATAACAGTACCTTATAGGTGACAGTAGTTGTGTTTCTGTGGTTTAAAACACAAGAAAAATGACAATATTTGCCCAGCAGGATAGCAGGGGGCCAGTGAGATTTTCTGGAGTGTTTTAGCACAGGGCAGCTCCAGCTGATTACACTATGGAGGCTTCTGTCCATCCTCGTGTCCGGTGAACTATCACTCTCTTGAGACATTCGCCTGCCCTGCTCCTGGGGGGTAATATTGTTCTTTCCCAGGCTGATTTAATTGCTCGCTCATATCTCTGTTGTCTTTCCAGGGGCAGGTAAACACACGCAAGCAGATTTCTAGCTCATCCTCCAACCTACTGACGTCCAAGGGGAAAGTCACAAGAAATTGTTAAGTAATGAAGACAAATAATCCTAGTTATCCCAAGATGTAGGAAATCTACTACTGGTTGTAAGTACAAACACACATGAGGACACAAATATGGTACATGTACATATACATCGTATCAATGTCTGAACAGTGTCTAAGTGCTAGTGATGTCTTAGCAGCACCCTCATACCCCCACAGTAGTCACAGCAGTGCCCCCTTCTCTTATAGCACCCTATATGTAGACCTCTTCTCTTGTAGATTTATTGAGTCTCCACCATGTGGTTTAGTGTGTGGTCCCTCATGTTGGACATTATTTCTATCACTGACATTTTTATGAGGTGATCCTATTACTCAGGCGAGTATTGTTCAACCGACAGTAACACAAGGTGTATTTTTAGTATACATATGTTCTTTTCTGTTGGGATATAAACTATATTCTTTCCTAAATATAAAATTATTTGATATATTTCCCTCTCATTTCTTATGAAATAATGTTCCTTCTGTACTGGAAAGTTAACCATTATTTATACCTTGGCTGTTCTTCAGGGAAGCAGTAATTCTCTCTTAAAACCCATGAGTTGGGTTCTACAAATTCCCAAAATGAAGGCTCTGCAATGCTTTTTTTTCACTTATTAGATTTTTATTGAAAGTTTTTCATGTTAACAACTAGTAAAATACAGAGCAGTACAGATATATGAGGGAAGACTATTAAGCATAGAAGATACCATACAATCTTATGAGTAACATACATCTCGTCTGGGTGTATCAGGAGCCTAATATTCTTGGAGATATAAGGCGAGAGTTCAGAGTGTAGCATGTGTCTCTGCTATAGCCCGGTTGGCGGTTATCTTCTGATAATGTAAGATAAACCTTCACTGCACCGGAGAGGTAACTGTCATGTAGGGAGGGGATAGGGGAAGAAGGGCATTTGGTGACCTAAAATAGGGAGGGCAACTCAAGGTAATGATGATGATTTGAATCCTCAAATTTACCATGACGCACATTCCTAGTGGCCCAGAAATCCTACCAAGCTTCAAGGTGATCATGGAGGGTGATATCTATTGGGGGGCATTTCCAACCACCTCTCCAAAGTTTTTCTATAAGCAAGATAACTGTGATTCTTGTAGTCCCTACATTTGCTTAAATTGACATGTTTGATGAAAAGATTAACTCTCCTGACTTGGGGATGTATATTGACTTTCAGTACCTAGTCGCTCAGCAATGCTTTTGGTAATTGAATCCCCTCAACCAAACTTCCGTCACTTGTAGTAAAGTTCTTGAAGTGCAATGTTTTCCTTTGTGGATGCATATAGCCCCCCTCCAATAAATCTGCTCCCAAAACCCATCACTGAAAAAGTGAAAGTGAAAAGAGTTTTACACATTTTTGTAATAAAAAGGAAAATCTTAAATCATGCATGGATGTAAGTATTCCTATGACACTTGCATTTTAGCTTTAAGGGACTTCCATTCTCTTCATCATTCTTGAGATGTTTCGACATCTTGAGACAGGAAGATGAGACTGGACAGACCTGGAGAAGAGTACAAGAAAATTCTGCTGCACTGAAGGTTTTCTTAAATAGAAGATTTTTGGAACAACCAGGACTCTTGGGATTGGCCACCCCTTCAAACTAAGTTATCTGTGCAGCCCCAAAGATCCTGCATGCAGATAACAGAAGGTCAAGGATCACTGTGGCTCTCCACCAATCTGGTTTTAGAAGAAGCCTCTCCTAAAGACACTTTGGGGCACATTTACTAAAGGTTTGAACGCTGCATTTTGTCGGGTTTCACATTTTTTTTTCAGGGTTTTTGCCGCACGCGATCCGGTTGTGTTTCATCGGCGCTGGCTTGCATGCAACACAAATCAAGGGGCGTGGAAGTCGACAACACGACTGATTCGGCCAAAACGCGGTATTTAAAAAGCAAATTGTGTCACAAGATCAGCACTTACATACACGGGGAAGAAGAAGGTGAACTCCGGCGGACCTCAGCGGGGAAGCGACAGATGCAGGATATTGGACGCACGATCTTAGTGAATCGCGGCAGCCCCAAATCCTCAACGGACAACACACGGCAGGGATCGCGACCGGACGGGTAAGTAAATGTGCCCCATTGGGTCACATGTATTAAACTGGCTGCGCCAGTTTTCTACCACACTTTACACCATAAATACATGTGCAAACTGCTTGCACATGTATTTATGAAGTGTTTGCGCCAGTTTTGTTACACGGCTGCATTGTCTCCGCCAAAACACAAAACTGCAACTAAAGGGGAGTCGGAGTCGGCATCGGCTTTCATGCGACACAAATCGGGGGGGCGGGCTGGCGGACAATCCGACGGATTTAACATCGCAAATTGTTTCGCAAGCCATGCACTTACATGCACCGGGAACATGGTACACATGACACACAAAATTGGAGATTTATTGTTTACATTTGATATATTTCGTAAGACATTGTAGATGTAGCGCCTAATGCCTCTCATGCTATCTACATGTTCAGCCCTTCCCTCTAGGACCTGTTTGAAAGTGTTAAAATGTAGCACAAGTGAATAAAGATTAAAAATTAAAATGCAAAAATCTATGTGTAGACTATGTAATACCCTGTCTGTCTATGTATATGATACATTGAGTGTATGGGAGAACCAATGTATTGTATTTCATGTGGTCATAACATGTCACTTGGAACAATAGCCGGTGCATGAGACATGGATAGAAGAGGTTCCTCTGCTCAGACTGCATAATGTCCTACACTTTACTCAGACTATACATGAGTCACTAACCTGTAGAGCTGATGGAATCACAGAGCTTACAGTCTATGAGGATGAGGGGGTGACACAAGAGCTTACAGTCTATGAGGATGAGGGGTGACACAAGAGCTTACAGTCTATGAGGATGAGGGGGTGACCACAAGAGCTTACAGTCTATGAGGATGAGGGGTGACACAAGAGCTTACGTCTATGAGATGAGAGGGTGACACAAGACTTACAGTCTATGAGATGAGGGGTGACACGAGCTTACAGTCTATGAGGATGAGGGGTGACACAAGAGCTTACAGTCTATGAGGATGAGGGGTGACGTACACAGAGCTTACAGTCTATGAGGAGGGGGTGACACAAGAGCTACAGTCTATGAGGATGAGGGGTGTGACACATAGAGCTTCAGTCTATGAGGATGAGGGGTGACACATAGCTTACGTCTATGAGGATGAGGGGGTAACCACAGAGCTTACAGTCTATGAGGATGAGGGGGATGGGGTGACACAAGAGCTTACAGTCTTGAGGATGAGGGTGGTGACATAAGAGTTTACAGGTATGAGGATGAGGGGTGACACAGAGCTTACAGTTCTTGAGGATGAGGGGTGACACAAGAGCTTACGTCTATGAGGATGAGGGGGTGACAAAGAGCTTACAGTCTATGAGGATGAGGGGTGACACAAGAGCTTAATTCTATGAGGATGAGGGGTGACACAGAGCTTACAGTTTATGAGGAGAGGGGTGCACAAGAGCTTACAGTCTATGAGATGGGGGGTGACACAAGCTTACAGTCTATGAGGATGGGGGGTGACACAAGAGCTTACAGTCAGATAGGGTGAGTTACAGTCTATGAGAGGGGGTGACACAAGAGCTTACAGTCTATGAGGATGAGGGGGTGACACAAGATCTTACAATCAATGGGGATAAGGGGGTGATGCAAGAGCTTACAGTCTATGAGGATGAGGGGGTTGCACAAGAGCTTACAGTCTATGAGGATGAGAGGGTGACACAAGAGCTTACAGTCTATGAGGATGAGAGGGTGACACAAGAGCTTACAGTCTATGAGGATGAGGAACTCATAGAACTCAAGAGGTATAAGAGCTTGTATAATGGCCCCGAAATTTTTGAATGTGATGATGTCATTGCTCCTGCCCCCAAACCCTTGTGTCCTACCATTGTATGTAATAGGCCTGTGTCAGGCATGTGGTCCTTAAAACTTGATTTTATCAAAATTCTCCAACTTTCATAATTTGTCATCAGACACATGGCTAGCACATGTCACTTATCACACTGGTGTCTAAGTATACGGTAAACATATGGTGTATCCCTCTACTCCCCCCACCCATTCCCAAGAATCACCGTTGTCTCTTCTTAGAATTTTGGTTTAGTTCCCTCCCTTCACAATTTAGTAGGAAAACTTTTCAACTGCAAAGTCCAGCCATTAAAGAGGTTGCACCATGTCTGATTGGTGGGCGCCAAACTGCTAGGATCCCATTGAGCATGAGTACAAACCCCCTTTGATCTATGGACGACCATCAGTTTCCAACTCCAACAATATTGAATTGAGTGGCCGCCCCATCAATTAGTAATAACGGAACGTCTCTTCCTGTGATCAAGGAAAACAGATCCCCACTAATCAGATTGTTATCCCCTATCCCAGTGATGGCGAACCTTTTAGAGACCGAGTGCCCAAAGTATGACCAATCCACTTTAAATGCAAAGTGCCAAATGGCTAATTAAACAGTAACTTTGCTACTTGTTTTGTCTGCATTGCATCTGTGTTGTGGGAACACCAATACAGTTAAGAAGGAGGACATTCATATTATCATTGTAGCTTCCTTCAGGGTCCCCTGAACAGAAGAATGGTGGGGCCCAAGAGCAGCTCCAATAAGAACGCAGCCTTGTCTGCATCTCCTTGGTTCTCCTGTAGTCCCAGGAAGCTGAGGATGTGTAGCTTAAAAATAGCCCTGATCACAGCTCATCCTGGGTGCCAGGGACTGCGGAGAGGCTTTGAGCCCTGTCTCTGTGATGGTTGGTGGCCCGGGTGCCCACAAGAGTACTCCGAGTGCCACCTCTGGCACCCGTGCCATGGTTCGCCACCACTGCCCTATCCTGTAGGTAGTGGATAACAATAGAACTTGGAACAATCCTATTGAGAACAGAAAACCCTAAGGTTTGTATATGTCGAGGTAGTGGTCTTTGGAAAAGATTTGTATTGGTTTTTGATATCTTTGTGGGAGATGCTTTACTATAGTGTCCATTGTTTTCTGAATATTTAGTGATTTACCTAAATGACCACATCTATTTCTTCGTGACTTTTCCATAGAACCGGGAGCAGACCTCAAGACCTTAGGTCCCTGCTGCATCTGTAACCTGAAGGTTTTTTATGAGAGATACCACTGTGACCTAAGATATTAACACAAAAGGCTACAAGTCCAGAAGTGAGATGCTTTAGCCTCAATCACATTCTAGACAGCACTTTCTTTTGCCTCGCTATTTCTGGTGTTCTAGATATTCCTAGAGCAAGGAGGTGATCACAGGGATGCCACAAAAATATTAGGGCTTGAGACGTATTGAATTGAATTGTGTGATGACAGGGAGCAGGGAGAAACATGCAGCCTCAACGCAGCGAGGAAAGTAAAAACACGAAGAATCCATTCAGATGAGAATGTAGCCTAGAAGGACTTGTTACCTAGACTGTCCTCGGTGTGACTGACATGATGAATGGACTGTATGGTGTAAGGTATTCTACCTTCACTAGTAAGTGAAATATGGCTACAGCTCACACCGGGGCTCGATTACTGAGGTTTTTATCTGGATAACAATACACCAGGTGCTGGTCTCCAATTATTCAGACATTTTGTGACACGTAACCTATCCCCAATTAATTACTGTAAATCTGATGCTGCAGCAGATGCCAGCATTGATATACCCAGAGCCCTCAGACAATACATATGTTTGGCTTTTATTTTACACTCTCTCATACACGGGTCCGCCGACTTCCAACATGTCCTTCATGTTCTATAAGAAGCAGAAGAGGCCACGACCATCGTATGAACAAATGAAATGAATAATGTTTATCCACATTATGGACAAATGTCAAGCTTCTTGCGGGTTCCATGGAGTCAAATTCATGGAACACCTTGTGGCCACCCAAGTATGTATGTCATGAGAAAATATGATTTTATGTCAGGGCATATTAAAAAAAAACATATGGTCCTTCTATTATGTGAAGACCTTCAGATGGAAAAAACACCTAATTCCACCACCAACATACAAAAAGTGGGTGTGAAACTTGAATTGACTAGCTCTATTAAGGTTCCATCAATCGTTACAATTGGGTTGAGGTCTGAGCATTGCTTTATTATTTCTTTTGATCACCTGTTGTAGATTTGTTGGCTATTTGGGATGATTGTCCTATTCCATGCATGTTTCAGCCAAGCTTTATTCCTCATTTGATCGAAGAATACTTTATTAGGAGAGAGGTAATAGGCACTCCAATCCTTGGTGAGAACCAGTACAACCTGTACTTCACAGTTGGTATAAGGTGTATGCCTAATATGCTGTGTTCAGGTTTCATAAAATGTGGCATATTTTGTTATGGCCAAACATCTCCACATTGGTCTTATCTGTCCATAGACACTGGGTCAGATTTTCTTACCCGGCCGGTCCGTTCCGATCCAGCGGCGCGTTCTCTCGGTGGATTCGTGGCGTGCCGGGATTCATTAATGCAGTTCCTACCGTCCGTCCACCAGGACGCTCTGCGGCTCGAAGACAAGCAACACACTCCAATTCACCGTCCATCCTGGATGAGGTAACGGAGTCCAGCCACACTTTCGTTTTTTTAAATGGCGGCGTTTTCCGATCCGTCGGTTTTCGTTCGCCAACGCTCCCCGATTCTCGTCACGTTGCATGCCAGCACGACTGCGAAAATCCGATCGCTGTCGCCCAAAACGCCCGGGGCAATACGTGGAAATCGGCGCAAATCGAAATATTCGGTTAACACTGTCGGGAAAACGAATCTGCCCTTATCAATGACCCCCACTGTCTCGAAAACTTGTGTTTTTTTTTAAGATACGATTTTGGAAACTTAAATTGTTCTGCCATGTTCTTATACCTAAAGAGGCTTTGTGAAACCCTTTCATACAGCCTATTTGTTCATACCCTTTTTCTAACTGTAATTGTCCATTAACTTTGAACATTATATTATATAACTGAGGCCTGTCAGTCCTAGATTAGTTCCCAGGGTTTTTTCTAATCGCTCTGATGCATTTCACTAGTCTAGACCTTGCAGATTTTGTTGCACGTCCACTACTAGGAAGTTGCCCAAACTGGTTTGAAGATAGGTAAATAATATGTCGTACAAGGGATTCAAAATTATCCATGCTGTATACTGATGAGAACTTGTGATTCCCCGTTCTTTCCCGATCCCGAGGTCCTTATTATCCCTATCTTGCTCTATGTGATGCATATCTTTAAGGGACAACCCAATCTCCTCCGGAGTTTCAATGTACACCACTAGATTAGGAAATGGCTGCTGTTTTTTCTTGACCGAGTCAGCCCCACTTATTCAATGCACGTTGGCTTACATTTTTGGCTCCTGATTTTTTGTCCATTGAGGATCAATCACAGCATTTGCTTTTATCTTGCTGGAGCCTTAAAAAGATGGCACTGCATTCATCCAAAAACAGTTACGCAGCCCATCTTGATAGTAAAAAATGGGCGAGTTCCATACCACATACACCTTTACGAAATGGTGGCGTTGTAGTATTTGAAAAAGAAGACATATTTTTTATCATTTTGAAGAGAGCCTTTATAAATTATGCTGATGCTCAGTTGATAGTTGTGGTAAACTCGACCATCTTTACTGTGGGATGAAGCTCCTTCAGGTTGGTCTGAACATTGACTTCCTTTCCAAAGTCGTTCATCTTGGCATCGATGATGCACTAACAATGAGTTAAATTAAAGGTGTATTCACCGTGAGTCAAGTTTTTAGGCTGTGCAGCTGGTGGACTCCACTGACAAGCCTTGGCTGATGCCACAAGGCATAACTTATCCAAACGGATCATTGACTTACATTCCCTCCTTACCCTGTCTGTGAATAAATGTTACAAGTGAAATCCACATAAATCCTGTTAATAGAGATGATGCGCATCACCCATTATCCTTATTCCTCTTCAGAACGTCTTATTTTTATTTTTTTTTTTGCATTCTTACTTGTCACATATTTTACTTTCCATTTATCCAAGGGGGGGGGGGCGGTAATGGGGGCAAAGAATAAAAGAAAAAAATGAAAAAAAAACAAAGGAAAAAAAAAATGAAAAAAAATATATTTACAATGACTTTAATAGATTTATATTATTGATAGTTCCTTCACTTCTTACTAATTGGAACTATTACCGCTTTGTATATTTTTTAATCACGTTTTCATGGTATATCAATAAAACCTTTTCTTTTTAATTGCCTATTCTTTTATAGTATCATGATATACGCAGGTCCAATCAGTCCCTCTGTAGTCATAAGGGAGGGTAGCATTTACTAAATGCCAACCTTATTTCCATATGTAGGCTTTGTTAATTTGGGGTCATACACCCCACCACTCCACTACCTGCCTCCACCTGTTTGCCACATGCCAAAGTAACGCGTGGGATGCAAACAGCTAGAAAATTCCGCTGAAGCTGATTTTTGCAACGGCCTTATCCACTGCAGCACAAGGCTTAGTAGTCTCCCACCATGAGGTGTTGATACTTTTCCAGAGCTTTCATACGTCATTGTCAAATTGAAATTGACTGTCTTGTAACTTTCCATATTAATAAAATAATTAAAAGTTGCCACTCATGTCACCAGAGCAGAACTTGAAGATTATAGGTCCCTAATGGCAAATCTGTAGCCAAGTACCAATTTACTATCTATTATTCACGAGTAATTGACTTTTGTGGGCCTCCTTAAGGCTACATATGCCTAAGAGGGATCGATACACCTCATACACCATAGTGCAAATTTATTATGCTTGGCATGAGCCTTCTAGGGGACCCCATGGCCACCCAAATCAGCCCCACCGAATTTACTCAAAAGGACCTTTTCCCATAATATTCGCCATACATCACTTCGTGGCTATCTACTAACCTTTACACAAAGCCATTTCAGGAACTTTAAAGGTCCCTCCAAAGGTTCCTGACACATAAGGTAGAAAGTAGGGCAGAAGGGACACATCCTCCACTCCCTGAAAAGTCTTGTACCATATTTAGGAAGTTAATACTGGACTTGTAGGAGTATAATGTCTTGCAGGCCCAGGGCTTGTGGCAGGCTTAATCTGCCCTCTCTGCACCCTCTCAATTTATCACCCTACCCGTCACCTTCTCATCACTCTTCTCTAAACCTTCTCATCACCTTCTACAATTCCTGTTTTGTTTGGTCACCTCCATACTCCTATGCCTACATTTACCACCTAGTGGTGCAAGAAAAGAATCTCATGCTGCTGGAGAGGCTTAAATGCGCCTTGGAGTCGTAATGTTATGTAGATTTACTTAGGAATCAGTACAAGATCAATGATACTGATGCCATAGGGCATGAGTTGGCGAACCTTTTAGAGGCCGAGTGCCCAAACTACAACTGGCGAATCCATTTACCATGAGTTGCCAACATGATTTCAAGCAGTACTATTTGCTCACCTTTTTCAACATCATTCATTGTATGGTCCCCCCTGAGGCCACCAATAATACATTTAAAGAAGGTGGCAAATTCAGACCACATTTTAGTCTTCTCTCCAGGAAGAATGTGGGTCCCACAGGATGACCTCCAGATACAATGCATTCGTTCAACACCTCTCACTTTTTCCTGCTTTTTTCCAAACATCCAATGAATTGGGATCCATTAGAATAGTGCTGAGAGCAGCATCTTTTAAGTTTGCTTGGGACTTGCAGGAAGAATTGGTGGATTGGTCCTGTTTGTAAAATTGGGGCATAGTCTGAGTGCCCCCAGACGAGGGCCCCGAGTTGCCACCTGTTGGTGCCCCGTGCCATAGTTCGCCACCACTGCCTAAGGGGCTCCTTTCTCTCTGTTATTACTATGAATGCCATGCCAGCTCAGTGGAGTGTGCCATCTACAGTTAAATGTGTCACCTTACGCACATACTATAACACAAATTCAAACATGTGAAAACCCTTTAGTACAAAGTGACACACAATCATCATTCACAAGAACACACGCTCTACTGAGAAGATCACGAGCTCCATCTTCTCACCTAAATCCTTGAGTGAGTTCCTCATTGAGCTCACAATATACTGGGACTTCTTTCCTACAGAAGTGCTTCCGATTCGCCCTATTCCAGACAACGTCTAATCCCCCCTTTGTAAATAATCGCCCTCATCCCGCGCTTGTGTTCCCCTTATGTGGGATGATGTGTTTTTATTATATTCTACAAGGTGCATCAGTAACAAAGGACGACATTGGCTTTTCTGGATTTTATCACGACAAGAAATCCGAAATGTTCCCTAGAGGTAGTTAAAGCCTTTTCACCAATTCCACATGACAATCATAAGATTTAAAGGGCCTTAAGCGACAGGTTGAAAGGTGAAATACAATGTAGATGAATGTTTTTATTCACTAATGTGGCAAAGAACATGGTTAAAGAACATGGTTTATTACCTTATCTGGGGAATTGTTTTAACTTATAACGCTATGAGCTACAAAAATCCCCATTTCTCCCGCTCGCTGGCTTTGTAGCATAGCAGGAGGAATTACTGGAGGAATGAACCAAGAAGAATTGTTTGTCATTGAAGCTATGTCATAGAACAAACTTTCGAGTCTATCATCCAGACGGAAGTATGATAACAAGTAGCCGGCTGCGCCATGTATGATGATGTGTAAAAACACAGACATAGGATGTGTATTCTGCAGAATACTATGTGCACCAATTCCTTAATATCCTTAATTCCACTGAAGAGAATCATCATTGTAAACTGGAAAACACAGTCAAAAACACTACTAACCTCGTCAGGGAGTTCCACAGCAGCCTTCTGCAAGTCATTGTGGGCAAAAACTCACCCAAATTGAGTTTCTGACTGTAAGTTCCCATCTAAATCAACCAGGGACACTTACTCATGATCCAGACACAAGTGATAGATAATCTTATTATTGTTACCCTTGACACTCACTTCCTCTAAAATCAACTTTTATGATTATGGAAGAGCCGAAGGGCTCTAGGGGGCGTAACCAGAGAACTCCATGCTGTAGCATCACAGGATGTACACTGTGCAGCGCAACTTCCGTTCCCAACTGTGGTGATTACAGCATGCGGAGGGACGGGAGACGTGCTGAGGAAACGACATGGCAGTGTAACGATGGTGAAGCTACAGCACCGACGGGCTCTGGCTAAACAACCCCAGGTTCTTTCTGACTCAATAACATAATTTAAAAGTTGATTTTAGAAGGAAGGAGGCCCATAGACAAGAAGAAGTCTACCACCAGTGCCAGAAATGCTATCAGAAAAAGATATGAATATGATAAGATTTGTATAAACCACAATGCTGCTACAGTAAATCACAGTGGGTTAGCCAGCAGCAAGCTCAGGAAGCTAACTAGCTTAGATCCTTCTGAGTTCCCCTAGTCTTCCACTGTACTGATCAACTATAAAACTATACATCTATACACGCGACACAAATCGGGGGTGGGCTGTCAGACAACCCGACGGATTCGAACTACACGCGGGATTTAACATTTCAAATTGTGTCGTAAGACACGCACTTACATGCAACGGGAAGAAGAAGGTGAACTCTGGCGGATCCTTTGGGGAAGCGACGGATGCAGGAACTTGGGCACATGAGCTACGTGAATCGAGCCAGACTTTATCTTCGTCGGACCGCCCGGATCGGGGTTCGCGACAGGACCGGGTAAGTAAATGTGCCCCGGTTTGGAGGAGAACTAATTTGAATACTTTTTTCCATAAAGTATTACTTTTAAGTGCAGTGAATCTCCAAAGCCTAGCTGAAAAAGTACCCCCTATAAAATAGGGGCAGGTTATCAGTAGTAAATGAGCCTGGACAACATATGTAACGGAACCCGACACCAAGGGCCGGCGTTAGGCAGCGCAAACTGGAATTTGCACAGGGCCCCTGTCCTAAAAGAGGATGTATTGCTCCATCTATACCCTTGTGAATACCCAGGTGAAGATGCTTATTATCTACTCCTGTCTCTATATCTATCATCTATCTGTCTAGTATCTATCTCTTATGATTTGTCTCTTTCCTATCTACATATCTATCTACCTATCTATTATCTATCCATTTATCTATCAATCTTCTTTCTCTCTTCTCCTGTATCCCTCTCTCATATCTATCTTCTATCATCTATCTAGTTATCTATATAATCTACTTTATATTTCTGCATCTATAAATCCATCATCTATCTATAATTCTATATCATCTTTCATATTTATCTTCTATCATTCATCTCCCTATCATCTGTCTTCTATAAATCCTCCTGCAGTCCCATATTACGGACACTTACCTACTACTGTGTGTAACTAAAAGTGTACAAAGGAGCCTCTCACTGACGTGATGTTCATAAAATAGTTTTATTTCGGGGCCCCCCTTTTAGTTTGCCCAGGCACCACTTTGTCTAAAACCGGCCCTGCTGACACTTCAAAACCCTGCAATAAACCCATAACAGTACCTATAGGTGACAGTAGTTGTGTTTCTGTGGTTTAAAACACACAAGAAAAATGACATATTTGCCCAGCAGGATTCAGGGGCCAGTGAGATTTTCTGAGTGTTTTAGCACAGGGCAGTTCCTGTGAGGCTCCAGCTGATTACACTATGGAGGCTTCTGTCCATCCTCGTGTCCGGTTGACTATCACTCTCTTGAGACATTCGCCTGCCCTGCTCCTGGGGGTAATATGTTCTTTCCAGGCTGATTTAATTGCTCGCTCATATCTCTGTTTGTCTTTCAGGGGCAGTAACACACGCAAGCAGATTTCTAGCTCATCCTCCAACCTACTGACCAACGTCCACGGGAAAGTCAAGAAATTGTTAGTAATAAGACAAATATATCCTAGTTATCCCAAGATGTAGGAAATCTACTACTGGTTGTAAGTACAAAACACATGAGGACACAAAATATGGTACATGTACATATACATCGTATCAATGTCTGAACAGTGTCAAGTGCTAGTGATGTCTTAGCAGCACTCATACCCCCAGTAGTCACAGCAGTGCCCCCTTCTTTATAGCACCCTATATGTAGACCTCTTCTCTTGTAGATTATTGAGTCTCCACCATGTGGTTTAGTGTGTGGTCCCTCATGTTGGACATTATTTCTATCACTGACATTTTTATGAGGTGATCCTATTACTCAGACGAGTATTGTTCAACCGACGTAACACAAGGTGTATTTTTAGTATACATCAGTTCTTTTTCTGTTGGGATATAAACTATATTCTTTCCTAATATAAATTATTTGATATATTTCCCTCATCTTATGAAATATGTCCTTCGTACTGGAAAGTTAACCATTATTATACCTTGGCTGTTCTTCAGGAAGCAGTAATTCTCTCTTAAAACCCATGAGTTGGGTTCTACAAATTCCCAAATGAAGGCTCTGCAATGCTTTTTTTCACTTATTAGATTTTTATTGAAAGTTTTTCATGTTAACAACTAGTAAATACAAGCAGTACAGATATATGAGGGAGACTATTAAGATAGAAGATACCATACAATCTATGAGAACATACATCTCGTCTGGGTGTATCAGGAGCCTAATACTCTTGGGGTTATAAGGCGAGAGTTCAGAGTGTAGCATGTGTCTCTGCTATAGCTCAGGTGGCGGCTGGCGAAAGAGAAGATCTTCTGATAATGTAAGATAAACCTTCACTGCACCGGAGAGGTAACTGTCATGTAGGGAGGGGATAGGGGAAGAAGGGCATTTGGTGACCTAAAATAGGGAGGGCAACTCAAGGTAATGATGATGATTTGAATCCTCAAATTTACCATGACGCACATTCCTAGTGGCCCAGAAATCCTACCAAGCTTCAAGGTGATACATGGAGGGTTGATATCTATTGGGGGGCATTTCCACCACCTCTCCAAAGTTTTTCTATAAGCAAGATAACTGTGATTCTTGTAGTCCCTACATTTGCTTAAATTGACATGTTTGATGAAAAGATTAACTCTCCTGACTTGGGGATGTATTGACTTTCAGTACCTAGTCGCTCAGCAATGCTTTTGGTAATTGAATCCCCTCAACCAACTTCCGTCACTTGTAGTAAAGTTCTTGAAGTGCAATGTTTTCCTTTGTGGATGCATATAGCCCCCCTCCAATAATCTGCTCCAAAACCCATCACTGAAAAGTGAAAGTGAAAGAGTTTTACACATTTTTGTAATAAAAAGGAAAATCTTAAATCATGCATGGATGTAAGTATTAGATCTTTCCTATGACACTTGCATTTTAGCTTTAAGGGACTTCCATTCTCTTCATCATTTTGAGAGTTTTCGACATCTTGAGACAGGAAGATGAGACTGACAGACCGGAGGAAGAGTACAAGAAAATTCTGCTGCACTGAAGGTTTTCTAAAAGAAATTTGGAACAACCAGGACTCTTGGGATTGGCCACCCTTCAAACTAAGTTATCTGTGCAGCCCCAAAGATCCTGCATGCTGATAACAGAAGGTCAGGGATCACTGTGGCTCTCCACCAATCTGGTGTTAGAAGAAGCCTCTCCTAAAGACACTTTGGGGCACATTACTAAAGGTTTGAACGCTGCATTTTGTGGGGTTTCACATTTTTTTTCAGGGTTTTTGCCGCACGCGATCCGGTTGTGTTTCATCGGCGCTGGCTTGCATGCAACACAAATCAAGGGGCGTGGAAGTCGACAACACGACTGATTCGGCCAAAACGCTGGTATTAAAAAGCAAATTGTGTCACAAGATCAGCACTTACATACACGGGGAAGAAGAAGGTGAACTCCGGCGGACCTCAGCGGGGAAGCGACAGATGCAGGATATGGACGCACGATCTAGTGAATCGCGGCAGCCCCAAATCCTCAACGGACAACACACGGCAGGGATCGCGACCGGACGGTAAGTAAATGTGCCCCATTGGATCACAGTATTAAACTGGCTGCGCCAGTTTTCTACCACACTTTACACCATAAATACATGTGCAAACTGCTTGCACATGTATTATGAAGTGTTTGCGCCAGTTTTGTTACAACGGCTGCATTGTCTCCGCCAAAACACAAAACTGCAACTAAAGGGAGTCGGAGTCGGCATCGCTTTCATGCGACACAAATCGGGGGGCGGGCTGGCGGACAATCCACGGATCGACAACGTCGGATTTAACATCGCAAATTGTTTCGCAAGCCATGACACTACATGCACCGGGAACATGGTACACATGACACACAAATTGGAGATTTATTGTTTACATTTGATATATTTCGTAAGACATTGTAGATGTACAGCCTAATGCCTCTCATGCTATCTACATGTTCAGCCTTCCCTCTAGGACCTGTTTGAAGTGTAAATGTAGCACAAGAATAAAGATTAAAAATTAAAATGCAAAAATCTATGTGTAGACTATGTAATACCCTGTCTGTCTATGTATATGATACAATTACATTGAGTGTATGGGAGAACCTATAGTATGTATTGTATTTCATGTGGTCATAACATGTCACTTGGAACAATAGCCGGTGCATGAGACATGAATAGAAGAGGTTCCTCTGCTCAGACTGCATAATGTCCTACACTTTACTCAGACTATACATCAGTCACTAACCTGTAGAGCTGATGGAATCACAGAGCTTACAGTCTATGAGGATGAGGGGGTGACACAAGAGCTTACAGTCTATGAGGATGAGGGGGTGACACAAGAGCTTACAGTCTATGAGGAGGAGGGGGTGACACAAAGCTTACAGTCTATGAGGATGAGGGGGGACACAAGAGCTTACAGTCTATGAGGATGGAGGGGGGACACAAGAGCTTACAGTCTATGAGGATGAGGGGGTGAACAAGAGCTTACAGCTATGAGAGGAGGGGTGACACAAGAGCTACAGTCTATGAGGATGAGGGGTGACACAAGAGCTTACTTTATGGGATGAGGGGTGACACAGAGCTTACAGTCTATGAGGATGAGGGGGTGACACAAGAGCTTACAGTCTATGAGATGGGGGGGGGGGGTGAGGGGTGACACAAGAGCTTACAGTCTATGAGGATGAGGCTGGGCGTCAGTCGGCTCGAGCGCGTTACAAGGTACTGGGGCGCTCGGCACGCGGGTTCGCCCCGTAGCATAATGAGGTGGAACGACGGTCGATCACGCATACACGTCATCCCGCCACTGTCGGCGGGATGGTGATGGGTGCCCTGTTCCGAAGGACCCCTAATTGGGAGCAGAGTCCACGAGTGACAGGGTGAAACGTTGGGAGGTTGAATGCAGCACTGACGAGGCGGCGGCAGTCTCGCGGGCAGTGCGAATTCCGCGGGTCTCTACATTGAGAAAACCACGTCTAAAATCTCCCACACCATAACTCCTCCACGCGTGGAGCGGAGTTCTGTGCGGGATGTTGGAACGTGGGCTGGAGAGAGGCTTTATTTGTCATGGTGACTTGTGCTGCTCGGGGATGTGTGTTGTCGTGTTGTGTGGTGAGTGGCGCTGAAGGCGGTTTTTGTTTGGGGGTGAATTTGACTTTTTTGACATAGCGTGTGAAAGTTTTGCTTGAGGGGTTGTTTTGTTTGTTTTTTTTTGTGTAGGAAAAACGACACAAGGCTTACAGTCTTTATGAGGATTGAGGGGGTGACACAAGAGCTTACAGTCTATGCGGATGAGGGGGGGGGACAAGAGCTATACAGTCTAGTGAGATGAGGGAAGTGTGACACAGGAGTACGTCTATGAGGATGAGGGGGTGACACAAGAGCTTAACAGTCTATGAGGATGAGGGGTGACACAAGAGCTTACAGTCTATGAGGATGAGGGGTGACACAGAGCTTACAGTTTCATGAGGATGAGGGGTGACACAGAGTTACAGTCTATGAGATGAGGGTGACACAAGAGTTACAGTCTATGAGGATGAGCGGGGTGAACAAGAGCTTACAGTCTATGAGGATGAGAGGGGTGACACAAGAGCTTACGTCTATGAGGATGAGGGGGTGACACAAGAGCTTACAGTTTATGAGGAAGGGGTGACACAAGAGCTTACAGTTATGAGGAGGGTGGTACACAGAGCTACAGTCTATGAGGATGAGGGGTGACACAAGAGCTTACAGTCTATGAGGATGATGGGGTGACACAAGAGCTTACAGTTATGAGGAGAGTGGAGGTGACACAGAGACTTACAGTCTATGAGGATGAGGGGGTGACACAAGAGCTTACAGTCTATGAGGATGAGGGGGTGTACGACACAGAGACTTACAGTCTATGAGGATGAGGGGGTGACACAAGAGCTTTACAGTCTATGAGGATGAGGGGGTGACACAAGAGCTTACAGTTTATGAGGATGAGGGTGAGTGAAACAAGTAGCTTACATCTATGAGGATGAGGGGGTGACACAAGAGCTTACAGTCTATGAGAGATGAGGGGTGACACAAGAGCTTACAGTTATGAGGATGGGGGGCACAATGAGCTACATTCATGAGGATGAGGGGCGGTGACACAGAGCTTACAGTTAATGGGAATGAGGGGTGATGACACAAGAGCTTACAGTCTATGAGGATGAGGGGTGACACAAGAGCTTACAGTCTATGAGGATGAGGGGTGACACAAGAGCTTACAGTCTAGAGGATGAGGGGGTGACATAAGAGTTTACAGTCTATGAGGAAGGTGAGGGTGACACAAGAGATACAGTCCTATGCGGATGAGGGGGTGACACAAGAGTGACAGTCTATGAGGATGAGGGGTGACACAAGAGCTTACAGTTTATGAGTGAGAGGGGGTGACACAAGTTAGCAGATCTATGAGGATGTGGTGGTGACACAAGAGCTTACATTCTATGAGATGAGGGGTGACACAGACCTTGCAGTCCTATGAGGATGAGGGGGTGACACAAGAGCTTACAGTCTATGAGGAGAGTGGGGGGTGTACACAAGAGCTTAAAGTCTATGAGGATGAGTGGGTGCCACCAAGAGCTTACCAGTTCTATGAGGATGAGGGTTGGTGACAAGAGTTCTTTACAGTCTATGAGGATGAGGGGTGGACACATCAGAGCTTACAGTCTATAGAGGATGAGGGGGTGACACAAGAGCTTACAGTCTATGAGGATGAGGGTGACAAAGAGCTGTTACAGCTATGTGAGGGGGTGACTCAAGAGCTTAGCTTAGTTTAGAGAATGAGGGTGGTGAGCACAGAGCTTCAGTTATAGGATGTCAGTGTACAGCTTCAGTCTAGTGGAGGTGGGGGTGCCAGACCTAATGTAGCTTACAGTCTATGAGGATGAGGGGGGCAGGGGTGAATAAGAGCTACAGTATGAGGTGGAGGGGGTGACACAAGAGCTTCAGGTATGATGGATGAGGGGGTGACACAGGAGTCTTACAGATCTATGAGGATGAGGGGGTGACACAAGAGCTTACAGTCTATTGAGGATAGGGGGGGTTACATAAGATTACAGGTCTTGAGGATGGGGGGTGACACAAGAGTTTCAGTCTCTTAGGATGAGGGTGACACAGCGCTTACAGTCTATGAGGATGAGGGGGGACACAAGAGCTTACAGCTATGAGGGTGAGGTGACAAGAGTTCATCTATGAGGATAGGGGTGACACATGAGCTTACAGTCATGAGGATGCATAGCGGCGATCATGAGGGGACACAGAGTAGCGAGTGGTGACACAGAGCTTCTAGATGCAGGCTATTAGAGGATGAGGTCGTAGGGTCAAGAGCTTACAGCAGAGTAGTACACTAGTCATGAGAGATGAGAATAAGTATGAGAGTGGTGACAGAACTCAAGAGGTATAAGAGCTTGTATAATGGCCCCGAAATTTTTGAATGTGATGATGTCATAGCTCCTGCCCCCAAACCCTTGTGTGATTTTTTTGTAAATATTATTAGTGTCCTACCATTGTATGTAATAGGCCTGTGTCAGGCATGTGGACCTAAAAACTTGATTTTTTCAAAATTCTCCAACTTTCATAATTTGTCATCAGACACATGGCTAGCACATGTCACTTATCACACTGGTGTCTAAGTATACAGTAAACATATGGTGTATCCCTCTACACCCCTACCCATTCCCAAGAATCAGTGTTGTCTCTTCTTAGAATTTTGGTTTAGTTCCCTCCCTTCACAATTTAGTAGGAAACGTCCGCCATTAAAGAGGTTGCACCAGTCTGATTGGGGGCGCCAAACTGCTAGGATCCATTGAGCATGAGTACAACCCCCTTTGATCTATGGACGACCATCAGTTTCCAACTCAACAATATGAATTGAGTGGCCGCCCCATCAGTAATAACGGGAACACCTATCCGAGACTCTTCCTGTGATCAAGGAAAACAGATCCCCACTAATCAGATTGTTATCCCCTATCCCAGTGATGGCGAACCTTTTAGAGACCAAGTGCCTAAAGTATGACCAATCCCACTTTAAATGCAAAGTGCCGAAATGGCTAATTAAACAGTAACTGTTGCTACTTGTTTTGTCATTGCATCTGTGTTGTGGGGACACCAATACAGTTTAAAGAAGGAGGAGACATTCATATTATCATTGTAGCTTCCTTCAAGGGTCCCCTGAACAGGAAGAATGGTGGGGCCCAGAGCAGGTGCTCCAATAAGAACGCAGCCTTGTCTGCATCTCCTTGGTTCTCCTGTAGTCCCAGGAAGCTGAGGATGTGTAGCTTTAAAATAGCCCTGATCACAGCTCATCCTGGGTGGCCAGGGACTGCCGGAGGAGGCTTTGAGCCCTATCTGGAAACTCTGTGATGGTGTAGTGGCCCGGGTGCCCACAGAGAGTACTCCGAGTGCCACCTCTGGCACCCGTGCCATAGGTTCGCCACCACTGCCCTATCCTGTAGGTAGTGGATAACAATAGAACTTGGAACAATCCTATTGAGAACAGAAAACCCTAAAGGTTTGTATATGTCTGGAGGTAGTGGTCTTTGGAGAAAGATTTGTATGTTCACAAGAGGTTTTGAAAGCCATCCAGGATAAAGCTGGGTGCTTTGTGAGATTGATTTACTATAGCTGTCCATGTGTTCTGAATATTATAGTGATTTACCTAAATGACCACATCTATTTCTTCGGTGACTTTCCATAGAACCGGGAGCAGACCTCAAGACCCTTAGGTCACTGCTGCATCTGTAACCTGAAGGTTTTTTATGAGAGATACCACTGTGACCTGTTTAAGATATTAAACAAAAAAGGCTACAAGTCCAAGAAGTGAGATGCTTTAGCCTCAATCACATTCTAGACAGCACTTTCTTTGGCCTCGCTATTTCTGGTGTTCTAGATATTCCTAGAGCAAGGAGGTGAGTCACAGGGATGCCAGCTTTACAAAAATGAATTAGGGCTTGAGACGTATTGAATTGAATTGTGATGACAGGCGGAGCAGGGAGGAACATGCAGCCTCAACGCAGCGAGGAAAGTAAAAACACGAAGAGATTCCATTCAGATGAGAATGTAGCCTGAGAAGGACTTGTTACCTAGACTGTCCTCGGTGTGACTGACATGATGAATGGGACTGTATGGTGTAAGGTATTCTACCTTCACATAGTAAGTGAAGATATGGCTACAGCTCACACCGGGGCTCGATTACTGATGTTTTATCTGGGATAACAATACACCAGGTGCTGGTCTCCAATTATTCAGACATTTTGTGACACGTAATCCTATCCCCAATTAATTACTGTAAATCTGATGCTGGCGAGCAGATGCACAGCATTGATATACCCAGAAGCCCTCAGACAATACATATGTTGGCTTTTTATTTTACACTTCTCTCATACACAGGGTCCGCCGACTTCCAACATGTCCTTCATGTTCTATAAGAAGCAGAAGAGGCCACTGACCATCGTATGTAACAAATGAAATGAATAAATGTTATCCACACTTATGGGCAAATGTCAAGCTTCTTGCGGGTTACATGGAGTCAAATTCATGGAAAACCTTGTGGCCACCCAAAGTATGTATTGTCATGAGAAAAATATGATTTTATGTATCAGGGCATATTAAAAAAAAAACATATGGTCCTTCTATTATGTGAAGACCTCAGATGGAGAATACACACCTAATTCCACCAAACATACAAAAAGTGGGTTGAACTTGAATTGACTAGCTCTATTAAGGTTCCATCAGATCGTTACAATTGGGTTGAGGTCTGAGCCATTGCTTGATTATCTTTTGAGCACCTGTTGTAGATTTATTGGCATATTTGGGATGATTGTCCTATTTCATGATCCAGTTTCAGCCAAGCTTTAGTCCTCATGTTTGATTCAAGAATACTTTATTAGAGAGAGGAGGTAATAGGCATCTCAATCCTGTGGTGAGAACAGTACGACTGTACTTCACAGTTGGTATAAGGTGTATGCACTAATATGCTGTGTTCAGTTTTCATAAAATGTGGCATTCTTTGTTATGGCCAAACATCTCCACATTGGTCTTATCTGTCCATAGGACATTGTCTCAAAAACTGTTCTTATCCCTAAAGGGGCTGCTTTGTGAAACCCTTTCATACGAGCCATATTTGTTCAGTCTTTTTCTAACTGTATTGTCATTAGCTTGAACATGTAACATATTAACTGGGGCCTGTAGAGTCTGTGATGTAGTTCCTGGGGTTTTTCTACAATTTCTCTGAGCATTTCATAGTCTGACCTTGTGATAATTTGTTAGCACATCCACTACTGGGACAGTTGCCAACTGGTTTGAAGATGGTAAATAATATATTTCGATTACAAGGTGATTCCAGAATTTCCAAGCTGTATACGGATGAACTTGTGATTCCCCCGCACTGTGGATCAGAGGAGGTCCTAATCAGACCTTTATCCTCTATCTTGTCTATATGTGATGCATATCTTTAAAGGGACAACCCATTAAATCCTCCGGAATTTCAAGTTACACCACTGGGAATTAGGAAAAATGCAGTTTTTTTTTATCAGGCAGCCAACAAAAACCTTATGTCCATGGCCAACTTTATTCAATGCAACATTGGCTTACATTTTTGGCCATTTCTTGTCCATAGGATCAAATCACAGATTTGCTTTTATTTGTCTGGGTCTTGGATTAAAAAAAGATGGCTGCATTCATCCAAAAGCAGTTACGCGCCAACTTGAAGTAAAATGGGCTGAGTTCCAATACCACATACAACCTGTACGAATGGTGGCAGTGTTTTTGGAAAAAAGAAGATATATTTTTATCATTTTGAAGAGATCTTTAATAAATTAATGCTGAGCTCAGTTGATGGTTGTGGGAAACTAGACCATCTTTACTGGTGGGATGAAGCTTCAGGTTGGTCGGATACATTGACTTCCTTTCCAAACGTTATCTGGCATCATCATTGCAATGACAAAGAGTAAATTAAAGGTGTATTCACCCAGTGAGTCAGAGTTTAGCTGTGAAGAGTTGAGCTCCGCTGACAAGCCTTGGTGATCCCTCAAGGCATAACTTATCCATAACGTCATTGACTTTACCATTCACTCCTTACTCCTGTACGTCTAATAAATTGTTACAAGTGAAATCACATAAATCCTTTAATAGAGATGATGCAATCCCAGATTATCCTTATTCTCTTCAAGAACGTCTTTAATTTTTTTTTTGCATTCTTGACTTGTCACATATATTTACTTTCCTTTATCCATGAGTAATAAGGCACAGAGAAAAAATGAAAAGAAAAAACACAATGAAAAAAAAATATATTTACAATGACATTATAATAGATTTAGTATTATTGAATAGGTCCTTCAGCTTCTGTACTAATTTGAACTATTACCGCTTTGTATATTTTTTAATCACTTTTTTCATGGATATCAATAATAAACTTTTCTTTATAATTGCCTATTTGGTTTTATAGTATCCTGATATACGCAGGTCCATCAAGTCCACTCTGTAGTCATAAAGGGGGGATTTACTAAATGCCAGCCTTCATTTCCAGATGTAGGCTTTTGTTAATTTGGGGGTTCATACCCCCACCACTCCACTACCTGCCTCCACCTGTTGGACCACATGCCAAAGTGACGCGTGGGGTACAAACAGCTAGAAATCCGCTGAAGCTGATTTTTGCACGCCTTATCCAAACTGGCAGACAAGGCTTAGTAAGTCCCCACCATAGAGTGTTGATACTTTACAGAGCTTTATATCATCTGTAAATATTGAAACTCTACTGTGTACACTTTCTATTAATAAAAATAATTAAAAGTTGCCACTCATGTCACCAGAGCAGAACTTGAAGATCATAGGCCCTAATGCAAAATCTGTAGCAAGTACCAATTTACTATCTATTATTCAGAGTATTACTTTTTGGGCCTCCTAGAGCTACAATGCCTAAGAGGGATCATACCCTCTACACCAGTAGTGCATTATTATGGCTTGGGCAGTAGCCTTCTAGGGGGCCCATGGCCACCCAAATCACCCACCAAATTTTATACTCAAAAGGACCTTTTACCATAAGATCCTCATACATCACTTCTGGCTATCTATGAACATGTACACAAAAGCCATTTCAGGAACTTTAAAGGTCCTCCAAAGGTCCTGGAACCATAGAGTGAAAGTAGGCAGAAGGGACACATCCTCCAATCCCTGAAAAGCTTGTACCATATTTAGGAAGTGAATACTGGACTTGTAGGGAGTATAATATTCATGCAGCCCAGGGCTTGTGGCAGGCTTAATCTGCCCCTGCTCTGCACCCTCTCAATTTACACCTCTGCCTGTCACCTTCTCATCACCTTCTCTACCTTCTCATCACCTTTCTAAATATCCTGTGTATTGTTTGTCACCTCCATACTCATATGCCTACATTTACACACTAAGTGTGCAAGAAAAGATCTCAGCTCTGGAGACTTAAATGCAGCCTTGGAGTGTAATGTTACCGTATGTAAGATTTAACTTAGGATCAGTACAAGATCAATATACTGATGCCATAGGGCAGTGATGGCGAACCTTTTAGAGGCCGAGTGCCCAAACTACAACCGGAATCCACTTATTTACCATGAAGTGCCAACATGGCATTTCAAGCAGTAACTTATTGCTACCTGTTCTTCAACATCATTCATTTGTATTGGTCCCCCTGAGGCCACCAATAATACAGTTTAAAGAAGGTGGACAAATTCAGACCATCATTGTAGCTTCTCTCCAGGAAGAATGGTGGGTCCAGCAGGATGACCTCCAGATACAATGCAGTTCGGTCAACAACGTCTCACTTTTCCTGCTTTTCCAAACAGCCAATGAAGTGTCAATTTAGAATAGTGCTGAGAGCAGCATCTTTTAAGTTGCTTGGGACTGCAGGAAGATTTGGTGGATTTGGTCCTGTTTGGTAAAATTGGGGCAATAGTCTGAGTGCCCACAGAGAGGGCCCCGAGTGCCACCTTTGGCACCCGTGCCATAGGTTCGCCACCACTGCCATAGGGGCTCCTATTCTCTGTTATACTATGAATGCCATGCCAGCTCAGTGGAGGTGCCATCTACAGGTGAATGTGGCACCTTACGCACTACTATAAAACAAAATGACAACATGGAAAACCCCTTTGAGGTACAAAGTGAACAACAATGCATCATTCACAAGAACAAACGCTCTACTGAGAAGATCACAAGCTCCATCTTCTCACCTAAAATCCCATTGAGTGAGTTCCTCATTGAGCAAACATATACTGGGACTTCTTTCCTACAGAAGTGCTTCCTGATCTCCCTATTCACAGACAAGCGGCTAATTCCCCCTTTGTAAATATCGCCACTCATCCCGCGTATTGTGTCCCTTATGTGGGGATTATGTGATTTATATTATATTCTACAAAGGTGCAGATCAGTAACAAAGGAGACATTGGCTTTTCTGGATTTGATCACGACAAAGAGATCCTAAATGTTCCCTAGAGGTAGTAAAGCCTTTTCACCGATTCCACTGACATCTTAAGATTTAAAGGGGACCTGTCAAGCGACAGGTGAAAGGTGAAATACAATGTAAGATGATATTTTTTTATTATCTATGTGGCAAAGAAATGGTTAAAGAACATGGTTTACCTGTACTGGGGAATTGTTTTATTATAACGCTTGAGGCTAAACTGTAGCTCATGGTATAAAAGACGTCTGGTCAGGGTAATGTGTAAAGTATGCTGCTGAGAAGACATGGCCCGAACAAGAAAGGGAGTCTACCGCCTCCCAAATCATCCTGCGAGTAAAGACATCATTGTGTAAGAAACTTTCCAAACTTACTATTCCTGTTCCTCCAATAATCTGTTGTTAAAGAAAAAATTACATGTAGTTCTCGGTGCACTGTGGGTGTGGCCATGCTTGCTGGTGCACCCATTTTCTTCTTTCTGCACCTTTATTAATGTTAATTGACAATAAAACAAAATATATAAAATATTAAATAATTTCGACACTTGACTATTAGTCGCGGAAGAAAACTACAATATGCACATGTAGTTGTATCGCATTCGAGAACATAAACCTATAATAAAGATATAAATGAAATAGTTTCAAAAATCTAACTTGGAATCCAAATTTAACAAGTTGGACACTTCCTATTCCTTGTGTTTATCATTTGCCGACATATAATTAAAGAGACAGTCACCCAATGAGTACTATGCAACCTAATGGTGGACAGTAGTTACAACAGCGCCATCTACAGGTTATTACTCATTATTACCAAAAAGGGCAAAACAAAAAATTGGGACAGAAGAGCAAATATGAGCAATATTTATAAAAAAAAATGTATCCTTCTTTTGTAGGAAAATTCTAAAATTAATCCTAAACCTTACACATATCTATTGCTCCATAGTGTAATTTCTAGTTGTACAAAGACTTGGGATTTTATTTGAGTAAAAAGTTACAGCAAAAGTTGTTATATAGTTTGCACCTTTTATGCACAAGGGTCTCATAAAGCGCCGGGGCCTACGTGCGGCTGCTATCTCTACTCTCCTAAATCAGGGATCCAACAAAGTATCAAGGTGGGTCCTTGCTTACAGACCAAAAACCAAATAATGTATTTCATGTTACCAAAAGTTTATGTTAAGCTTCTATTCAACCTCCCCCCCAATGGTCTTTATGTGAGTTCCAACTTATCAAGAATTTTGGCTTTTCCATGGATCATTCCCCAGGGCTGTTGTTTTAGCAGATTATTGGGGCAGATTTACTTACCCGGTCTTGTCGCGATCCTGCGGTGCGTTGTGCGTCGAGGATTCAGGTCCGGCGCGATTCACTAAGATCGTGCGCCCGAGTTCCTGCATCCGTCGCTTCCCCGACGAGGTCCGCCGGAGTTCACATGCTTCTTCCCGGTGCATGTGAGTGCTTGATCTTGCGACACAATCGCGTTTTTAAATTCCGCGGTTTGTCCGAATCCTATCACATGCGCCAAAAACCCAGGGCAATTTGGCCCAAAATGGAAATAATCGCGAAACCCAACAAAAGTGTGCTCGGCGGACCCTTAGTAAATGAGCCCCATTGTGTAACCAATCTGTTACAGAATAGAACATGTCCTTGTCATACACATTCATCAGGATCCATGAAAAAGGACGCGGGACTGATATAAATAAGTGTTAGCATCCATATTTAATGGCCAGATTTTGCAAAGTTCGTATGTCCAAAGCTGGAATCACAAATCTGTGGTCTGTCTGTAAATCATGGACCATCTGTTGGATGGAATTCATGGACCAACCTGAGTGCCGAACATGATGCAACGAGTCTCTTCTCACCTGCCAAACATTCCTATACTTGGCACTGTGGTCGGCTCATGAAAACCAGCCATCTCACTGTCCGTAATGCTCACACCAGCTATGGTTTTGTGCTTCTGGCTTTAATAGGAATCTGGAACTCCAACTCAAGCTGTCTGCTTCCAATAAAGCTAATGATCTGAGATCCCTTAGAGATGATAGATGTCCTCTGGGACACATAAATCAATGTCCCATTTTCTGCAGAGATCTTAGAAGTCAGTAAGGCACAACATATATTACAATGAACTGGATTTACCATCAGCGGGCAGGAGACATCTACAGCTTGTATCCATCCGCAACACTATAAATGTCTTCTCTCTACCTCGCATATGACAAAGTGACGGGTAACCTGCTTTCCAGCCGGTGCAGGGCGTCAGTGTCATGGGAGATACTGCACTCTGTGTGTATGTTAAATGAAATGACTGCAAGGAACATTATCATGACAGCTCTCCACACACTGGCACACACAGACGGGCATGAGAAAATGAGACCGTACAAGCAGCGGCGCTTGCTTATGGATAATTGTCTGCTGCTGTCAGGAGGTGACCGCACTACGAAATATAAATTGTTGCTCTACTGTCATCCAAGTTCCTCCGGAAATCTGCTATATTAAGAGACGGTCACAAAGGAGAAGGAAGAAACACTATCTACATCTGATAAAATCTACCGCTTTATTACGCTCTCCCCTGCCATCTCCCTACTAGCAAGATGGCAAAGGTGGCCTCTTTACCATAAGCACAGCGCCATACATTGCTTAGTGGCAGTGACTGGTCTCAGGATTAAATGGGACTGATACAGGGGATGTCACTAGTCTGAAAATAACAGCAGCTTGTGCCACAGCCATATTGGCACGACAAGGGTAAGGCCGCATTCACATGACCATATGAGGGGGTCGAATGTACGGCCGCAACTTGTTGCCTTACATATGTCCCCCATCGACGGCAATGGCCGCGCGGAGTGATATGGTGCCGTACCGTACTGCTCCGTACACAGGAAAAAGATAGGACATGTCCTATCTTTCCCAGTGTTGCAGCCCTTACCCGTGCATTTCAACGGAGAGGGGAGAGGTCATCTCTCCTCCTCTCCATTGTGGAAGACGTGTGCCCATCAGTGTACATGCGGCCTAACTCATTCCACCATTCCTAAACTCATTTTAGGACACCTCAAACGCCTATATAAACAAGATTCCAGTCCTTCTCCACTCCGCATATCCCTAATAGACCAATGAAATCCATTTGTCTTAACCGATCCCTAACTCTATACCAGCTTAAACTAACGGCTAAATGACACATAATGGCCTCCAGCATCTGACATTTATCTCTTATAACCCTCTTTACTTTTCCCTAACACGACCCCTTTGATGGTCCTACATAAGATTATTATATTATTATCCCTCCATCACAAGCCTAAGCTTTGCCTCCATTTCTGTCAACCGTGTCATGCCGGCCTACCCATAGGCTACGTCATTAGTCCAGCTTCTCTTAAGTGCCATAAACTGGAACTCCACTAATTTTATAAGGATAGGATAACAATATTATAATCCAGAAGACCCCTCAGTGCCAGAAAATACTAATTAGGGTGGCTTTTATAAGGTGCAACGAAAATGCTTAGCCATAGTTTCATTGTCATAGAATGATAGCTACTGCAATATCCATATTATATAACTAGGGGGCCGCCATTATCAGTAATGTGTAATAACTCCAGAGCTGTAAAACACATAAAAATATCCTATAGACCTATAAGAGTAAAGATCTGCCTCCCCCTCCCTCCTCAGCTCAGCTGTCAGGGCCGTCACCCATTGTAACTAATAAATCAGACAGATGCATTAGACTCTGATGCATGAAGCACTTGTCTGATATACCACAGAGTATTCAATTACCATGGAAACACAATATTTCTGTCTTCTCAGTCTTGTACGCTTGACTTTCTTAGGCTGGCGGCAGAGGTTTACACAGGTAACAGGAATGTAAACATGTCCTTAGCCGGTTATGGGAGCACCTGCAGGGCTGAGACATGTTTGCTGTGGTGATTTTTTTTTACTTTAGTACAGCAGTGTAACTCAGGCCTCGCGCTATTAGACTTCTCCTCATACATTATAATTCATGTCTGGAATTAGAGGGAATTAGATAAATGATGGTTCACTCACATGTAACGTCAGGACAAGGGCATAAGACAGACAATCAGTCTGAGAAGCCCTTCTGTACTTTTGTCAAAAAATGTCTATGATGTCTATTATGTTGTTTTATGTTTTGTCCCTGTTTTCATGTCTATAGGTTCATATAATCTATTGATGACCTCTCCATCTATTTTGGGGAGCATGTGGTTGTGTAACACACCATCAAGCAGTGGTCCCCAAACTTTTTATAACAGGGACCAGATGAATGTCAACATGATTTCCTGTCGCTCCCCTCTTATAATACTTTTTTTCCTGCAACCCCCTATTATAATGTCCCCTTTCCTGCAGCCCCCACTTATAATGTCCCCTTACCTGCAGCCCCCTCTTATAATGTCCCCTTACCTGCAGCCCCCTCTTATAATGCCCCCTTGCCTGAAACTTGCTCTTATAATGCCCCTTTCCTGAAGCCTCCTCTTATATTGCCCCCTTTTCTGCAGCCCCTTTTTATAATGCTACTTTTCCTGCAACCCCCTCTAATAATGCTTCCTTTCCTGAAACCCCTTTTCCTGCAAACCCCTCTTATAATGCCCCCTTTCCTAAAAGCCCCTTTTACTGAAGCCTCCTCTTATAATGCCCCCTTTCCTGAGGACCCCTCTTATAATACCCCCTTTCCCAAGGCCTCTTTTATAATGCCCCTTCTTAAAATACCTCCTTTCCTGTAGCCACCCTGCTTTCCTACAGCCTCCCCCTTACTTTTCCTGCAGCCCCTGTCATATATTGCCCCCTTTCCTGCAGCTGTGCAGACTGCAAGAAATTGGGCAATATAAGAGGATCTCTATAATGCCCCTTTATGAACCCCCTAACCCACCATCTTTTCCAATGTTCAGTGGAAATCTGAAACATATAGGCTGCCCACACAGCCACAGGAGAGAAGAGGACTGTGAGGGAACAGGGGAACGTAAGTATCCCATTTTTTTTCAAATTTATATAAACAGTCTCCAAATTCAACCGGGGTCCAGGACCAGATGTTCCGTGGCCCAGTCTTGGGCTGCATCACAGCGGATGGGTATCCCTTGGTGTAAAGCATGTGACAAGGTAGATATTGTACTCAGGTAATCCTCCCTTCATCCATAGTTATGTCATGTTGTTTTAGGGTTTGTGGTTACCCTGAGTCAGTCCTACCTGTAGATAAATGGAGTCTTGTTTCTTAGCAGATGTCTCCTGCATGGCACATATATCAGCTATGCAGGTGCTCCACGCTCTAAAAATAGCTGGCTCTCTGTGATCTTCAGACGAAATGTCATCTACCCGGTAAAGGAGCATAATAGAAGGCAGAGGGGTTTTGTTATGAGCTATTATAGTCCTAGACACTGTCAAGACTGTCTGCTTCCAAAAATAATTTGTACTTAAGGAGAATTGTCATCCTGGCGGAGGCTTTACGAAGCTTAGAGGAGCGTAAACACACAAGTGAAAAGCAGTGATATGTGTGGCTTGTGCATGTCACTTTCCCAAAGAGGATCTTCCTGGAGAATCTTCGGTAGAGACAAATACATTTACCGATACTGCGGGATTGGCCATAGTGTCTCTGTCATACCATGATAGTCACTGCGAAATGCCAAGCTCCACGGCATAGGGTGACACTCTTAATGATATACTGAATCACGACATGGTGGCCATCAAGTCAATGGTGGGACTAATAGACTCAAGGACCCAATTCTCAGGATGACCGTTGGTCCTTGAGAACTGGTCCACAACAATCAAAGACTATATTTTTCAGTGGGATGTAAGTTTGTGGTGCAAGGGATTAATGAGTTAGTGCATGGACTGAAAGGTTTTTCCTGTTGCGTTTGATAGCAACAGGAATTTCTTCAACTGGCTAACACGGTACAAAACTTTTTTTCTTGTAACTAAAAGGTTTAGAACTCCCTAGATCAGCTTTTAGCTGCTCTCTTTTTGCACCACAAATGACACCAAAAAACGAGTTGGAAAAAGCGCCAAAATTGAGAGTTGAGAGTGTTGTAAAACACTAATATTGTGGCACCAACACTTCATAAATTAAGGTGCAAAAGGAAAAAAAAACACAGACAGTTTTCCATTTGAAAGGCCATAATAAATTACCCCCTTAGTACTTAAAAAATCCTGGTTTTATAGAAAGCATCAACATCTTATTATACTCCCTAGTAGTGGGTCCAACTAACCCACTAAAGGAATGTCAAGTATAACCAGGTCTTCACACATTACAAGTCCTCAGAAGTCCGACTGCTAGGTCCTGACACATTACAAGTCCTCAGAGGTCCATCTGCTAGGTCCTGACACATTACAAGTCCTCAGAGGTCCATCTGCTAGGTCCTGACACATTACAAGGCCTCAGAGGTTCAACTGCTTACCCTGTCTATAGGGTCTATCTTGTGATGTCCTTAAAGTTTATTATCTAAATAAAATGGGATGCTCCTATGTTTTGTGTAGATTCAAGTTGGGTTCTTCACTTGTGAGTCCAACTTTGCATACATGGACTTAAGTTATGCAGCTTTTGTGACCTCAAGGGGTCATGGGCATTACTAATGTGGTGGCTAACGCTATGCATATATGGACATAATGCTATATGAAACTATGTTCTACAAGCTACTATCACTGGTCACTGATGTCATCACACAAGGCCTCCTTTATGAGTTCCATGTATTACAAAGTTCAAGCAATGTAGCACTTTTAGTAGCCAAATTCTTGAAAGAATGCATGACATTCAGAATAATATTTACATGTCCAATGTAAGCTCCCAACAGAAACATGCTAAAATTTGGATTAGACCACCTAGTATGGTCCCCATAATTGTAACCAAGCACTAGCACCTGCTTTACCTATGGAACCTGATTTTGTTACAGGTGGTATAAGATATATAGCCTATAGCCCTTCATTATCTGGACTGTATACTGTACATAGCGCGAGGACAAGCTAATGACACCATGTAGTGAGGTGGCATGGTATGGAGGAGAGGTGCCCGGGGCATGTCGCCCAATCCAGGATCATGTGCTGTATCAGACAGGACCTCAGGGAAGGTAGCAGGAAGGACTAGGGGCCTGGCTTATCACATTGTATAAAACAAAGGTGATCTTTTTGCTCCCTGCAGCTTTTTACTGGAGAGATGACAAACAATTGGAAATGGCAGTCGTGTTTGTCCTGTGCGGATGTCTACAGCTCATGTTACAGTCACTGAGGAAATAATAGCTCTGTGATACATGAGGTCATTGCAGGACACAGACGTATCTTCCCTCATCCAAGCTGCTGATCTGATGCATATTTATAGAGGAAATATCATATTTTACACCTCTGCCACGATGTAGGCACAATATCCAATACGAGCCACAATCATATTCATGAATTAGAGTAGTAGCTACTGACAAGAGCTCCCAGTGGACATCTCACTAACTTAGGGTTTCCAGTGGGGTCCATGGCCTGAATGTATTGTAATGGAGTCAATAGTGTCAGTTTGGCTTTGGGTTGCTCCAAGAGTGTTGTCTCAATGACCCTAAAATAACCCATATATAGGGATTTGGACCAAGGACCAGAATGCTGTTACCTAGGAAAATACTCCCAGTATATGTGGTAGCTGATCCAGATCAATCAAGTTATGCCAGTGCTAAGCACCATTGGATCAGTACGGTACTGGTGCCACAAATGATGGGGGGCATGCATAGAGGTCCATGTTAAAGACATAGGGGCACATTTACTTACAGTGCCAGTGCAGTGCACCAAAAGTGCACTGTGCCGTGATTCACCAAGATCGTGCGCCCAATATCCTGCATGTGTCACTTCCCCGCTCAAGTCCGCCGGACTTCACCTTCTTCTTCCCGGTGCATGTAAGTGCATTGTCTTGCGACACAATTTGAAAGTTAAATCCCACGCTCAGTCCGAATCAGTCGCCCTCTAAATTATGTCACATGGAAGCCAGCGCACCTGCGCCACAAAAAGGTGCACAGTCTGACGAAAGTGAGCAGCGCGACCCTTAGTAAATGAGCCCCATAGTTTTGTCCTCATACAAATCACTGGTCAGACCACACACGGAATATTGAGTACAATTTTGGGCATCAGTGTATAATAAGGACATTGATGAACTGTGACAGGTGCAGAAGAAAATGACCAAAGTTCTACAGGAATGAGTGGATTAGAGTTTATAGACATGTTATCACACATGTGGTTATCCAAAAGACACACATTCAGTCTAATTACCATATACACACATATGAATAAACTGGACAGAGATCTTTCTAATTCTCTTTTTATGCATTTCCCAAAGGGCATCACCATGTGACATTCTCTCTGAGCAAGGCCCAGAAAACCTATCTGACCACCCGAGCAGATTCCCAGTGAGCCAATCATAAAATGGGCTCCTCTGTTTATACGAGGCAGGGGCATAACTACAGGGGTAGAAGCTGCTATCGGTCCAGCAGTGTAAGGGGCCCTAGAACCCAACCTGCCACATTAAAAAATGGAAGAGGTGTACTAATATAATATGTATAAAACAGTGCACACCTTCCACAGTACAATACTGAGCCGGTGGCACAGTCAAAAATGTCAGGGGAGGGGTCAGCAGGACTAGGGGTCTCTTATCTCTACTTCCGGCTTTCACGCGACACACATTGGGGGGAGGACCGTTGGACGATCGGACGAATTCGGATACCACGCAGGATTTAACATTGTAAATTGTGTTGCAAGACACGCACTCACATACACCGGGAAGAAGAAGGTGAACTCCGGCAGACCTCAGCGGGGAAGCAACACATGCAGTATCTTGGGCGCACAATGTTGGTGAATGGCGCTGGACTTCATCTTCGTCGGACCGTCCGGATCGGAGATCGCGACAGGACCGGGTAAGTAGATGTAGATGTGCCTTAATGGCTGTACATATTATAAAAGAATGTGGGAGTACATGGTATATGTATATGTGTAAAAGCTAATGCACATGTAGTGTAATGCTGGAAACTACAATAACGACCATGCAGATGGCATCTATAGGTTTGTTTGCCAGGGCTTTTTTGTAATCCTGGCCTAGCCGTGATTAAGCCGAGATTACGTTTCTTCATAGACTGGATTCTTTACTGTAAGAAGGAAGGAATTTTCTTTTTCTCTCATGGAGTGAATGGTATCTAGCTCATGGGAATTTTACAATTTTACATTTTATTAGAATTCTCTGCACTATGTGAGAATTGTGTGGATATATGCGCTCCATATCACACCCAGATACTTCTTTGATCTGTTGTGAAATGACTAAGACGCTTCGTTCCGTACACATAAGAGCATTTACATTCCTCAGCATTATCCAGGAAAGTTAATATGACCGTGTACACACCACACCTTCCCGAGGTATTGATACTATGTTAGTTTTGTATCGGGTCTCTCTCTCGCGGTTCCGTGCCATTAACAACATTTATGTTGGATCTTCCTTCATTAGTTACATGTTTTCTTTGCCTTTGTTCTCTTCTTTTCTTTATCATTTACTAGGTTGAAAATTAAAATTCCATATTAAAAACATTGGCATCTAATTATATGGGGCGTCTGCTCCCTCAGACGTGGTCTGTCTTGCACTGTAAAAACTTCAGTAACCTATGGAGCTAGTTTGACAAATGTAATACAATATAAAGCTTATGTTTAACCCCTTCCGGCTATGTGCTGTACAACTATTAGCCACATGGAAGAGGCTTAAAGGGCATCTACCATCAGGATGAAGGACTGTATGCAAATGAGCCTGAAGGGCTCCAGGGCCCATAGCTGTTAAGACTCCCATTAACTCTTGCATCACTCCCTGCACACATATCCAAGCTTGACTCAACTAAGAATGGATGAATTTTAAATAGTATGCAGGGGAAAAAAGCTTTATGTAAGTTGGATGCATATATAATGGCAGCTTAGATACCAATTGCGCAGAGTGAAAAGTGATTATGCTGCAGTCACATCAGTAAATTCTCTGAATGTAGTAAGAATGGATAAAAGGAGAATACTGTAACGATTGCAGCTGCACATTTCTCTATAGCCTCAGTTACTTGACTATATACGGATCTACTGCTACTTCTAACATTAACCTACTGTTATATTCTCGCCTGCTAGTAAAGGAAAGATGCAATCATATATTGTATTGATTCAATAAGTTCTTGTGCTAATACATCTTATGCTAGGTTGTCACCTAACTCCCTCTCTTATCAGTTACTTCTTCCCTTTTTCGCCCCTGTCTGTGTCCATCCCCTTCTTGATATCAATACTATCGTTCATACAGATTATAATGTTGCACATCTCTCATTTTATAGAGAGGAAACTATAGCTGTACTATTTAGTTTACTATTTTCTCTTTAAATGGGTTTGCCCATGAAAGAAAATTCTACTATTTCAATCCCCTACTGATGTTTACACAATAAAGACCATTTTAACCCCTTACTTTACAGTTTTACTCTTATGCTGTTTTAGCTTATATCACTCAGTGATGGTCAGTGTAATGTTCCAGACTTTGGGTGGAGGCTCTCTAAGCAGACACTTCATGATCCATCTGTGCTATTAGATGCTCTGTGCTGACAATGTGCACAGATTATCCGGGTATAGGTTTATATACACTTTCACTATATTACCTTCTGAACATTGTACTAGTGTCAGACAGATAGAAAGAGAAATGAGACAGATCAGAGATGAGATGATGAGATCCATGAGATGAACATTACACACAATGACACAGTCAGCTCTGCTACACCTCTGCTCTCACACTGTCAGATCTGATGTGCCTCCCTTTACCCGCTCTGGATAAAGAACTTATCTGCCTGTAGCTTGTAGCTCTCATGTCACTGCTGCTGATGTTTGCCGGCAGGAAGTCAGTGTATATCAGTGTGAGCTCCTCCTGGAATGCAGGAGGAGGGGCTGCTGCAGGGTGCAGAGAACAGACAACAGTTCTACAGTGTCAGAAGATACAGGGTCGGAAACCAGGGGCAACTGAAATTGTGTTCACCGGGACTGATAGAGACAGGTTGCACTTATATCTGTGAAATGCTGTATTTTTGTTAATAACAGTGAATTAGAAAATGTGTTATTTTGTTATCAGGAGTATATTGAAGAAACTTGTCTTCAGGGGAATACCCCTTTAATAATACAATATTTTGAACACTAAAAGGTTTATGACACTGGTTACCATGCATTTGCCTGCTTGAGTGTGCGTTCACACGTTTGCTTTTTCAGATGCCGTTTTTGATGTCCAAACCAGGACTGGAGTGAAAAAAAGAGGAGTATCACCTTTCAGTGATGTTCTCACCCCATTATGATCCATACTTGCTTTTGGCTCCAAAAACTTCATTTGAAAGACTAAACGTATGAACACACCCTTAAAAGCATTTTTTTTCATTGCTAGAAGTATAGGCAGCTGTGAAAGTGTTGCTTATAGCTGCTTACACTTCCAGCAATGAAGAAAAATGCTTTCAAAGCAGACAAAGGTAACATGTGTAAGGCCCCTTCCACACTGGCGTTTTTCACGCACGAGTTCTGCGCGTGCATTTGACGCGCAGAACTTGCATTGCACTCTGTCCCATTGTATTCAATGGGTCTTTCTTCATTAGCGTTGCGTTTTTCCCGCCCCATTCAAGTCTATGGAGATGCATCAAGAACGCATTGCACTTGCAATCATTGCAAGTGCAATGCGAGTGCAATGCGTTTTAAACGTAAGGGTTGTTAGGTGACCAGAATAACAGTATTTCCCCTGCTCGCGAACGATCATTTAATTAAAAAAACACAATGAAGAACAGTGAAGAATAGAATAAAAACAGTGAACACAGGATCATTTAAGAGAAAAACACAGTGCAGAACACAGTGCAGAATAGATTACAGATGTTCGGCACATCTGCTTACTTGTCGGGAGATATCAGAAGACATTATTTTTCAATTAAATAACACATTTTAATCCCAAACCATGGTCCCTTTGAAAAATGCTCGAGTCTCCCATTGACTCGCGCGTGAAAAACGCGCCGAAAACGCAAAAAAAACGCTAACAACACACGCGTGAAAAACGCAAAAACGCTACTTACTCCAAGGAAAAATGGAACAAAAACGCAGCCAAAAACGTCAGTTTTTCACGCATTGCACCCTGACGTGAAATGCAACGCTAGTGTGGAAGGGGCCTAACACCCTCATTCTTAGGTACTCAGTATTCAGTACAGGCAGTCCCCGGGTTACATACAAGATAGGGTCTGTAGGTTTGTTCTTAAGTTGAGTTTGTATGTAAGTCGGAACTGTATATTTTATCATTGTAATCCCAGCCAGAACTTTTTTGGTCTCTGCGACAATTGGATTTTAAAAATGTTGGGTTGTCATAAGAATCAATATTAACACTAAAGCTTCATTACAGACACCTCTGATAACTGTTACAGCTGATTATTGAAGCCTAGGACTAAAGTACAATAAATTACCAATATCCAGAGGTCCGTTTGTAACTACGGGTCGTATGTAAGTCGAGTGTTCTTAAGTAGGGGACCGCCTGTATACAGTCAGTCCCCAGGTTACGTACAAGATAGGTTCCAGATTTTTGTTCTTAAGTTGAATTTTTATGTAAGTCAAAAATGTATATTTTATAATTGTAGCTCCAGGCCAAAAATTTTTTTGCCCCAGTGACAATTGGAGTTTAAATTTTTTTTTTCGCTGTAATGGGACCAAGGATTATCAATAAATCTTCATTACAGACACCTTACAGCTGATTATTGCAGTCTGGGACTATAGTAAAGCATTCAGAAAGCTTCACCAGAGGTCAGAGGGGTGTGTCTGTAACTATGGGTCGTCTGTAAGTCGGGTGTCCTTAAGTTGGGGACTGCCTGTACTCAGATTTGTTGTAGTAATTTCTGCAACTGCCCTATTTATTGCAGGGGGGCTCTCTGTAGTCCATGTATAACACCCCCATTCAGATGAAAGGAACTTATATTCAGCCACAGAAATTTCCATACAGATGGAGGTCCGGGCTGAGCAGGATCTTAGCAGCTGATGTATTTTGTATCACTGATAACAAATCTAATTTAATTGCAATATGAGCAGAGCCCTGAAGGCTCTCGACCTATATCTCCAGCCAAGCAGATGTTAAATGCAAGGGCAGAGTTGCCTCCCTTAATATGGTAAATCTGCAGAAACAGCTAAATCCTACGAGATAATTCAATTAAAATAACACTTTCAGATTGCGTCTTTTTTAATTGGGCTTCCGATAGAATACAGAAAAATAAAACTAGGAAGAAAGGGATGTTAAATTTCCCATGGAGCTCATCTTCATCTACAGATCTGCTCATCTATCGTCACATCTATTCTAGGTTTGTGAATTATTCAGATATCCTGGACTGCTCTGTCCACAGTCGGCTCCTGAGTGTTCTTGTACTTTTCTACACTGGTCAATTATGTGATGTGTTATTTTACTTCGTATAAAGCATTTATGACGACTACAGAGTTATATGACTGCAAAGTTATATCGGAACCTGTCAACATGAAATGGAAGAGCATACATAGTGGGGCGCACGGTGCGTTGGCTTCCATGCAACACAAATTAGGGGGCATGCCGTCGAACGGTCCGAGTGATTCGGACTGAGCACAGGATTTAGCTTTTAAATTGTGTTGTAAGCCCTATGTTTAAAAATGCACCACAAAAAAGATGGTGAACTCTGTCGGACCTGAGCGGGGAAGACACATTCATGATTTCAGGCACACGATATTAGTGAATTGCCGCTTGGTGCATTATAGACGGACAATGGACTTTCAATGAACTCCGGTGACCCTGTAAGTAAATGTGCCACAGTATCTTATCTGCAGGCAGCATGTTATAGAGCAGGTGAAGCTTTACATAGTGTCCTATTTGCAGGTAGCACTTTATAGAGCAGGAGGAGCTGACCAGATTGTACATAGTGTCCTATCTACAATATCTCTGTGGGACTCTGCAGCTCCTGCAAAGTGGCCCTGGATCTCTTGGCTGTCATGGGTTAATAAATAAGGAACTGTAGCTACATTTACATATGATGTGTTGAACACTTTTGAGATGTTCAGAGCTTGGACTTGCAATACACAACTTTACCCATGAGTTGTCATTATGCTGTTTGTTCACTCCTGTTCTCTAAGAAACCTCTAAGGGTGATGGCACACGTGGCATTTTGAACGCATTTTTGGCCCGTTTTTAAGCAGTCCGTCAAAAACCGCATGCATTTTTGACCAGTTTGAATTAAGATAATTGGTCAAACCTGTCAAAAACGAATGCATTTTTTGACAGACTGATTAAAAATGCGTTCAATACGCCACGTGTGCCATCACCCTGAGGCCTTCACAATACAGCTGTAGTTATACTGAGAAATAATTAAATACATATTAACTATATTTGGTAAAAATCAACTTTCATAATTATGCTAATGAGCCAGAAGGGCTCTGGGAGTGTTACTAGAGCCCTACCATGCTTTGGCTTCACGGCCGGCGCCAGCACCCGGCTTACCCGGGCAAGTGCCGGGGCCCCAGAGGTCCCAGAGGGGCCCACGGCACATACTGGCAACATAAAAAACTCAATTACATCGACATACTTGTCGCTGATGTAATTGAGAAAAGCGCCGCACTCACAGTGCTGGCGCAGATGACAGGGGGCGGCACCACAAGCGGACCCGCACATAACATAGTAACATCGACGTGGCCGATGTATTTCTGCCGGGGAGCGTCTAATACTGTGCAGGACGCTGCCGACGTGATGACGTCACGCGGCCAGCGTCCCTGCTGCTGCACAAAAATACAAAAACTAGGGAGGGTGGGCGGGTGACTCTTGAGCGCGGAGCCGTCCAAAGAGGAAGGGCTAGCTCCGCGCTCAAGCTTAAATATGCAGCGGGCCACTGCCCCCAGTGGCCAACTGGGCAACCAATAGGTGACCCGGGTTAAAGGGCAAGAGGAGGAGCTGTACTCCTGCTGTACTGGAGCACAGCCAGTCCTGCAGCCCCCCGGCTTAAACAGCCTGCGGGCTGAGCAGACTGGCTGTACTAATACCTTAGCCCCGACTTAAATACACCCGTCTCACCAAACCCAAAAAAGGGACACAAGACACTGTTTTGGAAGAAAAAAGGTGGGGGTCGGCCACAGCTTTATTGCTAACAGTAAATAATATCCCATACCTGTGATGAAACCCAGACCCTTTACCCAAATTTCACCTTGTATGCCAGGCCCCGCCTCCGCGGGGGCATGTCCTAGTTGGTCTGTCAGGTGATTTGGGCTAAAACAGAGAGGGTCAAAATTCCACCACAGGCCACTAGGAGAACAGTGTACCCCTGCACTGTGCTCCGACCCCCACACAGCAGGAATAAGGCCCTCTCAATGGCCAAGCGGGTGGAACCCATATCATTTCCCCCGGCATGTATCACCAAAACCGTAGGGCCCGGAGAGGACCTGCTGATTGCCACCACCTCCGGCAGGACTTGAAGCCACTTCAGGCCTCTAACTCCCCTCCATGACAAATCCGCGTTGGTAAAAACCCAGGTTCAACACTCCTGGGCGCACCGCTGCCCAAAAATGCATGAATGGCCGACCAACCACACCTTCGGCCGACTGCCACCTAAAAGAAAAAACAAACAAATTAGCCCAACAGCAAATTAGGACGAAATTAGCGTTTGAAAAAGTCCGACTTCCACCCGCCAAACTGCATAATATCACCGTCCGAGAGCCCTGCCACATCCGCCGCCAATGCCTACCGGAAAAAACGAAATAAACTGGAATTATTGTGAGGGGGGGGGGCGTCCTGGCGGCACAGAAAAGCTGGCGCTTTGGACGCAATAAAACGACCCAAAAGTTGAAACGGGCAAAAAGGGGCTCCCGAACTACCCACCGAAACCAACACCCGGTGACATAAATGTCAGTTTTGGACTTCTTGACACTCCCATTTACGAAATCCCCCCCTAACAGAACGTCCCCTTCTCCCAAACTAGCCGAGGCTCTGCCCGATGCGGAAACCAAACTCGCTGACCCGCAGAGCGCAAAAGAACGCCAGCGTTAAAAAGGCGACGCTGGAGCGGCTACAACTCCTATCATAACGGCCCCGCGAATCACCGGCCACAGAAACTGCGTACCGGCGATTCGCAGGTTCACAACTAAACTCCCTATCGCCCGCCCCAGCGGCATCCGACAGGGGAGGAAGTGGCGGGGGAGGGGGCGGGGTGAATGTGTGTGAGGAGGGCAGTGTGCTGTTTGGTGCAGGCGGCTGCGCCGCCACTATCACTTGTGAGGGTTGGGGGGTCTCCTGAAGCTGGGCAGATGGCACCGCATTAGAAAAGCTGGCCCCCAGCCCAAACCATCTAGCTAATCTGCCAGGCTGTTTGGGTGGAGGGCCAGCAGGGGGAGCAGCTGCAACCTGCACTGTGCTCACAGGCACAGCCAGGTTGTCCGGAGGAGGAGATGCGGGAGCAGACGTGCCTCGCATCCCCTCCCCGCACGGGGCGATCACCTCCGCCGCTGGCTGGCTGCCAGCCGCAACGGAGGTGCGACCCTTTGATCTAACAGAGCGCAACGTGCGCTCTGCTGCCGACGGACCCCGCGCTCGGCTCCGCTTCTTTATGGGGGATGGGCTAAGCCTGCACGGCGCACGACTGCGCCGTGCAGGACGGGCACCTATCTGAGGGGGAATCGGAGCAGCTGACACGGGAGCAGAGGGATCCGGCTGGACCAACAAGGGGGTCAGCCAGCCGCGCCGCTGGAACGCGAATGGACCGGGTAAGTAAATGTGCCCCAAAATCTTTATTTCCGGAAAGAGTCTAAGGATGTAAAGTAGGCTTTCTTCTGCGTTGCACACACTGGGATGTATGAGCCTCCTGGATGCCGGACCAGTACCCAAAATGTGCGGCCAGCTCTTGGCTAACACTACCTGGGATACAATGATCTTTGTCAAACAGATCAAATTGGTTACATTGAAGAGTAAAGGACCTTTCACGAGGGCCAATGATCACTAAAATAATTGTTATATTGAATAGTCTGGTGTAAGTCTACAACCAGTGTCAGAATCGCATGTGGATGTAGACCTGCAATAAGCCATGGACACTTACTCATAGATCCAGGCACCATGACTGTGGTTATCTCCTTATATTTGTTATCTGTGGCCTCCTTCCTTCTAAAATCAACTTTTATAATTGTACAGGCGGTCCCCTACTTAAGGACACCCGACTTACAGACAACCCATAGTTACAGACGGACCCCTCCGTCCAATGTGACCTCTGGTGAAGCTCTCTGGATGCTTTACTATAGTCCCAGACTGCAATGATCAGCTGTAAGGTGTCTGTAATGAAGCTTTATTGATAATCCTTGCTCCAATTACAGCAAATATTTTGGAACTCCAATTGTCACTGGGGCAAAAGAAAAAAAATTGTCTAGAACTTCAATTATAAAATATACAGTTTCGACTTACATACAAATTCAACTAAAGAACAAACCTCCGGACCCTATCTTGTATGTAACCCGGGGACTGCCTGTATTAATGAACCAGAAGGGCTGCTGGAGGGGTTACCAGACCCCTCCATACTGTAGCTTCATTGGCTTTTACAGTGTGTAGGAGCATTTCCCCCTCAGTGCTGAGGGAACAGGGGAAAGGTTGAGGCAGTGTAACACACCGAGGAGTTACAGCACAGAGGGGCTCTGGTAACATCCCGCAGAGCCCTAGGAGGTCATGAATAACAAATATAAGAACATTACACAGTCCCTGTACCTGGATCTATGTGTAAGTGTCCCTGGTTTATTATGATGGACTTTGGTGGTAGACTTCCTTTAAGAAATATTGGACAGGACGGCAGCTGCATGCAGTTCTCACAGTTCTCTTGTCTGGCCACAGCCATCATTAATATAATGCATAGAGTGCCACAATAAGGGGGGCATTGTTGTTTTCAGGAACCCCATGAAGTACAGTGTAGGAGCCACAAGGGAAAAATAGGGAAATATTATATATAAGGGACGTTACACTTGTTGACTGGTTCACAAAGGAGGCATTATAAGGTGTGATGACATTAGGGGAATAGTTAGGAGCATTGAATAATGTTCATAAATATACATCAGCACAAAATGCTGGCGGTAACTTTGTCCCACCAGAATATTTGAGAGAAATGCGACAATGTAGAGGCTAGTAGGTGATTGTTTAGGTGTGTATTTTAGCAGTCTACAGACTATAAGCTGAAAACCAAGCAAAACAAAATTGTCATGTGAACCCAGTGTAACCATAAATCCACAGGGATTAGAAATAATGGTGGAAAGGAAAGGATCATGTATGTTGTTTTCAGTAGCTTCTGAACTAGTGAAGAGTCATTAGTGATTGGGCCGATGCAAAGAGCGACTCTTTTCGGTGAACGAAGAGCCGGTGGCTCAGTTACCCGCACCCCTTAGTGACTGACTTTGCTTCTCCTGGGAGAAAGTGTCATGTATAGGTTTTATCTACTTAACGGAGACACCCTATAATATATTTATTAGAGAACCATTCAGGAGCCAGAAAAGTTGAATGATCCAACTCACTAAGAAGAGCCAGACTGTCCATCACTATTTTGAATGCTGAAGCCTTCATCTAGAGGTTGTACATGACACTGGCCACAAGGTGGCAGCATACAGCCCAGAAGTGCACTGCTTACGTATCATAGAGACTGATCACCCCCTCTAATTACATCTGATGCTTGATTATACACTGTGCGGCCCCCGTTTCTGCAGTTGTCAGACCCTAGTGTTGACGTCACTCACCCAGCTCTGGTATAAAGCGGGGAGGGGGGCTCTGATAATGATGATATCTGCACATTTTTTCAGGCTCTTCCTCAGAAGTACATCAAATCATGAGGAAAACACTCAGTGGTGTCACAAGACTGTAATGGGCCCCGCTGCAAGCTTTGTGTCGGGGCCCCATATACCAAAACCCTTATCGATGTCCGCATCTAACACATTAAACTTGAGAATACACATTTACTATATATACATGTTACATATAAATACAAATAAATTTGTACCTGTAGTGAATACAAATATACCAGAAATCAATGTACTGCACACATAAATATATACCAGTATATAATATGCTGTGTATAAATATATAGCAGCAATAAATGTACTGCACATAAAGGCTAAGAGCAGTGATAGACATCATATATGGAGTAAATCAGTCACATATATATCAGTCACAGTTGCTGCCTTCTCCCTCTGTGTTGGCCTGGTCCATCCTAGTCTGTATCCTGGTGGTCTCCTCACAGGTGACAATTCTCCATCAGCCAGGGACGTCACAAGGTCAATCGATCCAGAGCTCGAGCCCCGGATCGTTTGACCTGTGCCCCGATTGTCCGGGAAAATTTCCTCACTTTCATCGTTATCTACGTCCTAAGGTATGCATATACCACAAATATAAATATATACCTGTAATAAATGTAGAAAACACATAAATATTTACCAGCAATTAATAATCAGCAAACGTAAAAAAAAAAAACAACACACACATAAATATATACCAAAAATGAATATACTGCACGCATAAAAATATATCAGCAGTAAATAACCACATATAAATATATACCAGAATTGAATGAACTTTTTATCAAAAGAAGGAAGTGCTGGATGAGTCAATATTCCACACTTTAATTATCATTTCAGAAATTAGAAAAATAAAATATAACTTTTATTTGTAATAATAAAACAAATTGTGCACTCAGAGTAAGGCCTCATTCAGATGGCCGTTGTGGGGGCGTATATTTGGCCGCAATATACATCCCCATAGATAGCTATTGCGGCCCAGGAGGTGATCGTTGGAGGCAGTTTGGAGGTATAACGTGCTATACACAAAAATTTCCATTTTGGCCACTGGGTGGCACTATTCCACCATATTACTGTCCCAACCAAGAATCCCTAATGTAGTTATACACTCTTTCTATAGAAATGATTTAAAGGTCAAATAAACTATAAACTTGATTTTGTCCTCCCTGCCTGTAAGTTTATAGTCCCTCAGCGTAAGCTACAACAACTTTAAAAGCTACAAATGAGCCCCCTCCCCACCATATTTCAGGACTAGACATGCTATCAATAGGTAACTGGGGCTATATGTGGCGCAGGGCAAATGCTAATTACTTTTATTATATCTGTAATAAAAGTATCAACAAACTATTTTCTTAAACAGATTCTTGTTATGGTTCCATTCCACGCTGCAAACATTCTACCAAGCAGAACATCCCATTAACAAAGGTCACTGCCCCTAACGCTTGGGCCATCCCCTTTATCTTTTTGTATTGACTTATGTAAGACAACACCCAGTAATCCAGCACACTCCCCCAGTATATATGTAGCCCAGCACACTCCCCCACTATATATACGTAGCCCAGCACACTCCCCCACTATATATATGTAGCCCAGCAAACTCCCCCAGTATATATATATGTAGCCCAGCAACTTCCCCAGTATATATATGTAGCCCAGCACACACTCCTTCCAGTATATATATGTAGCCCAGCACACACTCCCACCAGTATATATATGTAGCCCAGCACACTCCCCCAGTATATATATGTAGCCCAGCACACTCCCCCAGTACATATATGTAGCCCAGCACACACTCCCCCCAGTATATATATGTAGCCCAGCAAACTCCCCCCCACTATATATACGTAGCCCAGCACACTCCCCCAGTACATATATACTGGGCGGAGGGTGGATATATGTAGCCCAGCTGTTCCGGGTGCACCAGATTCAGGAATTGTGGCACCCGTTCTTCATGAATCTGGCATCCTCTGCACTGCTGCGAAAGAGTGCACCAACTTTTTTTGGTGCACTTTTAAAATGGAGCGTGAGACACACTTGTTAAATGTAGTGCACGGTCCGACTGTGGTGAGGACATTCTTTAGGTTCGCTTCCATCTGGGGCCTTTAACCCGTTCATGTACATGTACGACGCAGAGGTACTGGGCCTGTATGAAGAGCCCTCTTCATACAGAGGTGGGGTTTGCAGCATTTAAAAGACAGCGGAGCTTCCCGGAACGTCAACGGGGAGTGGCGATCGGTTGCCAGTGGCTCATTGTAATGAATACTGTGTAAAAATGTCTTGTACTGCAATACAGTAATATTGCAGTATATGGTAGGAACGTTCAGACCATCTAGGGTTAAAGTAGCCTAGAGGGTCTAAAAAAAAATTGTAAAAAAAGTTTAATCAAAGTTTAAAAAATAATAAAAACCTAAAAATTCACCTAAAATCCTTTCCCTTGAACTGATATCAAATCATAATAAACAGAAAAAATCACAAACATGTTAGGCATCGCCGCATCTCAAAATGCCCGATCTATTAAAATATAAAAATGGTTATTGCCTGCGGTGAACCCCATAACGGGAAATAGCGCTCAAGGAAAGAAATTGAATGTAATATGTATTGTAAATGCAATGGTCTGACTCATATTCACCCTAACCTGAATGTGACCCCATTCATGTGTGTGCGGTTTTGGCTCCAAAAGATTTTTAAATGGATTGAGCGTAAATTGTTCGCCACTGACTGATGACAATCGCGGTCCGTGTCTCCAATTCCCTGCGTATCGATAGCGTGGTGGTTTTTATTATAATATATGCATTAATATTTTTAATCTCAGAAATATATATTCTTTCAGTGAACCCCGGTGACCCTGTAAGTAAATGTGCCCCTATATGTTCGGCTTCCCCCTTTCCATAGTAATATAATACCACCACTAGGGGAGCTCAATGCACAGGAATGATTGTATCTGGCAATGAAATCAATGGAACAAATCTCTATGCACTGAGCTCCCCCTAGTGGTGGTTGCAGTAATCTCCAGCCATATGTTATCTACAGTACTACTTATCCCAAGTTCCAGCCTTCTTTCCTGGTTTGTGTTTTAGCTTTCACTATGAAAGGATCTGGTGACAAATTCTCTATACCAGAATCCAGTTTTTATCTATGATCTGGAATTGCAATAAAGGTTTAAGGTTGTAGAGAAACAATATTTATATATATCTGAATTCTTATATCAAGGAGTTTATTTCCATAGACACTGATAACTGGTAACAATCAATACAGTATATCACGTGAGCCTTAAAGGGGTTGCTCACTTTATCTAATTTTTTTTTGGAATGTGTTTAAGCGAGGGGGCAGGATATTAGGTTACTTAACACTACCCATCTATTAACCCCTTAACAGCCTGGCCCTTTTTTTCACTTCCATTTTTCACTCCCCACCTTCAAAAATCTATAACTTTTTTATTTTTTTCACATAAAGAGCTGTGTGAGGGCTTGTTTTCTGTGTAACAAATTGCACTTCATAATTATGGTATTGAATATTCCATGCCGTGTACTGGGAAGCGGGAAAAATATGCATCTCAAAATGCCCGATCTATCAAAATATAAAAATGGTTATTGCCAGGGTTGAACCCCATAACGGGAAATAGCGCTCAAGGAAATAAATTGAATGTATTATGTATTGAAAAGGCAATGGTCTGACTCATATTCACCCTAACCTGAATGTGACCCCATTCATGTGTGTGCGGTTTTGGCTCCAAAAGATTTTTAAATGGATTGAGTGTAAATTGTTCGCCACTGACTGATGACGATTCCAGTCTGGGTCTCCAATTCCCTGTGTATCGATAGCGTGGTGGTTTTTATTATAATATATGCATTAATATTTTTAATCTCAGAAATATAATATTCTTTTATTAAACTCCGGTGACCCTGTAAGTAAATGTGCCCCTATATGTTCAGCTTCCCCCTTTCCAATGGAAGCTGTACAAATCTCTTTGCGCTGAGCTCCCCCTAGTGGCGGTTGCAGTAATCTCCAGCCATATGTTATCTACAGTACTACTTATCCCAAGTTCCAGCCTTCTTTCCTGGTTTGTGTTTTAGCTTTCACTATGAAAGGATCTGGTGACAAATTCTCTATGCCAGAATCCAGTTTTTATTTATGATCTGAAATTGTAATACAGGTTTAAGGTTGTAGAGAAACAATATTTATTTATATCTGAATTCTTATATCAAGGAGTTTATTTCCATAGACACTGATAACTGGTAACAATCAATATATCACGTGAACCTTAAAGGGGTTGCTCACTTTATCTAATTTTTTTGGGAATTTGTGTAAGCGAGGGGGCAGGATATTAGGTTACTTAACGCTATCCATCTATTAACCCCTTAACAGCCTGGCCCTTTTTTTTCACTTCCATTTTTCACTCCCCCCCTTCAAAAATCTATAACTTTTTTATTTTTTTCACATAAAGAGCTGTGTGACCGCTTGTTTTCTGTGTAACAAATTGCACTTCATAATTATGGTATTGAATATTCCATGCCGTGTACTGGGAAGCGGGAAAAATATTCCAAATGCAGTGAAAATGGTGACCCGAGGCTCTTATGGCGACTGATCGCCGCTCCCCGATGACGTCACGGGGAGCAACGATCGTCAGCAAGATGGCGCTATCTTTTAGAAGCCACTGGCAGCTTTGATATGTTGTGTTAGGATAACAGTAGTTACTTACCGGTAATGATGTTTCCTCGAACCACGACGGCACCAACCAGCAGGGCCCCCCTTCCCTGTCCTTGTGTCATCAGCAGGGCCCCCCTTCCCTGTCCTTGTGTCATCAGCAGGGCCCCCCTTCCCTGTCCTTGTGTCATCAGCAGGGCCCCCCTTCCCTGTCCTTGTGTCATCAGCAGGGCCCCCCAATCGTGTCCCAGTGCAGCATGTCCCCATTCTCAGTATCAGGACCTTGAGTGATGTAGGAAACGTAATCACACCACCACAGGTCCAGTAGGCAGTGAGTAGGCATTGGGACTCAAAAGTGCATCTTATAGTCCGAAAAATACGGTAGGCTTCTATTACTTTTTGCAATGTATCCAGGTTTCATGAACTGTATTGTCAAACTTTCACAGTTTCTAACTTTTTTTTTTTTTTAAATCCAAGATTAAATATTAATGATGGGGAGACCTTTGAGACTGAAGACTGCAGCACACTGCCCACAAAGAGTGAGAAGGAGCGCTTCAACAACACTACAAAGTCCCAGTGTAAGAACAGTGCATCTACATGTATCTGTGTGGTGTGGAAATCTCCTTTGCATTGACTCATTTACTGGCCCAGGCCAAATTTCTTATAGATCAAGGAACTGGTTGTAAACAGTTAGGCTACATTCACACTAACGTATGGGGGACGTATATACGGCCGATATACGTCCCCCATAGGCAGCAATGGGCACATGGCACCCTACGGGAGCGGTGCCCGGGAAAAAGATAGGACCTGTCCTATCTTTTCCCGTAATACGGCGCCATAGGTTGCTATGCAGAGGAGCGGGGGTTAGCTGCTCTCACCTCCTCCTCCTCTCCCCGTACACTGCCGTTGCCCGCTACGGTACGGTACGGGTGGGCAACGGCAGTGTGAATATAGCCTTAGATTCCTCATGGTAGATTTCTCACTGAAGTGTGATGTGTTAGTATGTCACAGCCCTATCCATACCCAGAGGGTGTTTGCTGCATATTGCACCTAACCCGTGTTTACATTACAATCGCCATCGGAGAGCAGGGTTCTGGACACATGACTTCCGCGGTTTATAAAGACCCCGGGATGTCTGAATTTAACCATTGAATGAGAAAAATCTCCATATACTGCCCGATATGGAGATACTACCTTATACTGCCATATGGCAGTATAAGATAGTATCAGACAGACAACCTAGGGTTAAAGTAAAAATTGCGCATGTGTGATTGCCTGCTCCATTATTAGCATTATTTATTTATAGAGCACCATTATTTCCATGGTGTTGTGCAATCAATAACAGATTCACATATATTACATCAAAGGGATTGTCCACTTTAAGAAAGTAATTATTTGTGTAATGAAAAGTTATACAGTTTCCTAATACACTTTCTGTATCAGTCCCTCACGTTTTTTTTTTTTTTAGATCTCTGCTTGCTGTACTGCTATAGAAAGTTCCAGTGTAATCAGATCTGTGTGATACTAAGGCCGGTGACACGCGTGGTGTTTTTGGTGCATTTTCTTTCATTGCGTTTTTGCATCCTTGTAAAATGCATATGTTTTTGTGTTTTTGCGTTTTTTTTGCGTGTTTTTGAGGTGCGTTTTCGAAAAAATGCATGCGTTTGTGATCTGCGTTTTGAAACTCATGCGATTACATGTACAAACGGCGGGGAGAACAAGATCGCTGCATTTTTACAAATTCTAAGAGACATGGTTGCAATTACAGTACATTGAGCATTGTGTTTTTTAAAAACGCAATCAAACATTTGAATATCGCATTTTTGCTGCATTCCTTCCTGGACAGATTTCTATCCTCTGCAAGTGAGCATAGAAGCTTCCTATAGCAGAACAGCAAGCGGAGATCTCGACAATAGTGTGGAATTCACACAGAAAGTATATTGGAAAATTTTTAAAACTTTTTATTACACAAACAATATCAATAATTTGCTGAAAGTGGAAAACCCCTTTAAGAAGAGAACAAAATGCAAAACTACAGTGATCAGTAGATAAATGGAAGGAGGACCCTGGCCGTTAGGGCTCACAATCTATGTGGGAGGGTAGCTGGAGACACAAGGGGAGGGACCATTCTTTTGGGGTTTAACAGGGGTACATTGGATTCCTGTTATTGCCCCCCCCCCATCAACAAGTTGGTTCCTGTTCTGTGGATAGGGGAGTTTGCTTATAGTACATTATCCGTACTGATCTCTCTCCAGTTCACAAGTGCGGCCGCGTAGTATAACAGGGCTTATTGCTGCAGGTCTACAGATCTCTAGTGACTAATTATCCAACTACTGACATCCAAAGGACGAGGCGGCTACTATTATCTGTAATGACAGGTCGTTATGGAAATTCGGCATAAGTAATCCCTATACTCGCAGGAAGATGGAGCTTCTGCTGGGCTCCAGAGGGATTGGTACGTTTCAATTAATGGTAAATGTTGTATTTTTATTTCTCTTGATACAGACTTTTATCAAGAGAAATGGATTCATGTGCACAAGGAAAGTACAAGAGAAGTAAGTACTTCTGTGCATGAACTACCCCCTATAATTCTGAGGTATTCTTATATTGTGGGGGGAATTACCTGCCTTGAACAGGTGCTGAATATACATCCGAAATTACTAGAATGTCCCATGCCCCCTTTACACCCCATCTTATTGCCTGTAGGTGGGAGTTTAGTGCTGAATGCTGATATAAAAGGTCTTGTTTGATTGCAGAGACACGTGTATTGTACCTTGGGCGAAGCCTTTAATCGTTTAGACTTTTCCAGCGCAATCCAGGATAAACGAAGATTCACTTACGTCGCCAAAGTAAGTTGGGGGAGACTCTGTTTTGTTCTTCTTCCAGTTTAATTAAAATCTACCATTGAATGTCAAGCTTGATAAATCAGGGAGACTTGCTCATAGATCCAGGCACCGCGACTGTGGTAATCTTCTTATATTTGTTATCCATGGCCTCCTTCCTTCTTAAAAAAAACTTTAGAAAAAGAATTTGTTAATGAGCTTGAAGGGTTGTTACTAGAGCCCCTCCTTGCTGCAAATTCACACTGTCTATACACCCGAACTCCCCCCCCCTCCCCCAGGCCTAACACGGCTCCCTCAGCACTACTCCCCCCCCACCCGGCCTGATGTTTTCTTACTGAAGCAGAGGAAGCTTCAGCATATAGTGGGAGGGGCAAAGTGCACCTGCACAGTGTAACAACCTGTGAATCTGCAGCACAAATGGGCCCTGGTAACACCCAATTGGCATAATTGTAAAAGTTGATTTCAGAAGGAAGGAGGCCATGGATAACAAATATAAGAAGATTACCACAGTCACGGTGCCTGGATCTATGTGTAAGTGTCCCTGGTTTATCATGATGGATTTTGATGGTAGGCTGTAACTTGTGTACTGCATTTTCAAGTTGACAGATTCCCTTTTCTTCTCTTGTAAAAGACACATGGGAGGCTTTGTAGCAAAATTGGCTAAAACAAAGTGCGGTTTTTGGGGGGTTTCTTGTTTGTTTTTTTGCGTGACTTGCCTTGAGGGAAGGAGACACTTTGTGTGTGTTACAGATCAGATGTAGCAAAGCCGACAGTGTGTCATAATTTCTCTGTCTAATCTCTCTTTTTCTATGTGTCAGATACTTCCACAATGTTCAGAAGCTAAATTAAAGTGTAGATTAACCTGTACCCTTATAATCTAAGCACACAGCATCTCTCAGCACTAGAGGAATCATGAAGTGTCTGCTTAGAGAGTCCTCACCCACACTCTGGGATGTTACACTGGCCATCACTGAGTTTTATAAAAGCGAACACCGCAATAAGTGTGCTGTCACACTGTGCGTTCTTGATCCGTTTTTAAACAGACTGTAAATGCATGCGTTTTTGTATGTTTACCATGCATTTAGCTGGTTTTAATCTAAAAGTGTAGGCAGCTGTGAAACGGATTAAAACCAATAAAACGCATGGTAAACGTACAGAAACACATGCGCTTTCAGTCTGTTTAAAACCGGTCCAAGAACGCACCATGTGACCGCACCCTTAAACTGAGTAAAGTTTTAAGGTAAGGGGTTCAAATAATGTTTATTGTGTAACCATCACTAGGGGACTAAAATGTCTTTCTTTCTTGGGCAAACCCCTTTAAGGAGAACCTAATGGGCTCTTATACATTCAGGGTTAGGTTCACACGTGAGCCAGGACCCCATCTCTCTGAGTAATGTTTGTACTGCAGATAATCCAAGTGTGTATCTAAATAACTAAGAACTGTCTGTGTTCTGTGTTACTAGTTACTTCAACTAATCGCTAAATCTCAGATCACATCCCTGAGCGGAGCTGCACAGAAGAATTATTTTAGCATCCTGGAAGCCATTGTACAAAAAGGTAAAGTTGTCATTTTTCCAAACTGAAATTGGTGTTTGTGTGTGTGTGTGTGTGTGTGTGTGTGTATACTGTATATGAGTCTATTAGCCAGATTGTTTTCTTTTTACTTTTTTTGGTAAAAAAAAAAAATAGGCTCACACATATAGATGCTGAGGGTGCTTCTACTGTCAGCTCTGTCTCCCTGCAGCCCCTTCTCCAATCTGCCTTCAGCTAACATACTGCAGGGGGGCAGTAACCATGGCACCTACAAACACAGTTCTGTGTCATAAGAGAGGAGAATCTTCCACCTAGAATTGCATTTCGTGTGTGTAATAGAACTGGAGATATTCATGTTAAAGTTACAGTCACGAATGTGGAGTAAAAATGTATATTTCTGGTTGCAACTTTAACAGAACATATCTCTGGTTCTGATGTGATTTTAAATAGCAGAGTCTCCTCTTTAAAATTACATTAGAACTGTGTTTTAGACACAGTAGGTTAGAAGAGATTGTGGTTTCAAGTGTCGCCTATACGACTGCTATCTGCAGTGGTATTTGCAATTGGCACACCTCTAGCTTTAGGGCAGTCATGTAGAGGTCATTGTGCAGGTTATGGGTACAGGGATGACTTAATGCAGATTTTTTTGCTGAAGTTTGTGTTAATTAGCTATTTATCTGAATGGATTTTGTCAAAATCCATGGTTTTTACGCTTTGTATCAGTTCACTTCTAGACCTTAAACAATTTGGGCTAAGGATCTGAAACTCCAGATTTTATAGTTTCGGACTCTCTTCTACATTACAGTTCTTGAAGATCAGTACAATCCACAGCTTATCCGCGACCTTCTGCATGACCTGAGCTCCGCCCTGTGTACCCTGATCAGGGAAGGAGGGAGATGTGTATTGATCGGGAATATGAACGTCTGGATTTCTCGCCTGGAGACGATACTTTCATGGCAAGAGCAGCTCATGAACCTTGAGATCAGCCCGGTATGAGCATCTACAGTGTCTTCTCTCTCTTGTCTCCTCTTCCCTGTCACTATCTGCCATATACTTGTATTCCTCTTATTTCAGCAACTTGGCAATGGTCTCACCCTGTGCGATCTACCACAACAAATGAAAAGTAATATCCTCTTCAGATTTACCGATGCCTGGGACATAATGAACATGGGTCAGATGACCCCATCATGGTACATTCTCAGCGAAGACCTCCACCTCTGGAAGGAGCTATGTAAATATCACTTCTCTGAGAAAATGGTAACTATTCCTGCAGTCACTTCTCTGTCATCTTGTAGTCATTTACACTCAGTAGCAAATAATCAGTATTGCTTTATAGAGAAAAGTAAAAAGAAAGGGCAGTTTAACCCTGAAATGACTTGTAACTATAGACTTGTTGTCTGGCAGCTGGAGATGTAGTCACTTTCTGTACAGAAGTCTTGAGGTGAACAAAATAATACCGCCTCATTTGCTTTACTACATCTAAGGTCACATGCCATACGCATCACTAATGCTGGCCACAAATCCATTGTTTGTGGCCCGCACATGTTAATAGGCATATAGCGTAAGGCAGCTAGGCCAGGCCCATACCTGGGTGTAGCAGGTGGGGGTGTTCTCCTCACCCTCACTTCTCCAATAGGAAGAAGGATGGCGGTGCCTTACATCTGGCAAAAGATAGGAAATGCCCTATCCTTTCCGGTGCAGCTGCACAACTCTGACACAGAATAGCCATTCAAGTGGATGACCGTACTGCCCATTGAATTGAATGTGGTCGTGTGCTACCCGTATTAGTACTGCACACGATCATAAAAAAGCTAAACATTTTTGTGCAAGTAGTCTAAGACTAGGCTAGCAGCAAGTATCTGTGGCTGGTTACTGACCGCCATACAGAGGATGGGACTCCTTGCATCATAGTGATGTATAATACACTATGTATCAGCGCTGTCATGATTACAGCAGAGAAGAAGGGACTCCTTTTATCATATATCAGTAACATTCTCTATATGTATCATTGTGTGTTTATATATAATATACAATCTTGCTGTGGAGAGATTAATGTACACTGCGGTTGATTTGTAGAACTGCTCTGAAATCTTATCACGGGTCCCCCAGGTCCTAATTGATCAATCTGGCTATTTGCACATGTTGCAGATTGTCATGTGGAAAATAGGCATACAGTACGCACTGTTTTTATGTTAATTTTTAAAATGTGGATTTTTCTTTTTATTGTTGCGGGGGTTTTTTTTGGTTTTGTGCACTTTATTTTTTTTTTTTATGCTGATTTTCTGCATGCGTTTTTATCATCTACCTTTTTTACTCTCCTTTTTTGCCTGATGGAACACTGTATGAAAACTGCAGTGTGAAGCTGATTTTTTTTCTTTTTCTTTTTACATTGAATTTAAAGTAATAAAGACGCTTGCAAAAATCTGAAAGAACGCAGAAAAGTAACATGATCATTATTTTATTTTCAATGATGGAAAAAAGTGCATTCTATACGTTACTTTTTTCTAAATCACATTCACTTTAATACTACTATATTACGGGACAGTTTTTCTGCACCAAAATCTGTGTGTAAATTCTGCATGTGCAGATCGCCTCACAGTCATGTACTCTTTGGGTTAAATATTTGCGAACAAAATTAGCATCCATTAGAAAATTGCAATGAAAACCATTTCAATTAGTGTTTGGCGCTCCCTTCATCTGCCTAATCCTTGTGAACTCTTTGCTAAAAAAGTGAAGTCACTAGTGTTTACTGTAACGTTGTCTGGGAGTAAAAGTCAAACACCTGAGACGCCTGTAATTATTACTCCTTCCAGGTAAGTGCGGAGGAGCTCAACCTTCACTGCCTTATAAGGTGATTGCACCTGAAGCACAGGTTGGCAGAGCGTCACCACTTACAATGTTGTGTAACACATGATGTCACCTTGTTTGCATGTGGCCTGCGCAGGAATACCAGGCTTTTCTATGTCCATTTATGGGAAGCAAGTGCTAGAGGATTATTACAGGCTGTAAGGATAGACTGGCAGCTTGGTGACAAGGCAACAATTCTTGTCCCCACTATCAGAAAACAAAAGAACACAAGATGACAGTCAAACTTCTTCAGTCTGAGGCTCCATGCAAGGTCTCACCTCATGGGGTGTGGATGATACCAGGAATCTGCCCAGAATTACACAAAAGGACCTGAAGCCTGCTAGGATCACTGTCAGTGACACACTACGCCATCATGGATTAAAATCCTACAGGACATGTATGGTCCCCGGGCTCCCCCAGCACATGTGCAGGCCCTCTCTCTCCCATGCCTCCTCTGGATCCTCCAGATGGTCTTTTTCTTCCCCATGTGTGGAAGAAAAAGGATGTGTAGAATCCTAAAAACATCATCCCAACCATGAAGCATAGGGGTGGAAACATCAAACATTTTGGGGTGTTATACTGCGGAGGGGACAGGATGACTGCACTGTATTGAAGAGAGGATGGATGGGGCCATGTATCGCAGGATAACCTTCTTTTCTCAGTAAGAGCAATGAAAATGTGTCCTGGCTGGCCTTTACAAGCATGACGCAGAACACACAGCCAGGGAAACTTAACCCCTTAATGGAGGTGAATGAAGAGGGCTCACAGGCTGAGCCCTCTTTTTACAGAGTTGGGCTTCGGTGCATATTGCAGCAAACCCCCACTAATACCCGTGGTTGGTGCATGGACTGATCACTGCTATTAACTTTTCCGATGCCGCCGGCAAAGGCATTTAAAAGATGGCAGCGCGTGGGCGCCGGCATCTTGGCTCCGATCGTCGCTCCCCCGAATGTTATCAGGGGGCGGCGATCGGGTACCATGACATACCGCAGTGGCTCATTGTAATGAATACTGTGCAAAAATGCCAAATAATACAATACATTAGTATTGCAGCATATGGTAGGAACGGTCAGATCATCTAGGGTTAATGTATCCTAGAGGGTCTAAAAAATTGTAAAAAAATAAAAGGTTCAAAAAAGTAAAAAAAAAATAATAATAAAATGTAAACTCTCCACCTTTCCCTAGAACTGATATAAAATGTAATAAAGTGTAAAAATTACAGACACAATAGGTACTGTCTTTCACAGTTGAATGAATAGAAAGTACAGGGCTCTCCATTCTTATAAGGTAGAAAAACTTGCAAATACTTATTTTACCCACTGTGAAAAATAGGTTTCAAAACCGTTTGTTTGAAGTTTTTTTGTGGTGTTAATAATTTTTATCATTTTTTTTTTTCTTAGTTTTGTAAAGATTTGATCTTCACAGAAAATGGTCATATTGACTGGAAATTAATGTTCTTCACACTGGAGAAGTACTACCCAAAAAGGGAACAATACGGGGACACCCTGCACTTTTGCCGTCATTGCAGCATTCTCTTCTGGAAGGTAACAATTTCTTTTATTGAAGTGATTGGACAACATTTCCTAAAAACCGTGCAAACTGCACTATGTGCCTGTGTAGTGTGCAGGGGGCGCCAGATTCAGGATTTCTGGCGCACGTTCTTCATGAATCTGACGCCCCCTGCAGTACTCTAACAGAGTGCACCAACTTTTTTTTTTTTTTTTTCGTGCACCTTAAACATGGGGCGTGTAACAAATTTCTGTCGGACTTTGCAGGATAAATGTGGCGCACAGTCCGACTGAGGACTGGAGCACCCATTTCGGTGCAGAAATGTGTGTCGCTTGAAGAATAGTGCAGCCGCGACACAAAACGGTTGCGTGACGCAAATGTGTCTCGGACACTTCTTATATACCTGTGTAAGCAGTTTGCACTAAAATGAACATGCAAAGTCCAACAGAAAACTGGCACAAGGGCCTTAATAAATGTGGGCCAATGTCTATATATTTGTAGTATAAATTGCTGCACAGCGGGGGAGATGTATTCATGTGTTTGTCTTTGGACCGGAGCAGAGTAGGACTAGACAGATCTCTGCTGCTCCAGATGAATCCCTGTGTCCGATGCTGGAGGATGAATCTAGTTCTGTATAAGACTGGAGAGTTCTACTTTCACCTCCTATTAGTTGATCTAGTTTGTTGCACCACAATATTGAATTTTCTGTTGCGGCCAAGACCCCCATTTATGGAGGCCCCATCCCCACTTATAATTGCACCTTCCTATAGTAACCTGGCACACATGTATAGTAGCTCAGTCAGTATGTGTCCCTTGTAATCCCTTTTATACCCTCAGTCCTATGTAGTAAATGTATTGTCTAATGACTCTATTACTCGTCTTTTTTTTCTTCCTTTTTCTGGTGAAGGATTATCAGCTTGCCCTTTTATTTAAGGTATTTGGAGCATGTTTCTACCCTGTATGATGTCTCCTATACTTCCATTCTAATGATAACATGACTTTCCTTCCATAATATTTGTTAGTCCCATTTCCATCCTGTAAAATGCATTCCCCTGTGTCACTTCGCATGTATATGTATTAATCGTTGGTTTTTTTTTTTTTTTTTTTGAGTGAAAATTTCTTTGGAAGCAAAATCGTGTTATCTGTCGGTAAAGAATTGTCCATACTAACCTGTTTAATCCTGATAGGGGTCACTCCATCATTATGCTATACTAACCATCGGCTTCCAGTGCTGCCATGTGTTTGGTTATTTTTTTTGTTTGTTTGTTTTTTGGGGGTTTTTTTTCCCCCCGCAGTCCTGCGACCAGAGCAGGGGAGGACCTGAGCGGAGGAGTACAGCCAACATGAACTTACCGCACAGGTCCATTCTTGCTGTGGGTTCTGCCTTGCCCTGGGTCCTAACACCGGCACATACAGCCAACATCCAAAGCCAGGGCGGGAGACACTGGGAGCGGTGAGCACCTGCCTTACTTGCTCTCCGCTGCCCTGCCTCCTGCATCCAGGAGCTCTGCCATTCTGATCTCTGCTTGCAGACCACAACCTGAGGCTTAGCGGTCCACCTCATGTGCAACCCCAAGATAGATTATTACCTGACTCCCAGAGGAGCAACTGATTGATGATCTACATATCTGTGAGTCCAGGCCTGGGGCAGTGTTCAGTCTGGGAATTATGGGCGACTTATGGTCCGCTTTTCATGGTCTGAATACGAGTAACCTATTGTGTCCACGCTAGGTGAACAAACCAAAGCATAACACATACGTAAGAAAATATGAAAAAAATCTTTATTAATTAGACATATACAAACAATACTAATGGACAGCGTATAAAAATGTGCAGCCACCAGGCTCAGTCAAGCCGAAACGCGTGTCAGGGCTGGAGTCACCCCGGGCACAGACACCAATTCAAACCTTAAGATGGGTAAGAAAGCAATCCTTGTTTCTGTTTAGGCTGTCTGCTATGATATACTGCATACAACGAAGCTACCTTAGCTTCGATCGGCACTTTATAAATTTAAAACATACACAGCAATAGATATGTATATGCATTGGTTTGGTGTTCTGTTTTGCCCTGCGGGCTGACTCCCTTGTCCACGTATTAATACCTGGTGGCTGCACATTTTTATACGCTGTCCATTAGTATTGTTTTTGTATGTCTAATTAATAAAGTTTTTTACATATTTTCTTACGTATGTGTTATGCGTTGGTTTGTTCACCTAGTGTGGACACAATAGGTTACTCGTGATTTATTTAGAACCTTAGCACCCTTGGTGTCTAGACTTTAGAGGCCATATTGAATCCAAGGTGACCGATAGATGGGACGTGTATACACGGTGTGCCTCAGCCAGCAGTTGCATTGTAAGTGTCCATGGTCTGAATACGGTAGTCTGAAACCGATACCAACTAGACAGTGCAAGGTTCACTTCTGCAATACCATAATGTAGAAGAACATAATGCATAAGAACATTACACTGGAGAAATGAATAATATTGTGTATCTTGGGGTATATTGGGTGACATGTGCAGAGTCACTCTGAGCAACAAGACCCAAGTAATGATGTCTAAAATCAGAACCCTATCTGTAGGGTAGATCACCAATATGAGTTTGCTGAGCTCTGTTTTAGAAGGACCTGCCATTTTTTTTTTTAATCCCTTTTTTGACACCTGAATGAAACGGACCAGCATCGCAAAATAAGGAGCATTAGTTGAGTTACATCAGAAATAACAACATACATCTTAATGTAATCCTTCGCCTTTCATGGAGAATTCTGCAAAAAAAGCAGCCGTTTCCTATTTTAATTGAATTTTCGGGCTTATTCTATGATGTTTGCTCTTGTGGCATCTGTGACTTTTATAGATACGGCACTGACTGTCTATAACGCCTGTGTTTGTCTTGTCAGGACTCGGGCAAGTCGATAACCCCTTTCCCCATTCTCATAACCTCCCCTACATCTGTCCTTACCCGGGCCCCCTCGTTGGGGTTCTCGTGGCTACCATCCTCCTACGCTTATGTCTCTCTCCTCTCGTTCCAAAGAATTCAGATTCTGACGGCACCAAACACTTTCACATCGGGAACTTTCTATGTTTTAATGAGGCAAATGTTCTACTATTTTATAGTTCATATTAGGAATAAAGACATCTTGGTATGAACATGGAGAGGACCAAATGTTTTAATGTATCTTACAAGGTGATGTCATTATGTGCTTTATTGTGTGTTCTGATCTGTTGGTCAACGCTACCAAGTTTGATGAGTATTTCCCCAGGGCTTGAGTTATCCCTACTCCTCAGATCTGGTGGCTTTCTGGAAGCCCTTGTCCACCCCTTGTCCTGTGACCAGGCCACAATAACGTTCAGGATTCAAGAACATGGCTGTAACATTTAACGTATCTCTCGTCATCCATCTCTCTCTGATGCTGATATCACTCAGGTTGTGTACGGATCCATCTTGTAATTGGTGATCTGGATCGCATGTGAAGAACTATTGAACTTGTGGGAAGCATCTTATAACAGAGATGTCTGAGTTATTTTGATATATGATGTCGTCCATCCTCAAAATTTGTTCATGTTGGCTTTACACGGTACAGATGAGAAGTTAGGCCAGTCCTGATGAGACTGGACTATATACACATTGTGTATAGCCACGGGATAGGGTGTAACTTGCTGATCAGTGGGGGGGTCTCAGTGCTGAGACCAATGCCGAGACCCCACAGATCGCGATAGAAAGCCCTAGCCGCTCCTCAGACTAATGGATAAAACGGTCATGCGTGGCCGTCTGCTCCATTAGTCTGATGGAGCAGCGAGGGGTCAGACAGCCCCCTATTTTTTTGTGATCTGTGGGGGTCTCGGCACTGAGACCGTCACTGATCAGTAAGTTAGTCCCTATCCTGTGGAGAGGGCATAACTTGCCTTTGAGGGAAAACCCCTTTAAGGATGGGTTGGGATTTAGTAGATAATTTGCACAAATATCTGTATTTTGCTGCTCGGTTATTGGTGAGGGCGCGTTATTATTATCAGGGGATTTTGAAGTCAAAAGAAGAGCGGATAGAAATAACAGATTTATGGCCATTTTCTTTTTCATCATGTATATTTGGTATTTGCATCAGAAACTGCATAAAAACTTGAACGTGTGTCCTTACCCTTAGATTTGAGGACTGTATTCTATATACAAAGTTATACTTTATATCCATGTCTCAGCTCTTGGTACTTTTATAATTGTCAATTTTTATTTTGTACTATTTTTTTTGTTTTTGTTTGTAGTTTGATCAAATTTTGGGTAGAAATCCTATGAAACCTAAAGCCTAAACCCGATCACAGTGCAATGCTATTGGATAGTGGCTGTCGTCACTGCCATCTAGTGGACAGGTGGAGTAGTGTTATTGATTATCATGAGTAACTTAATAACGGAACGTAAATTGCTGAATTTTTATTTTTTTTTTTGTTGTATAAGGAATTGTGTGAAGAGGAGTCTTCTACAGTAAATATTTATTAGGGACATCATCAGTTCTGAGTACAAAATCTCTTTAAGGATCTCAGGGGTGTAACGGTAGTGACTGATAAAACATCAGAACATGTTGGTATATATTTTATTGCAGAATAACTATCCAGTGGGAACCTGTTACTTTATAAATTGCTATTTCAGTGTATAATTGTGATTTGCATTATTTCTGAAGACTATAGAAATATAGGTTGAAGAAGGTGCTGAGATGAAATTACAGGGTTAAATTGTTTGTAAAGTGACTTGTATCTTAATCTGTGGTTCAGGAATGTAAGTGGCTCATGTACTGCTGAATTGTCTCTCCAAGACAATTGTAAGAAACAAATACAGGTGTAATAAAGTTTCTTAACTCTAGTTGTATGTTGTGATGTTACTTTGGTCACACAGGACACAATGGTCAGAGCTTTGCCCTCTATACACCTATATTCCCCCATATCCCCCCCATCCCCCAGTCACTACACATGCAAAGTCAGTGTCCGATTATTCTAGCTGTAACTTATCTCTCAGGGGACTGAAGGATAATTGAAATATAATTCAATATCTTCTATACACATTTAATGGTCGCGCAAACTAGAAATAAAATCTGGGTATTACCTGATGCACTCCTGCGATCAGCGTCAAAGAAATCTACCATCCTGATAAACCAGGGACATTACTCATAGATCCAGGGACCGTGACTGTGGTAATCTTCTTATATTTGTTATTCATGGCCTCCCTCCTCCTTAAATCAATTTTTAAAATTATACTAGTGAGCCTGAAGGGCTACTGCGGTTGTTAAGAGCCCCTCCGTGCGGTAGCTTCACGCTGTCTCGCTCAGCACTTCCCCCTCCTCACTCTGCCTGATGTAATCTTTCTGCAGCCGAGGAAGTTTCGGCACACAGTGGGAGTGGGAAGTGTTCCTGCACAGTGTAACAGCCTATGAAGTGACAGCGTAGAGGGGCTCTGGGTACTGCCCCAGTAGCCCTTCAGGCTCATTAACATACTTTTTTAAAGTTGATTTTAGAAGGAAGGAGGCCAATAACAAATATATCAGAGTTTAGTACAAGTCCGATGCGATGATGAATTGCATTGATCGAGTGTGAAAATCTCTTGTGGGAGAGAGGCCTTAAGAGGAGGTTTGAAGCTTTATTAGTTAAGAACTAGGTCTCTAACACACTAGCATTTGACATACGTGAGTCCAATGCGATTCATCATAACTAGAGATGAGCGAGCACTAAAATGCTCGGGTACTCGTTATTCGAGACGAACTTTTCCCGATGCTCGAGTGCTCGTCTCGAATAACGAACCCCATTAAAGTCAATGGGAGACTCGAGCATTTTTTTAGTAAAAGAGAACATTAAAAGAACAGTGCAGAATAACACATTACAGATGTTTACTGATATTTTGCTGGTAATTCTATTCTTCTCTTTGCAGGTGTTCGCGCGTGTCTCCCGCTAAGTTAGGAGATGTGTGCAAACATCTGGAATGTGAAGAATAGTGTTCTTTCAATGTGTTCTGCACTTAAATGGTCCTGTATTCACTGTTTTTAATGTTTTAATTCTATTCTTCACATTGCAGGTGTGCGCGCGTATCTCCGAACCTATCGGGACACACGCGCGCACACCTGCAATGTGAAGAATAGAATACAGGAGCATTTAAGTGCAGAACACATTGAAAGAACAATATTCTTCACATTCCAGATGTTCCGAACATCTCCTAAATTAGCGGGAGACACGCGCGAACACCTGGAAAGTGAAGAATAGTGTTATTTCAATGTGTTCTTACAAGTAAAACATCTGCATCTGCAATTTAATGCTCAATCTCGAGCCGGCGAGATACTCGTCTGAGTAACGAGCCGGTCCGAGTATGCTAATACTCGACCGAGCAGTATACTCTGACGAGTATACTCGCTCATCTCTAATCATAACCTCTGACACATAGCTGGTGTATTGTGTTTTTTTCACGCAGTGCGTCTACGTTGAAATGCATTCGTAATAGAATATGTCCTGTGAAAAAACAAAAAACTGACCGCACTTGAATGTATCTGAGTGCAGTCAGTTTTTTCCTGCGCGAGTTTCCAGCAAGTAGCTGAGAGAATCTTGCACCAGAGAGCTACAAAACCCCTGCACTGTTACATAGCACCCGGAGCGAACTCTGATCTAACTCGCAGGATTTTCCCTGACCAAAGTCGTACGATTTTCAAAACCGCTTGTGCGCAACTGGCCTTAGACTTATTGTCCACGAGTGAGTTTGACGCCACAAAACCGTGTCGCGTGCTTGAAGCAACATCCGGCCGCAAAGCTCAGCAACCAGCAACAGGAACTGACCTGACATGATGAGTCCAGTTCCGGTTGCTGAGCATTCAGAGCAGATGTACCAGCAAGCACACAACGTACATTAGACGCATCAGACTCGCTCGTGGGTCCTGGGTTAGAGCATTGGTGCAGCTCCAGAAAAATTTTTTTTTAAGGATCACAGATTGTCATACTGGGATTTCCTGTAAGTTGATTGGTTCAATGAAAGAACAGAAGAAGAGAATACAATATATGTTAGGCCAAACATAGGCTTGTTATGGTGGTGAGATATACAGGCAGTCCCCGGGTTACTACAGGATAGGTGTTGTAGGTTTGTTCTTAAGTTGAATTTGTATGCAAGTCGGAACTGTATATTTTATCATTGTAACCCCAGCTATTTTTATTTTATTTATTTTTTGGTCTCTGTGACAATTTTTAAAATGTTGGATTATCAAAAAACCAGAATTGACAATAAAGCTTCATTACAGACACTCTGATAACTGTAATAGCTGATTATTGTAGCGTAGGGCTAAAGTACAGTATATTACTGATATCCAGAGGTCCGTTTGTAACTAGGGGTCGTCTGTAAGTCAGTTGTTCTTAAGTAGAGCACCGTCTGTATACTCAGGCCACCCGTATCATCTCATACTGGTAACTGGATACCAGACTGGTTTAAGGGCTAAATCTAATTGCTCCCCATATATTTTGTTGTAGGATGTCAATAAAATTGTCCCACAATGCAACAGCACCTTCACCCAGTCCCTAACTATCATAGAAGGCACCTTTTATAAATCGTGTAAATGTTGAAGCGGTGAGCAGCAGCCATGTCTGCAGGATGGTGTCTCCCCCTGCTGGTGCTGTACATTACATCATCCAGACCAAATATAAAGCTTTACTACATTATTCTGGATACAAAAACATTTACCATATATACTCAAGTATAAGCCTAGGTAAGAGGTGCAATACACCCAAACTCGGCTTATACTCGAGTAAAAAAAAATATCAAAACTTTCTGGCTTCCCCCGCTGCTGTCTATATACTGGGGCAGGGGGCTGGCTATATACCTGGGGGGCTTGTGCTGGTTATATACTATGGGGCAGGGTCCGGCAGGCTATATACTGGGGAGGCTGTGACCGATGCATTTTTCACCCTCGGCTTATACTCGAGTCAATGGGCTTTCCCAGGTTTTTGTGGTAAAATTAGTGGCCTCGGCTTATACTTGGGTTGGTTTATACTCGAGTATATACGGTAAATGGTACACTTAAAAATCACTATATAAACTATCTAAATCATCCAATTTGCTTCCATATATCCACTGGTCACGACTATATTATATGACTACCACAGTGCTACACGTGGCCTCCCTGGTATGCTGTCTGGGGAGTGTGAAGGAGTTTACTCATGTTTTATCACTGCTGTATTGGGTTACATTTTGGCCTTTTTGGATTCTTTATTTTTTTAATTTTCGTCAAAATGTATTGTTAAATTTGTTCTGTTGTATGAATGAGACCACAGGGTTTCTAGATATTGCGCTAGAAGATATATGTCCACTTTTGCATCATTTCAATTCATGTTACAATTTCTTCCAGTAAATCTAGTTAAATGTCTCTCACATATAACAGAATCCTCCATTTCTTGTTATAATATTTCATTGTTATTCTGCATGGGGAAACAGCCTTGTGCAGATTATACCAAATTACCGGTATGTGAAATTTTGAGTTAAATTGTATTACAGTACAGACGAAAAGTTTGGACGCACCTTCTCATTCAAAGAGTTTTTTTCTGTATTTTCATTACTATTAAAATCTGAAGGCATCAAAACTATGAATTCACCACAAGTGGAATTATAAACTTACCAAAGAAGTGTGAAAACTGAAAATTTGTCTTGTATTCAAGGTTCCTTTTCCTTTCCTGCTTTGCACACTCTTGGCTTATCTTGATGAGATACAAGAGGTAGTCACCTGAAAAGGTTTTCACATCACAGGTGCCCTGTCAGGGGTAATAAGTGGGATTTCTTGCCTTATAAATGGGGTTGGAACCATCAGTTGTGTTGTGTCAGAAGTCAGGTGGATACACAGCTGATCTTCCTGCATTTTTCTAGCCATAATGCAATATTTGCAGTGTTGCCCCTTCTTCTTCAGGACCTGGCAGCTCTCCCTGGCAGCTCTCAATCAACTTCTGGACCAAATCCTGACTGATCGCCGTCCATTCTTGCACAATCACTGCTTGCATTTTGTCACAATTTGTTGGTTTTTGTTTCTCCACCCGTCTCTTGATGAATGACCACAAGTTCTCAATGGGATTAAGATCTGGGGAGTTTCCAGGCCATTGTTCCCTGAGCCATTTAGTTATCACCTTTGCTTTATGGCAAGGGGCTCCATCATGCTGGTAAGGGCATTGTTATCACCAAACTGCTCTTGGGCGGTTGGGAGAAGTTGCTCTTGGAGGACATTCTGGTCCCATTCTTTATTCATGGATGTGTTTTTAGGCAAGACTGTGAGAGAACCGATTCCCTTGGCTGAGAAGCCGCCCCACACATGAATGGTTGCAGGATGCTTTACAGGTGGCATGAGACAAGACTGGTGCTATCGCTCACCCCAGTCCTCAGCAGTTCTCTCCAGAAAAAACATCAGGGACCGACTGATATTCTGCAAAAGGGGAGTGAAGTGGCTTCTTTGCTGCCCTCCTTGACACCAGGCCTTGTTGCAAGAGTCTCCGCAGTCTCACAGTGCGTGCAGATGCACTCACATCTGCCTGCTGCGATTCCTGAGCAGGCTCTGTACTGCTGGTAGCCCAATCCCGAAGCTGAAACACTTTTAAGAGACGGTCCTGGCGCTTGCTGGTCCTTCTTGGGCGCCCTGGAGCCTTTTTGGCAACAATGGAACCTCTCTCCTTGAATACCTTGATGATGCGATAGATTGGTGACTGAGGTGCAATCTTTCTAGCTGCGATACTCTTACCTGTTAGGCCAGTTTTGTGCAGTGCAATGATGAATGCACGTGTTTCTTTAGAGATAACCATGGTTAACAGAAGAGAAACAATGATGCCAAGCACCAGCCTCCTTTTAACCCCTAGGCACACCAGGACTTTATAGTACGTCCCGATGGCCAGATGCTTAGCGCACCAGGACGCACTAAAATGTCCTGCTTCTGGCACCGGCTCATGAATGGAGCCGGTACCAGAAGCAGCGACTGTCAGCTGTCAATCACGCATGACCGCGTGGCGTGTAAGGGTGTTTCTGCTATGGATCGGATCCCCCGTGCCGCTTACCATCTTATCTTTTAAAAAATGCTCTAAAAAGTGATAAAAAAATGTTCCACACTCTAAAATAAACCCACTAAAAAGAACAGCTCTTCTCGGAAAAAAAAAAGCCCCTAACCAGATTTGTCAGCCGAAAAATAAAAAAGTTATGCATATGAAAAGATGTTGATGCTAAAATGAAATGAAAAATGAAAGATTTTCTCCAAATTAGTTTTTATTCAGTACAATTGAATAAAATACACAAAACCCCCACATAAAAAGAAAAAAAACAACCAAATAACGCTCCAAAAAAGATGATTTTTAATTAATACCCTATAATACCCTATAAAAAATGCTCTAAAAAGTGATTTAAAAAATGTTATGCACTTAGAGATGAGCGAGTATACTCGTCCGAGCTTGATGCGCGTTCGAGTATTAAGGTACTCGAAATGGCTCGTTGCTCGGACGAGTATTTCCCCTGCTCGAGATCGAGCATTTAATTAAAAAAACACAGTGAAGAACAATGAAGAATAGAATAAAAACAGTGAACACAGTGAACACAGGATCATTTAAGTGAAAAACACAGTGCAGAATAGATTACAGATGTTCGGCACATCTGCTTACTTGTCGGGAGATACACGCGGAATGGTGCGAACAAAATAGTATGTGAAGAACAATATATATGTGTGAAGAACACATTGAAGAACACGGTGAGCAGGACAGAGACATCGGGGAACAGGACAGAGACATCGGGGAGCAGCACGGAGACATCGGGCAGCGGCACGGAGACATCGGGGAGCGGCACAGAGACATCGGGGCACGGAGACATCGGGGAGCAGCACAGAGATGTCGGGGAGCAGCACATATAAATGAATCCCACCTGCAACTGGTGGCGGGAGCCTACTCAAAGATGGGTAGAGGATAAGGTAGATAAAGATAAGCCGAAGAACCCAAAGAGAAACCCTCACGTACTGAGGCTGGTGATCTTTTAGGACAGCCTGATCTTTAACATTGTAGCCTACACTAGAATTACTAGATGGTTGGATGCCATTGGATCCAGGTGGTTCGTTAATGTGTGCAGCTAATATGCTCTTCAAACTTAGCATTTCCTTTCTATTGGGTTTCTAAGGAATTTGATCCTATTACAAATTAATCTCACCCACAATTGGTGGTGGGAGCCTATTCAGAGATGAATAGAGGACAAGGTAGATAAAGACGAGCAGAAGCCAGAAGGACCCAAATCGCATATGGCAGCAGCTTGTAGGAGGATACAGTGCTGAAGCCGCTGCCTGTGCTAGAAGAAAGAAAAGCTATAAAGATTTTGTGGGTAACCAAGTGCACAAGCGTCCTTGGATACTCGTGTGGCAGCTGCTTGATGGAGGATACAGAGCTGAAGCTGTTGACTGCTTGAGTAGAAGAATAAACTCTAAAAGATTGCGAGCTCACCATCACAAGCGTCCGTGGATATTCACGATCGCGTATGGCAGCAGCTAGCAAAGGGAGACAGCGCTGAAGCTGCTGCCTGCGTTACAAGAAACAAAATCAATGAAGATTGCGGGTAACCATGGACATACTTGGATACCTGCATTCTTCCCTGGCAGCCACTTGTAGCATGTTGCAGCCTACTCTGGATGCAAGTCAAGCTGCATGAACAGGGATCAAACTTGCACAAGATTCCTGCAATCTAATTCATATTTCATGGTAGGACAAGGAAGAGGAAGAAGGACCTGGGTCTGATGGTCAGAAGTGTGGTGGTAGCAATCAGCTTATAAAAGGAAAGCAAGTTTTATCTTTTTTGTGGGGTCTCCAGTTGAATGGGTTTCAGCTGTGTAAATATAATATCAGGTTGTGGAGGAAGCGACAAGAGGTTCTCCCTGAAACGTTTTCCCATTTAACTATCCGAGGCTGTAAATGATGTAGACAACAAAACCAGCGGGTAACTTCATTGATGCCTCGGCAAAATCTCTGACCACAATGAGATGGTGGCGTTTAGCACAGAGGCACACGGCTAAGTCCTTCTCTAATAGCTGTGAAATGACATTTACAGAACAAGAGCAATGCTCGCTGATAGGAGGATACCCTCCCCACCTCGTAATGAATTGAGGAGAAACTTAAGATGAGGAGAATGTCTCGAGGGTTGATATAAATGAGCAGATCCACAGGGTTTCGGGAGGAAAGAGAATGAGAGGGAGGATGAACACTAGAAAGACCCAAAGGGATATGAGGCCATTACTTTGTTTCCTGAAATGTCAGACATTCATGGACGTGGAACCCTAGTATGGTCCACAAATGGTCCACATCGGGAAGGGCAGAGAGATCGGTTAGACTTCAGTGGAAGAAGAGGAGCGGATCCCGGGACAGTATATCTCCCGACAAGTAAGCAGATGTGCCGAACATCTGTAATCTATTCTTCACTGTGTTTTTCACTGCGTTTTTCACTTAAATGATCCTGTGTTCACTGTTTTTATTCTATTCTTCACTGTTCTTCACATCTGCTAACTTGTCGGGAGATAATATACGCGCGGAACAGTGAAGAATAGATTGCAGATGTTTGCATACATCTGATCACTTATCAGAAGACATTCTTTTTCAATTAAATAACACATTTTATTCCCGAACCATGGTCCCCTTGAAAAATGCTCGGGTCTCCCATTGACTTCAATGGGGCTCGTTATTCGAGACGAGCACTCGAGCATCGGGAAAAGTTCGTCTCGAATAACGAGCACCCGAGCATTTTAGTGCTCGCTCATCTCTATATGCACTGTATAATAAGACCACTAAAAAGAACAACCCTTCTCGGAAAAAAAAAATAAGCCCTTAAATAGATTTGTGAGGCGAAAAATAAAAAAATGATGCATATGAAAGACGGTAATGCTAAAATTAACAATATTTTTGCCAAATTACTCCTTATTCAGTAAAAATGGGAAAAAAAATAAAAATCTATATAAATTAGTTCTTTTCGTAATCGTGGCGACCCATAGAATAAAAATAATATACTATTTTCATGTTATGGTTAACGGCCAAAAAAAACACATACACATTTTCCTAAATTGATGATTTTAGTTTCCTTCACCAACATAGAGTTAATAAAATCTCACCTATTAGCTATAGATGCCCCAAAATTACCTACCAGAAAAGTGCATCTCATGTGGCAAAAGAAATAAGCCCCTATAGGTCCACAATAAAAAAAAGTATTAATTATAGCCTGTACAATGTGACATAGCAAATCTGCTCTGGATGGCGCCTCCTTCCCTTCTATGCCCGGCCGTGCGCCCATACAGCAGGTTACCACCACATATGGGGTATCGTTCTACTCGGGAGAAATTGGGTATCAAACTTTGTGGAGCCTTTTTTCATTGAATCCATTGCAAATGTTTAATTTTCCACCCAAAATGAGTGTATTGTGAAAAAATATTATTAAAATTTGCAGACTGCACCTCCATTTTGTTTTAACCCCTATAAAACACATAAAGGGTTAACAAACTTCTTAAAAGTAGTTTTTCATACGTTGATGGGTGTAGTTTCCATAATGAGGTAATTTATGAGTCACGCTATTATTTAGGCCTCTCAGTGTCAATTAGAATTTGAGCAGGTCCATCTAAATACAGGTTTTGGTGATTTTACAAAAAATGTGAAAAATGGCACCTAAATTCTGAGCCTCATAACATTCCAGTAAAATATGTGGAATCTTAAAAAACCAACATAAAGCAGACATTTTGGGAAATGTAAGTTATGATTTTATTTGGGTGCTATGACTATCTGCATCAAAAGTAGAGAATTTAGAACGTTGAAAATAAAGAATTTTTCCAAATTTTTGCCAAATTTAGTTATTAAACACAAAAGATTTCATCCAAATTTTTAAACTAATTTGAAGTACAATGTGTCACGAGAAAACAATCTCAAAATCCCCTGGATATCTCATAGCGTTCCAAAGCTATAAGCACTTATAGCACACAGGTCAGATTTGAAAAATGGGGCCGCGTCCTAAAGGCCAAAAGAGGCTGAGTCCCGTAGGGGTTAAAGTGTCCAGCGGTGTGATTCTTACTTGATCATGACAGATTGATCTCCAGCCCTGTCCTCATCAGCACCCGCACCTGTGTTACTGGAGCAATCACTGAAACCATGTTAGCTGCTCCTTTTACGGCGCCTGCAATGAAGTTGAATGTGTTTTCTAGGCAAATATTGACTTTGCAGTTAATTGCTGTTAAGCTGATCACTCTTTATAACATTCTGGAGTATATGCAAATTACCATTATAACACCTGATGCAGTAGACTGCAAAAATTAACATTTGTATCATTCTCAAAACTTTTGGCCATGACTGTGGTGTTTATTTACTCCACTAGAGGGCAATCCTAACCCATAAACCTTAGACACTAACACACACAGGATTTACTCCGTTCTTTAGTTCTTAACGTTCATTTACTTAATTGTTATGGAATCCACAATGAAAGGTTATTGGTGAAAGATAATATGGGGATTGGTTTTACTTTAATCCGCTATATAAGATCTTTTCCCAAGAAGGCAATGCCAAAACCTATTTTTAATGCATTATTGTGCACTGGTATCACAGTTGTTCACCGACTGTTTCACTTTATACGTTTGTTCAGCTGACTCTTACATAGTTCTAGAACAAAACAGAGGTAGAAGTGTAAGGAAAGGAGAGGGCAGAGCTAAGTGGGAGAGGAGACACAGGTAGAGAGAGAGGCTGCTAGAGCTAATAGTATCAATCCTAAGCAAAGTGGTTTGTTTTATGCAACTTCCCATCCGGGGGCCAACAGTGTATGGGGCAGCTGTAGGCTAGGAGCGGAGCTGCTGGTTTGAAGGCAGCTTGGTCGCAGGTGTCATGGAAGCCTTGGGTGGCCTAGGTAGTCCTAGAGGTGCCATCATCCAAGGGAGGAGCAAGAAGAGGAGGAGGCCACCGGCCCCTGGGGCACTCCCAGTGTAAGATCTAGATCTCCAGAAGATGGTAAGAGGGAGGCCCGCTATGTTGGAGGCAGGCCAGGTATACAGAGATCTTGTAAGCCCATGAATCCTTCATAAAAAGAACTTTTTATGGAACAGTCCAAATGCAGCAGATACCAGGCTGGTCAGATCTCCTCTCTCTTAGGGTAAGCAAAGATATTAGGTGGCAGGATAAAAGGTCCTCTAGATAGCAGATACAATAGCAGTAACTCAACCTCGACTAGCAGACCGCTCGGCTGGAATTAACCTCCAAGGAGCCAAGTCAGCTCTGCTACAACAGCAGCAATAGACAACATAAACCAGCGTGTTCTATCATAGGTTTGTAGCTGAAGAATATGTCATAAGTCATTGGGAGAGTGCAGTAATGTATCGGTCTTTAGACCCGTGCAGAGTAGAACTAAACAGTTCTCTACTGCACCGGATCAATCGGTGTGTCCCACGAATAGGACCATCTTTATAACCGGAGTCTCTATAATCTGGAAACCATAGTTGTATGTATTGGAGCCAATAGAGCAACATGTTCATCATAAAAAAGCCAAGGAATTAAAGTGCATTATGAAATGTGCATTTCCCCAGTGATCCAGTGCTGATCCTCTGAGACCGTTTTTACATATGGGCAGCACGGTGGCTCAGTGGTTAGCATTACAGCCTTGCAGCGCTGGGTTCAAATCCCATCCAGGTCAATATCTGTTTCCTCCGGGCCCTCCGGTTTCCTCCCACTCCAAAACATACTGGTAGGTTGATTAGATTGTGAGCCCCATGGGGAAAGGGACTGATTTGGCAAACTCTGTGCAGCGCTGCGTAATCTGTGTGCACTATATAATTATGTGTCATTTGAATTACACATGCAATCGATAACAAATCCACGTTTTTTTGCATTGTTTTTTTTTCTGCATTGATTTGCGATTGTGAGTGTTTCAGTGGAAACCGTGATATAAGATCGGGCTGAGCCCAATTCAAACGCCACCTGTGAACGCAGCCTCACAAAGAGCGGACCTGTTGCAGAATTTTATTTTGAAAACATTCAACAAAGTTGATACAATGTTTGTAAATGGTTGTGATTACTTGTAACGTCATTGTCTACTGACTTGTAGTTCACCCAATGAGTAAATGAAGTTTTCAATGGTCTGACCACAGAAAGGCTTCGTATTCGCAGCAACAGATGTGAATTGTAATCTTGGAGACGAGCAGAGTAGAACAAAGCAACCTGCCTATTAAGTAAATGAAGTGACTGGCGTCCTGGAGAAGGTCTCGCTGACACTTGCACGTATTACATTGTGTTTTTTGGCTGGATAGTTTAGAGAGAATTATGAGAGACTGCTCGGCACATTGTACCGCCAGCAGCAGACACATAAATCTCTCAATAAATTCCATATCCTTTATAAACATGTCAATAAGCGGCAGAAATATAGGCAGAAACGTCTCTCTTTTACTGTGACTGCAGAGCTGAGGCTTCAAGAAATATTCATTTTGATCAGGGATAAAAAGTTTGGCTTTTCCTAATCTCACAATTGGCTCGGTAGTAAAGTTTTTGATGGCTTTTGATCCTCGGCTACTACTGCTCCTATTTTCTTTATTGGATAATATTCTTTGCTATTATAGATACTTTGTTATACTTGGAAACTTGTTGTTACTGGTTCTTGTAGGACCCAAGTATTGAAGAGGGTCTTTGGGGGAATGGAGTCAAAGTCAGTATTGGAGCTCTGAGGACATCTATATGGGCCCCCCTCCCCGATCTCTAGGACCCCAAGCAATTGCTTTATGGGAAAATCTGTTTCTGCAAAACCAATACTGTGGAGAGTCTTATGCTTTATGGTATCTTCTATGCTTATATAAACTATAGGCAATGCCAGGTGCCATAAGAAAATACTAGTGCCGTGTATGTGTCACTGGATGGTGGGGAAGGGGGTATGAAAAGAAAAAAAGAGCTTATACTTCCCTTCGCCGGCGCTCCTGTTGTGCCGTTTCTTGCCAGTGCCGTGCCTTTGTTTGTTTACAGAGGGAGAGCCAGCTGACCCAACATCTTCCGGTTGCCGCCATCCAACCTGCTGTCTGCCCAGCTCTGTTATTATCTGTTATGTGTTTTTCTGCTTTTCTTGCTCCTCCTGGTTTCTGATTATTTGCTACGTCCTTGACTATCCTACCGTGTATTCAGTTCTGTATTTGCCATTTGTGACTCAGATTGTTGACCTTTCCTTTGTGTTATTCATTTGTCTGTCTTGTTACATGTTTACTCTTGGCAAAGGCAGGGAACAGCACCCAGGCCACTGTTTAGGGTGGACCCAATAAGTAGGCAGGGGACAATTTGGGAGGCTCAGTATTAGGGCTCTTTGTAGTTGTTTGTGTTCGGCCATTACAGGGGTGTGTTGCAGGAGAGGAAAATTTAAAAGGGGGCCACAGGAATGGGACTATTATAAGAGGGGAAAGGGCATTATTTGGGGGTTCCAACAAAAGGGGCAATACAAAAGAGGTTACTAGGGAAAGCGTAAATTATATGGAAAGGGCCTCATAGGCATCACCTTACTTGGTTGTGTCAGTCAAAAACCACTGAATTTGTTGTGATATATTATCCATGGAGCCGCTATTGGTGACCCTGTCTGCTCAATTGCAGTGGTTATTTTCATGTGTACAGGGGAAGTTTTCAGTGTTTTATCACTCAAAAAACACTGTCCATCACTCAGTCGCGTATTGTAGAGTTATTGGGACACATTTACTTACCCGGTCCCGCAGAGTTCACGAAAGTGCACTGTCCGACAATAATGCACTGTGCCACGATTCACTAAGATCGTGCGCCCGATATCCTGCATGTGTCACTTCCCCACTCAGGTCCAACAGAGTTCACCTTCTTCTTCCTGGTGCATGTAAGTGCTTGATTTTGCAACACAATTTGAACGTTAAAGTGTAACCGTCATTTCAAAAATCTTTTGATATGTTGTACGGCAGCCCTTTTGCAATTGGATTAGTTGCTCCTTCCTCTTGTATTCTGCAAACTTCCCCTAGATGTCAGTGATCACTCAGATAGCTGTTGCTAAGCACATCCCGTCTTCAGAAAGGAGCAGAGACTACGGAGCAGGAGACACGCCCACCTGTCCTCTCTCTGCTCACAGCTGTTTACCTCATGGCTTACTTCTCCAGCAGTCATGTGCAGGGAGAAGCCCTAACTAATGTAATAACCAAGTACCTAAACTCTCATCTCTCCCTCAGCTTTCCCTACACCTGTGTATAAACAATAGTCCACACAGACAGAAACTGCAGCCACCCCTCCCCCCATCACCTCACACTCCACAGCAAGAAGTGGCAGGAGACACTCTCCAAGTCTGCAAGCTGTGCCCTCATGTCCCCATAGATAGATATGAGATAGATATAGATAGATAGGATATACACAGATAGATAGGTCTGGTGTCATGGGTCAGCACCATGCGCTTGTGATGAGGTGACAGGAGGCAGGCCCCACCCCTCCATCATGCTGATTGTAGTTTTTTTGAAAGCTGGAAACCCTGGTTGCTATGGGCCAAAAGAGGTACTAAATGAGGACCGAGAGGCAAAATACTTTGAGGAATCATTCCCAGGGACACCTGGAGCAGAATTATGTATTTTATTTTTTTGCTCTGCTTTTTTGCTTTTTTTTACACTTTAAGTCCCGCGCTTAGTCCGAATCAGTCGGATTGTCCGACGGCACACCCTCCGATTTCTGTATCATGAAAGCCGGCGCTGCTGCACCACAATCGTTCAACACAATCTCAGCACATACACCTGTTAAATACCTGTCCAAACTGTTCAAATCCTGGAAACGGTGAACAGTCCAACGAAAATGTGATCTGCGACCCTTAGTAAATAAGCCCCATTGTATAATGATAGAATATAAAAAACAACAAACATTTACAAATGTATCAAAACCACATACAGTTAAAACGCATCTCAATTCTAAAAGAGATTTTGAGTCATGACTGATGACGAGACACACCCCAAAAAAAAAATTTATATGTGGTTTTAATCCATTTGCAAATGTTTGTTGTTTTTATATTATATCATAGAATTAATACAATAACTCTATGATCTGCGATTGAGCACTAAATGGTGGTTTTTGAGTGATAAAGCACTGAAAATTACTGCCGTTGATGTTTACTTCCATGGTCATGTGATGTCACACAGGTGCACGGCTCGTTAGTACCGTGTTTCCCCGAAAGTAAGACAGTGTCTTACATTCTTTTTACCCTCAAAAGTCCCACTATGTCTTACTTTCGGGGTATGTCTTATATTGGAAAAAAATTTCGATATCCCACACATCTCCCTTAGGGTTACAGCCCCATACAGTATCCCACACATCTCCCTTAGGGTTACAGCCCCATACAGTATCCCACACAGTCTCCCATAGGGTTACAGCCCCATACAGTATCCCACACAGTCTCCCATAGGGTTACAGCACCATATAGTATCCCACACACTGTCTCCCATAGGGTTACAGTACCTGGTACCGTAATGGCGATGGGATCAATTCCTCTGTAGTGCTGGGTAGAGGTGTAGCTTCTTCTTCCTCGTGAAGGAGCCGCTGGTCCAATCAGAGGCTGCACATGAGGGCACGGAGGCTGCGTGTTTCTGTATGCCCCGGTCCCGCGATCTCCAGCTTCCGCCGGCATCAAGCTCCCGCCCACCCTTTGGCCGGCTCCAACCTGACCCCCACATACAGTACCTCCGCTTTCAACCCCTCCGCTCCCGGAAGCTGCATCGTACTCCCGCCCCTGCCGGCCGACTTCTGACTGCCGCCAGCAGCCACCAATCCCCCCTCCGCTCCCGGCTCCCCCTGCTGTCCATGGTCCTGAAGCAGGTACCATATAATTTGCCTCCGGTACGTCTAACTTTCGGGGTACGTCTTACATTAGACGTCCCCCCTTACACCCCCACTACGTCCTACTTTCGGGGGTGTCTTACAATCGGGGAAACACGGTATCACAGAGAGTAATCAGAGCCGTGTGATCTGTGTGACCATGGTCAGGTTTCTATCCACTGGAAAGAAACATAAGTTTCCTACAGAATGACAGCAAGCAGAGATCCAGAAAACCATGAGGAATTGATACAGGCAGAATATTGGAAAATTGTATAACTTTTCCTTACATAAACCATATCAAATTTTTGCTGAAAGTGGACAACCCGTTTAAAGGAAATCTACCATTTGATTTCATGCATTATAAACCAAACATACCTTAAGAATGCTATAGCTACACTGATGCAGAAAAATATCTTGTTAATCCCTGAGCTGAGTGGTTTTTCAGAAAAAAACTATTATAAAATTCAGGATCTTGGGGAAAGCTGGGTTGCATGCCCTTCCTGAACTGTCCAGACAGGACTAATCAAACTGAGCTGAATGACTTACACACAGCAGCTGGGGGATCATGCAGCAATTGATTACTTCTGCCTGTCAGGCACAACACAGTGATTACATCATTCTCTGAAGCAGTGCAAGAGGAGAAGCGCCGAGCCAGGCACAGAAGCGACAGAGCCTCATTATCCTGGATTTTTTAATAGTTTTTTAAGCAAAACCACTCAGCTCAGGCATTAAACAAGATATGTTTTTGCATCAGTGTAGCTACAGCATTGTCAAGGTATGTTGGGTTTTATGAAGGTTTCCTTTTAGTCATTGACTGCCTGTATACAGGGCTACATGAAAGGGGGCATAATGAGAAAGGTGCAAAGGGAAAGGGTATTATCATGGGGTAGCTGCAGGAAAGGGGGCATTGTGTGAGCTGTGTTCCATATGGGGTAAGGGAAGAGCACTCAGATTTTTACCTTTGGGAGGGCGCTCCTCATCCAGTCCAATTTTGTGGGGAATGACTGCCATAAGTGTATCCTGGTGCCACCTCTACCGATAAACCGATGTAATATGAAAGAAAACATGATTCATCAGCCAGACCACCTTCCACCAATGCAGCATAGTTTAGGACCCTGTCGTTCCATCTTCCTAGGCCCTTCAACTACTTTGGGTCGTCGTTAGATTAGCCCAGAACTGCTCTCCTTGACTGCTACCAGTCCATGGCCTGAGAGCTTGATACGGACCTTGTGCAGGGCTTACATTTAGTAAAACACACATTATAATAGAAAAATGTTGTTACTTGCTTGTGTACAAGTCAGTTTGACTTCATGTTGTACAACCACACATTCCTGAGAATCGGAACTAATTGTTTCAAAGAAATCTTCCGCTAGATTTCAAGGATGTAACTACAACAAAGAATAATGCCATGACATCGCAGGGTAACTTTGCCTTGAAATACCAGAGAGGAGATAACAAAGAGCACATGTTTTTCTTAGAAATTAAAACGTGCAGCTTTATTCAAACCCTAAATTATAATTTTTTTTATATCTGATACATTGAATACATGGCTTTCACTTTAAAAGGGAAAGTTTAACTGTTGACATAGAATACAACAGCTCTTAAAGAAAATGCACTTTTAAGCAGTTACTGCGCCTTTAAAAGTCACCAAGTACAATGCATAATTTTGAAGTCACTTTGAGGAATTGCTTTGTTTCCAGTGCAGTATGTCACGGGCACTCCCGCGACCCACGTCATGATCCTCTGTGTGCCCCAGCGCCTCCCCACCCATGTCTTTCCTCTCCCGGTTACTGATTCCCGTCCATCGGCTGTGCGAGCACGGTCCCGTCTCGTAGGGCACTCGTCGGCTTCAGAAGCTTTAAAGGGCCAGCGTAATTGGTGCTGGCCCTTTTCAGGAAATGGATAAAGCATTTCCTGGCGGATCTTTGTGCTTATGCAATTGTGAAAGTCTCTCCGTGATATTCCTGTGTGTTCCTGCGATATTCCTGTGTGCCTGCTTTCCTTTTACCGTGTCACTGCGTTCCTGTTCCCGTCTTCCTGCACTCCTGTTCCCGTGCTCCTGTGTGTTCCAGTCCGTTCCTGTGTTCCCGTTTCCCTTCTGCCTGGACCTTTGATTGCTGACCCTGGATTGGACTTGACCTTATCTCTGCCGCCTGCCCTGACCCTGTGCCTGAACCTGACCACGAGTCTTTCTCCTGCACAGGTACCTCGACCTCGGCTGCCACTGAGGGCTAGTCACACCTGTGGAACGACCTGATGCTACCCTGCCGCAGCAAGACCATCCCGACACAGTAATGTGTCGACTTTAGGTCAGGTGGTCCTGCTTCCCTCCAGAGATTGGGCATCATGCTACTGGGTGCGATTCTGTGCTTTATGCTGCCATACTGAAGAGATCCAGCCCCCTCAGTCACTGCCCAAACTCACAAATGGTACATATGCCTCCTGCTGATGTGACGATATTTTGACTTTCAAGATGAATTTCAATACAAGGCAGCAAAACTACAACACTTCCGGAGAAATGGAAGGTGCACTGCTTTTAGTATGCGTCAGTCCTCTTAAATATATCCGTGAAAGCTGTAAGGAACATAACCTGTCTTTCATCTCCTCTCTCCCTGTGTCAGACTGATGTAGCTAGAATGGACATCCCTAATTGGGGCAGATTACAAGCCCATATTGTAAACCCATGGCTTGGCAATGATCCTCCAGTGTAGACAGGGGTGCACCGGTCGCGAGTTGAGTTGAGCCTCTTGCCTCAGGCAGCACCATCTGCAGCAAAAAGAGGGGCAGCATCACCTGCTAAAAAGCAGGACTTCCAAAAAAAGTCAAGAAACTGTATGGAGAAGCCACATACTAAAGAAATAACCTAATATATTACAACTGAATGTGGTGGAGGGGGGTGCTGTCTATTGACCGCCACAGGCAGCAGAAAGTTCAGGTTCACCCATGACTGTAGGTTACATTCCTCCACATTGCCATCTCTGGAGGTGTTCCTGGGTGATGTCTCTTACGTGTCATAGCACATTATGAAAGCAGATGTTGTGAAATGCCAGCTGAAAATTACAGCTGCGGTTTCTATCCTTTACCAGTCAGCTCAGAACAAACAATGAATAGAGTCAGGTATGCCAGCTTACCAAAGGCAATGACTAAATAAATACCTGTAACCACAGATCAGGGTGCGGAGATGAGAAGAAACTAAAAACCTGTGCATAGTCCCTATTATCTATCAGCTAGTAATGGAAACCCATGTATTGTCATCTATTGTGTTGTGTATTGGAGAGATATGTACTATACCATAGGGGGCATCAGTATCAATTGAAGTCATAAATGCAGTAATTAACCTGTCACCAGGAGACCCATTTTTAGCACTCTCCCAGTCCCCACAGAGCATAGTACATACACTGCCAAAGTGTTTTTGTAGTAAAAATTGGTTTTACAGAAAAAAAGATATGTTATATTGTACTTTTCATTAGCATCTGCTGTGTGACTAGGCAGTTGCCTATTGGGAGGGGCTGGAAAGAAGCAGTTCCCCCCCACCATTGGGAAACAGCTACTCCATGTGACCTTTTCAAATATATGAAAACACCCATCACTTGGCTTAGCGACTCCCCCTGTTCCTCTACAGCCAATCCCGAGTGTGGGGAGTTATTCATATATTTGAAAATGTCACATGTTTCCCAAGGGTGGGGGGGAACTGCTCCTTTCGAGCCCCTCCCAATTGGCAAATGCCTAATCACACAGCAGATGCTAATGAAAAGAACAATATAAAATATCTTTTTTTCTGTAAAACCTATTTTTTTTATACAAAAACACTTTGGCAGTGTATGTACTATGCTCTGTGGGGACTGGGGGAGTGCTAAAAATGGGTCTCCTGGTGACAGGTTCCCTTTAATACTGATTGCAACATCTAAGAGATCTATCATATAGACTATATATCCATAACAAACTAAATACATACAATTATGAACTTCTAAATTATCGCATCATTTTACCCACATGTGATATAAATTTTGTCCTTTCCCCCTCCCCAAAAAAGCGAATACAATTAACAAAAAGTTATGTGCCCTAAAATAATTTTACTGAAAATGTCAACTCATTCTACAAAAAACAAACTCACTATCACGGGCCCCACGATCCATGTCACGGATCGCGGGTGCACCTGTGGCCCTCTCTGTGGTGCTGATCCTGCTGCTCCGGACTTACCTCTCCAGCGTTCCTGTGTGTTCCCATGTATCCTGCGTTCCAGTTCCTCCTCCTGTCATCCTGCTCCTGCGTTCCTGTTCCGTGTGCCAGCTGCTGTGTTCTTGATGTGAATCCTAGTGTTCCTTCCTGCGCTGTTCTCTGTCTATCACCCCGGGTTCGGACTGCTAGTCGCACCTGTGGAAAGACCTGGTGGTAACCCGCCGCAGCAAGACCATCCCGCTTTGCGGCGGGCTCTGGTGAGGACCAGGTGCCACTTAGACTCCGGTCGGAGGTGTCGGCTACTACCACCTCCCGCGGTGGTCCAGAGGGTCCACAGACTCTGATTCCTGACACTCCCATAAAGTTCTATCAATAGAAAAGTCTTAAAATGTGGCAACACTGAAATGCTTTTTGTGGGTAATATTTTTACAGAATAAAAAGCACCGTAGCCGTACTGACACACAGAGCTAAATTTTTATCCTTGTCCACAAAAAAAGAGTTCATAAAATGAAATTAGTTGCATGTATATATTTATCCTACAATGGTTATAATAAGAACTACAACTCATCTCACAAAAAACAAGACCTATACAGCTACGTCAAAGTAAACACACAAAAAAATGTATGGCTCTTGGAAAGCAAAAATCATTAACAGGAAGCATGGAGCCAGCGGTACCTCACTGGAGATCAAAATTAGAAAACAATGTATCATCATGTTTGTTTTTTTCAGAAATAACGTAATCTTTATTGATAAACATTTGAAGGATTTTTGTAAGGGGTGCACCAAGCCACTAGAACAGTGTTTTACAAAATTACCAAAGTATATCAACCTTTATTTTACAGAAAACTGCTCTGGTGTGGTCCACTATTCTTCCAGTCTTTTCCCCAGTTCCTCCCCAGGATTTGCCAGAGGTTTTCTATTATGTTTAGATCAGGACTCTGAGTTGGCCATTTCATTGTTTCAATGTTTTTTGTTTCAAGGAACTGCTTAACCCATTTTGCTGTGTGACAGGGATCCATGTCCTGCGTTGAAATTGCTGGCTGATTAAGTGAAGAAGGCAAGTAAGGAACCATGTGTTGTTGAAGAAGTTTCTGATGTACACTTGCATTAACTCTGCCATGTAGCTGTAAGAGAGGTCCAACTTCTGCTGTAGAAAACATTCTCCAAACCATAACACTTCCTCCACCACCTTACACTGACTTCTTTACACACTTTGGGCTAAGTCCATCCCCAGTTTGATGACGCAGATAATGATTCCCATCAGATCCAAATAAATGAAACTTGCTTTCATCACTTAATTGAACTGTGGACCACATCTTCTATGTCCACACAACATGCTCCTCCCCAAAGATGAGTCTTTATTTTATTTGGCCTTATTATTTAATGCACTTAAACATTGAGTCACTGTATGACAAGTGCTGAACTGGTGAGCCATTCCAGTTGCAGTGTTGAAACGAAAACCCATGGAGATACTCTGCATTATCCTATCCTCTCTTGCATTTGTCTTTCAATGGTGTCCAGCCTTCTTGGGGGACTGAGTTTGTGATGTTTGTGATGTAAAGATTCAATATTCTAGAAATCACAGACTTGGAATGACCAGATTCTTTTGCTATAGCTGATACAGTCACCCCTTTGGCCTTCATCTTCTGCTGGAGGGTTTCCGTCACTTTGTAAAGGCACAACATTTTTGGAAAGTCATTAAAAATTGGAATGTTAGGCTGCCAGATGGATAGGTGCCAGATTCACACCAATAACTTGCAAGTATCTGAAAGTGTTCAATAATTTTGACTCGTGTTCTTTTACAATTATCTCATTTACATTTTTATTCTGTGCTTTAGAATAAATACAATGTATGAAATAAACTTAAAATACTGCTATGGGATATATTCACACAGGACTACACAATATCCTTGACATTTCGGAAATTGTGTGTTGTTCTCTAATTTTGTTGTCTGTTAGATGGTTTATGGCCATCTTATGGGTCTGCTACTGGGTTCCTCCATAGATTAGCAATGTTAAATTTATTGGGGGATCTTTCAAACTATAAAAATGATTGAAAAAGCCAATTTAAACCCTTTAAACTCTAATTCCTAGAAGGAAATCTAGAATTTCGTAGACGGGCATCTGCCGGACAAGGTAATTGCTCCCGATGCAGAGCAGATTTCTGGTGCTTTATACTAATCAGCCACACTAGTTCTTCATAAAGGTCATTGACCTCCAATGTGTTTGTTATAACCAATAAGAAAGAAGACTCAGTTACTGTAAATTACTGAAAAATAATCCAATTAAAATACTAAAAACAACAAACATTAAGAATCCAGTTCTGCCAAAGGCAACATTGGTTTGGCATCGTGATGTCTTATTATTATTGTTATTCTTGGATCTTCCATCCCCGGCTCTGACATCTCATTGTTATAGTATTATATAATAATGTACAAGCGGCTGAGCTCATTACCGGATATACACAACTACCGCATGTAAATAGGTCGCCCCCCACGATGATATATCTCATCTCCATGTAAGATGACATCAAGTTTTTACTAGAATAATCTTAACCTCTACCTGGCGTAACCATCATCGTATCTGCATTTTAACTATTTTAGCTTTTGACTATTATATAAATTTTGTGACTGGATAAGCATGGAGTCTTGGCATTTTGTGGATTTGGTTTTCACAAATTTACAAATGATATTAGCAAGATTACAAAGACTATTTATATCATTAATTATCGTTATGTTTTACTACATAAAAAATAAAACCCATATTTTATTTATGTGACAGTAGAGATGGGTCAGGACTTGTATTTTGTGGGGCAAGAGGTAGTTTTTAGTGGTGGTGGTGCTGCTCGCAACTCCCCTCTCTATAGCGAGGTATGGTGTCCTGCCATATGTACGGAAAAGAATAGGGCACACTCTCTCTTTTCCCCATCGAAGATGTTGTGAGATATATATGTGTGTGTACGTGTGTAAAGAATTTCACTATGCAAAATGCACAGTGGGGGAGATTTAAAAACATTAAAATTTCTTCATCCCCGCCAATTCCAAGCTTTTTCCGCCCTCAACGACAGTTTACACCCGTGGGGGGCGGGGAGGAGGGTAGAAGTAGATGAACGCAAGTGAACGCCCTGGTCCACTGTATTTTCTAGGGTGGAGACTGTGGGGCTTATTAATTAAAGGAAACCTACCACTTGAAGTGGTAGGAGTAAGATGGGAATACCGAGCACTAGCTCAGGGTGAGCTGGTGCCGGAGCTTATTTTTGTTAGTGTTTTAAACCGCTGTATCGCTTTTTAAACTTTATAGCCGAAGCTGCTTCGGCGCACCAGACGCGCAACCGTCTCCTTCACTTCCTATGTAGGCGCGCGCACGGTGTGCCGAAGCAGCTTCGGCTATAAAGTTTAAAAGTGTTTTAAACCGCGATGCAGTGGTTTAAAATACTAACAAAAATTAAGCTCCGGTACCAGCTCACCCTGAGCTGGTGCTCGGTATTCCCATCTTACTCTTACCACTTCAAGTGGTAGGTTTCCTTTAAGAGTCCCCGCACACTCTTGGCGGACTATGTGCTTTTTTGGGGTTTTTGACAGGTATCTAACAGGGGTTTGCACTGGGATTGTGTCGCACAAGACATCGGATTTTGGTTTTCATGCAGCAGAAATCAGGGGGCGGATCGTCGGACGTTCCGACCGATTCAGACTGAGCGTGGGTTTTAACTTTCAAATTGTGTCGTAAGACAATGCACTTACATGCACCAGGAAGAAGAAGGTGAACTCCGGCGCACCTGAGCGGGGAAGCGACACATGCAGGATATTGGGCGCACAATCTTAGTGAATCGCGACACAGTGCATTATTGTGAACTTTCCATAAGGACCTGAGGGTACTTAAGTGTCCCGAATCATGCTGACAGGTTTCCTTTAAAGCAAATAAGAACCCAATGGTTAGGTTCCCATGGAGACCTGTAACAATGTGGCATTACTACATTCTCTGTGTTTTCCTTTGGTGTAAAGCTTGCATGACAATCCCAATTATTCTACTTTAGTCAGACTTCTTCACAAGTTGCCTCAAACTTGTGATACTGGCTCCGTAAGAGCACTGAAGCGGGATTTACATTAGTTTTACATATTCAAAGTAAAACGTATTACTCGTGGTCAAAATGTATTAAACACGTTGGAGACGCTCAGACGTTGAATAGAATCCATCCCTGGAGCTCCCATCGCTAAAACGGGATTAATTGTAAAGTCCTAAACACAAAATGACAGCTCCATGACTATGAAAAGTCAAAGAAGGAGTCTGCAGGCGCATTCCTCCGCCAGATCTGTGCACTTGTGTGCGTCCAATCTGATAGAGAGCTAATGAGTTCCAGTGGAGGAAACATATCAAATCAGATTTACTGAAATGTCCTTCATCTGGTGGAGGTTAAAAAACTAAATCTGGGGCCTCACAAGTCTAGAGAACAAGAGACTGAACATGGGAGAGGCCAGCAAAGAACTGAGAGAAATGGCTCCCACATGTTACATATAGCCAGGGACCAAAAATACAGACCCCATAAATAACAGCTGTGCCCCCAATATATTAGTACAATGCCTTACACGGACATCTGTGCATTTACAATGGCCGGTGCTCCACTGTTTGTGATCGGTGTGTCATTGACATGTGAGGTCCTCTCACGCACCAATGACAAGTATAAAGGACTACCCACCCCATTGGCTCACACATGACCCATGGAAGTAAAATAAATGTTCATGTGCATGAGGCCTAAGTGTCTACCTAAGGGCTTCCTATGTCACAGGTGCTTTATTCATAAGTACCAACATCTCCTACCACATGAACGGCAAGCAAGAGAGGCAACATGAACTTAGGCCAGGCAATCTTAAGTGGCACCATTATTTTCAAAGTGATTCAGTTTTTCCAAAGTTTTCCCCTTATTTTTTAAAGCTTATGTAAAAGGTGTATGTCTATGAATACTTATATCCATAAAACAAGATGTGAATGTAGCTTTGGGGGGGGTAGCCCCTTTTTTACATAAGTTGCAAATGTGCCTAAAATAATCCTTGAATGTTCATCAAGTGATTCAGCATTCCTGCAACTTACTTTTGTGCTTTGTAATGACTCTCTGCGATCCTTTGTTTATATGAGTGAGCACTGATGAATAGGAGGAGCTGTAGCAGGAGGGTTATGACTCATCCTGCCTCACTCCCCTCTCCCAGCCTCTGTCAGTGAGGATGGACAATGAAAAGAAAGACACTGTGGGAGATGCCATGAGGATGGACTGGAGCCGTGAGAAGGCTGAAGTTACCAAAGGAGGTGGAGACACAGGTACAAATATATGCAGAGACTTGTCTAATGGAAGAGATTTATTAAAAAGTAGCCAACCACTTTTAATGTATATTTTATTATATAAGTAAATGACACAAGCTTTTGCAAATTTGTGGATATGAACTGATTCAGGCTCTGTGGGGCAGATTTACTTACCCGGTCCATTCGCGATCCAGTGGTGCGTTCTCTGCGGAGGATTCGGGTCTTCCGGTGATTCACTAAGGCAGTTCCTCCGACGTCCACCAGTTGTCGATGCTGCGCTGAAGTCCATCGGAGTTCACTGAAGTCCACCAAGCCTGGCCGGGTGCAGGTAAGCGCGTGGCAAGCGACACTTTTTTTTTTTTTTAAATGCAGCGTTTTTTTTCCGAATCCATCGGGTTTTCGTTCAGCCATGCCCCCCAATTTCCGTTGCATGCACGCCGGCGCTGATGCGCCACAATCCGATCGCGTGCCACAAAAACCCAGGGCAGTTCAGGGAAAATCGGCACAAAACGGAAAAAATCGTGCAGTAGTGCAGTTTGCACTATTTTTGATAAATGTGGTCCAATAGGGGGAATTTATTATGACTGGTGTTTCAAATGCCAGTCTTTAAAGAAAATCTACCATTTGATTTGATGCATTATGATCCAAACATACCTTGAGAATGCTGTAGCTACACTGATCCAACAATTATAAAATGGCATAATAACGGTGCCCTAATTTGTCCATTTTTCTGCACCTGTTCTTTTTACTGGAAACTTGATTTCTGCCTCATGCTTTTTGTAGAAATTCTGTGGGAAATTGTGGGATTCTTATTTTATTATTTTTATAGTCAGAATTGTTACTTTTAAACAACATTTTAGGCTTGAAAATTGAAAAAAGTTTTTCTGTTTTTGACAGTAATATTGGGGCTTATTTACTAAGGGTCCCGTGGCCGCATTTTCGTCGGTATCCCCGACTGTCACGGGTGACCCCGCAATCTATGTTGTGGATCGCGGGTACACCCGTGCCCCGATACGTGCTGCCCCCTCTCCGGCCCGTACTTACCTTCAGGCTCTAGGCTGTGGTTCCATCCAGGCCGCACACCTCCTCCAACTAGGCCGCGCACTCCGGCGCCTAGGGCGCTTGCGCGCCGACTCTTCAAGAATTTAAAGGGCCAGCGTCCTCCTAATTGGCGCTGGCATTCCCCGCTCTGCTATATAGCCCAGCAGTTCCCAGCATCCCCTGCCGGATCTTCAAGTCATTCTAACTGAAGCCCCCTGAGCATTTCCAGACACCTCCGTGATTCCTGTGGTGTTCCCGTGTTCTTGTGGTGTTCCCGTGTGGCGGTCCTGTAATCCTGTGGTGGTCCTGTGTTCCTGTGGCGGTCCTGTGTTCCTGTGGCAGTCCTGTAATCCTGTGGCGGTCCTGTTATCCTGTGGCGGGCCTGTTATCCTGTGGCATTCTGAGGTCCTGCCAGCCAATCTTTCCGAGGTCCAGCAAGCCGTCCTTCCGAGATCCAGCCAGCCGTCCTTCCGAGGTCCCGCCAGCCGTCCTTCCGAGGTCCAGCCAGCCGTCCTTCCGAGGTCCAGCCAGCCGTCCTTCCGGGGTCCCGCCAGCCGTCCTTCCGGGGTCCCGCCAGCCGTCCTGCCTTCCCGTGGTCCTTCCTACCCTGTGTCTCTACCTTGGCAGCCACCGCGGGCTTTCAGGGATCGTGGCGGGGATTGTGTCACAGGCGATCGTTTTGTGTCGCAATCGTGAAGCGACACAAATCGGGAGCAACGGATTCGGACTACGCACAGGATTTAACATTTAAATTTGTGTGCCATGCCGAACACTTACATGCACCGGAAACAAGCAGGTGAACTCCGGCAGACCTGATCGGGGAAGTGACACATGCAGGATATCGGGCGCACGATCTTCATGAATCGCGGCAGAGTTCATCCTCGTCGTACAGTCCGGATCGGGGATCACGTAGGTACCGGGTAAGTTAATGTGCCCCAATGTGTTACCCTAAAACATTTTAATAGTGTTTGCCACTTTATACCATAAATCCTAATATATCAAAATTCTGTTTTAGGGTAACTGGGTGTCGCATAGGGTGACCTCATTTTATAGTTACTGTATTTATATAAATTTTTAATTTTCATTCTTTTTTTTTTATACCTCAAGAGCTTTGGAAAATGCATTTTTTAAATAGTTTTTTTACTCGATTTTTGTTTTTGTTTTTTACAACGGTATCCTGGCAATCACGTGTATGACCACATGATCACCGGGATGCATAGAGGAAACGGACCTGTCACTGTCTCTGTCCTCTGCACTGACCGAGCGTTGTGTATGAGAAACAGAGAAGCTACCAACTATTAGGTGCCTGACACTCGGCCTCCTAAAGCCCATGCCATAAATACACAATAGTTTGGGCTTTAGGGACCCAAACCAAGTGCCATAAATCTAAAGTTGGCAGTCAGGAACCAGTGAAACATAAAATTGTGTCATTTGCTGGACCAGAGCTCCGGTGAGAGGTAAGTATAGCTTGTTTGTTATTTTACCCACCATGGGGCACAGCCCTGACACCCCCTTTAATATTCCATAGTAGGGAGGCATGGGGTGTACAGATGGTAGATGTGTATAGCACAGTCACTCATGTTCTCCTATTCAGCTTCCTGACAGCAGAATCTGATTACAATAGATGTTCTTGTACTAATTCAGATACAGGAATGCAATGGATGAAACTAATGAGATTTCCTTAATTACAATGTCCCCCGGGGTTGCATTTTCCATTTAAATTTTTTTTTTCAGGACCGGAATTGTGAAAGATTTTCCAGGGAAATGTAATCACTGACAATCAATGTAGATTTTATTCTTACATGAACTATTGCAAATATTGCAGATTATTGTTAAACATGGCTGCACCTGATAAGTTTATTTCCGCACATTGCTTGCCTCACATCTTATTGATGTTCATGAATACGTATGTAGGGGGGTTGGGTGGTTTAACCCTTGTGTTACTTTCATGTTCCTGATATAAGCAATACAGGCGGTCCCCTACTTAAGAACACTCGACTTACATACGACCCATAGTTACAAACGGACCTCTGGATATTGGTAATTTATTGTACTTTAGTCCTAGGCTGCAATAATCAGCTGTAACAGTTATCAGAGGTGTCTGTATTGAAGCTTTAGTGTTAATCCTGATTCTTATGAAAACCCAACATTTTTAAAAATCCAATTGTCACAGAGACCAAAAAAGTTCTGGCTGGGATTACAATGATAAAATATACAGTTCCGACTTACATACAAATTCAACTTAAGAACAAACCTACAGACCCTATCTTGTATGTAACCTGGGGACTGCCTGTACATAGAAACTCAGTATTGTATATCTGTTATTTAGCTTCATGATGCTAACTCATACAAGGGGTAGTAAGCCCACCCACTAATCGAGCTAATTTACATATACATTTCTGGGGGCCATATCTTTTGAAACAGATATTGAAAAAAAAACATAAAATTGTATAAGACCTCAGTACCGGACCATGTCATTTAGCATTTTGTACTTGGTCACAGCTCATCTTTCACTCCACAACAACGTAGCCATTTTTCGATTATTTGTCTACATTGTTTACCCCCCAACAGAGGTCTCCTATAAAAATACTCCCCTGAGCCTATATGAGGAGTATTTTTTGTGGAGGAGGAGTAAGAAATTTATAGTTAAGCAATAAAAAAAAAATAACCTGTAAGTATATAAGTTACCAGGTTTCTATTTTATGCAGGGTAACCATTGCTAGAACCATCTTCCATACAAAGATAACATATTTAGGAAATTCCACATTTAAAGGAAATCTACCATTTAAAAAAAATTAAAAAAATCTACAAATACTTACCTACGCTCCTCTTGTTCTTAATCTTGACATATAATTAGCAGCCCGGAGCGCAGGGACGAGATGTCCAGTGATCCGGGCTGCTAATTATGCATATAACAGGGGCTATACTAGGGATTATAGGGCCAGAGTCCTCTCAGAGACAGCCCCAGCCTCTCACAGATCGGCCAAGAACATGGTAAGTACACTGGAAAAAAACATGTGTGGTCTTTTTCAAGTAGTAAAACTGCCTGTACAAGCGTCAGTGACCAGTGGGGGATTAATCATAACATGGGCCCCATGCTGTTTGGACCTTCCACGAAGCAGGCCAACTAACACCAGCAGCCAAATTCAAAGACCCCCAAATCTTCAATGTAGTGTCCTCGAGGAAAAGAAATCAAATTATATTAAGATCAATAATACTGTTATAAATTACTATTTGCTACAGAAATATTCTTATACAAGTTTATAAGAAGACCATTATTTTCAATACCACAATATAAACCCCAAATAATAGCACCATACCATGATCACTGTATTGTTACAATGTAATGGCCCGTCCTGCTTGCCTCGTCGTATCCTAGACGATTCGGAACAACCACAAAGACAGTCCCTCCCCTGTACATGAAACAATGAAGGTCAGTAGTCCTGATTATTTACAGATACAAAGAATAATGGAAGAACAAAAACCAAAAATATTGGAAGTATGGAAAAGCTCTACGGAATAACATGGCGCTATATAAATAAATATTATTATAGTAAACCAGTAGCACAAACTATAGAGTTGGCAATGAAGACTTTAACCAACAATGGGTATAGCATACTCAGAATATTTATGTGGGTAGGAACTCCGCTCCAGGGGGAAGGGGCAGAGCTCTGAGAGTCAGAACATATCAATCAGTCTAGAACAAAGCTTGTAATAAGCAATCAGCAATCCAGCCACTAGAGCACTGTTCAGACTGCCGACTAAAGTGAACCAGATAAAAATTCAGTATCTCCGCAGCCTGACAGTATGAACTTGAGGAAGAAGAGTTACCACTGCATAGTCGCTGAGACCAATATTACCGCCATACAGTGGTAGACACCAGTTTGACATTTGACGGCTTTGGTGCCTAGTTTTCTATATGTGTAACATATCTACACGTATCATAAATACACAATAGATTCTTTATTTAAGTCAATGGGAACAATGAAAATAATGTATAGGCTGCTCCAATACAACTAACCAGAAAGTCGCTGTACATCCTCCATTTACATGGCGGTGGGAAAGAAGTGAGAGGACCCCCATTCATATGGACGTCCCGGAGGTGGGGGCTGTATCTATCAGGTATCTATGACAATTCCTGTGAGTATGCCATAAATACTGTAAACAGGAATACCCCTTTAACTAACTGGCGATGGTGGGTGGTTCCATAGCTACTAGAGGGGGGAGGTAATAAAGGGGGACTCTGACTTGAGTCTGATGTATATACATTGCGCATGTTGTTACACCTCGCTTCACCGCACATGCGTCTGACATCCCACCACCTTCCCTCTCCAATAACGACAGAACCTGGCAATCAGTGCCAATCAGTGAAACAGGTTTGGGACCCTAAACCTCAGATCCATAAGGTATACTGGTGGATGATGGCTCTCAAACCTACTAATGCCAATGCCCCCTATAATAATTGGTGCCCCCTCATACCCATCCCCCCATATTTTAGAAATTCCTTTTTTAATTATTTAAAATTCCTAAGTGCCATCTTCCAGTTTGAAATAAATTACTCCTTATTATTTAACTTTTCACCCTGGTCTTAAAATAAATACTAAAATTTACCTACCTTCTCCTGCTCCCACGATGAGCAACAGTCTTTAGCGTCTTCCGGTAGTCAATCGTTCAGCATAGGCAGCGCGGTGATGGAATTGTGACTCCTGGGCAGAATGACAGAACAGGGAGAGTTTCTTCCTGCTGTATATATTCAGGTTTCTTGTTATCTGCAGGACAAATTGTCCTTCCTAGTGTGAATATTTAATATTCTGGAAAGTGTAATGGTAAGCTGGGAAAAATTCCATATGCACTACAGATGGGGAAAAAACTGCAGTTTCACTTTTTTTTACCGGTTTAGTTTCTATGGCTTTCACTGTATTGTCCAAATGACACCTCCCTTTATTCTTTGGGTCAGTATGATTATTAAGTTACTCAATCTATGTACCGTATATACTTGAGTATAAACCGAGTTTTTCAGCAAAAAATTCCTAGAGTCTATAAAAACTGTACTGACCTTTCTGATGCCCCCCGTAGGTCTTCTTCTTGCTTCCAATACTGCGGTGCCTCTCCGGCTCCTTCTCGGGTCATTCCAATCCTCTTCCGTTCCCCTCGTGATGCCGGCGTTGCCAGCGGCTCAAACAATGCTGACATCATTCTGCGTGCCAACCGAGCGCGGAGACCCGAAGAGGAGTGGAACGGCGAGGAGAGGAGCTGAAGAAGACCAAAGGACCCAAAGAAGATCCGAAGCAAGAAGAGGACCTACAGGGGGTGTCGGAAAGGTGAGTACAGTGTTAATTTATTTTTTACTAGAGGGGGGCAGGCTATATACTACCGGGGGCTGGCAGGCTATATACTACAGGGGCTGGGAGGCTATATACTACAGGGGCTGGCAGGCCATATATTAGGGGGGCTGGCAAGCTATATACTACAGGGGGCTGGCAGGCTATATACTAGGGGGCTGGCAGGCTATATACTAGAGGGAATGGCAGGCTATATACTACAGGGAGCTGACCGACTATATACTACAGGGGCTGGCAGGCTATATACTAGAGGGGCTGGCAGGCTATGCACTAGTGGGGCTGGCGCTATATACTATAGGGGGATGGCTGGCTATATACTGGGGGGCTGTGACCAATGCATGTACAGAGATGGGTAAGGTATCATTTTCGCTGGACCAGCTGACATTTTTATTTATACCATTTGAGGACTGTATGATCTTTTGACCACCTTTTATGGATTTTTTTCTATGTGCTGTAAGTCACGATTCATACACTTAGCTTTTTACGGCGTTCAACATGTGGGATAATCATTTTTATTTTTGTGTTGACAGTTATTTTAGATCTTTCTATGAGAACACCGGAGTCTCAGAGTGAGACTTTAACAGTTAAAGGACACCTGTCATCAGGTCTGTGTCACTTGTCCTGTCACCTCTACCTGTTGGAGCAGCTCACAAGGATCCCATCCCAGCCTTTATCTAGTTATTTCATACATTATTCATTGTAAAATCACATATTTTTTATCATGTAAATGAGGCTGGTCACATGGTCAGAGGCAGTGATGTCACCCCTGTTACCCCTCCCCTATCCTCCCCCTGCTCATGGCTGTGTGTAGTGTATGGTAAAGCATGGCTAGTGTGTGTGCTGCATCTGCTGACATGCTGCATCCTCCTAATATACAGGTGAGAGACACAGACATCAGCTACACATGAATCTGACATGTTCTGCTGTAACATGGCTGCCTGGAGCTGCTGTATCTCTCCTGTACACACACACACATGCACACACAGGCTGCAGGGGGCGTGGCCACCAGCACCAGGAAGCACATCATTATACAGCCTCACATCATTATACAGGCTGTCAGTCATGCACTGGGGGTGTGGCTGTGCCTCCCACTCATGAATAGAGTGGACAGCTTGAATATGCTAATGCTTCATTGGACATTTCACAGGTCATTTGCATACAGCTTTAGGACCTCATTGCTTAGGTTTACAGGCATGTAGAGGGACAATGAAGGGATAGAGGCAATGTTCTCTAATGGCAGTTTATGAAAATATATTTAGTTTAGGGGGGTTATTTTGCATGACGGGTTCTCTTTAATACCCGTGATAGGTATAGTACAGCAGCCACCTGCCTTGTATGGAATAGACTTAGCCTGTGAGCCTAATATCCTTAACCTCCATATCAACTTTTTACAGTCATTAAGGGGTATTCTCATCTAGGCATTGACCATTACCATTTAGATACATTTCTTCAATTGGATGTTATTAAAAAATTACCTATGTAAAGATAATTCTCCCATAAATGTAGTCATATGGTCTCTTAGAAAAGAGATTGTTTTCCTTGGATGCGACCACCTCCCCTGGAGTTATTGCACAAAGAAGCAAATTGTTTTTGCATATGGGGAGTTACCTAATTTTTAAAATTAGTAGCCCCACTCCTGTTCTGTGTAAAACAAAGATTTCAAGAGGGGTGATAGGTCCTCTTTGAAGGCATTCACTTGTGTCACAAATATACTGTGATAACTATGACGAGGAACAGCTGCATAGACTTCTATCAGATATGAGGACTCTTACATTGGACCGAGGGATGCCCTTCACCACTGATTTTGTTATAACACTGGATACTGTGTCTCAGACTTTGGCCAAATAAATCAGGACTGACTGCTCTTGGAAATACAACTTGTACTTATTTAGAAAATTGTCTGAAACATTGTGACAGGAGCAGTGATAGATTGTTCATTCCCTAAATGGTCAATGTTTATGAGCGCTGGACTCCAAGGTTCTGTCTGGCTTTCGATTTTTATTATTATAACTAAATATTATAAATTGTATCAAATACATAAAGTTTAGGAACAGAAGTGAAACTGGAAGCCCAGTGCGAAATCTGTACCAAGCACCATAACTATAATGCATTGTTAATACTGCTGGTCTCTTCATATTGGAAAGAGACAACTTATTGAACCTCTAAACCTCCCAAACCTGGGTGTAAGTGCACCCCCTTAAGTCCCACCCCTTCATTGCAAGTGTTCTGTTGCTTCCAGTTTTTGACCTAGTTGCATGCTAGATTTGTCTATATTTTGATGTCCTTATCCTGCCTGCCAAACTGCTGAGTTCACTACTCCAATCTCTCGTTAGTGAAGATACACTGAATCATATAGGTCTATAAATGGAGAAGGAGCAGAAAAGGAGAGACACTGATATACTGCATCGGTGAAAAGTAAGTGCATAGAAGATTTTTAGAAGTTTTCTAGTAATATTTCAGAGGGTTTTAAATGTACCAAGAAGTATAGATGTGAGTAAAGCTCTGGTGAGCCCAAGATCGTAATGTTATCTGCTCCCAGAATTCTGTGTCTTGTCTGTATTTTCCTCACTCACTTCCTTCTTACTGGAGACAGAGGTCTGAATTGAGCAGTTTAGAAGGCAGGGTATGGACTAGTAAGGAGAAACGGACACATCTCCCTCTAATAAGCTAAATTATAAATCTTATAATTACCTGATTATAATTATATAAATTATATTTACTCCATTGGTCAAATTCCACATAGTAGCTACACACGGCTTGATTCCAGCTAATTGGACTCATCCATATAAGGATCCATGGCCGTGTAAGATGGACATTTGCAGCATAGTCAGAATTAATTTTATTATTTCAAATTAGCATCCGAATATTTTCTAGCCCAAAAATATACCTGCTCCAGGTGTTGAAGGGAAAGCATCAAAACTTGATTATGGAGTTAGTGGGTATACTGCCAGTGTCGGAACTTTTGGGGGCGCAGAATGTGCAGTTGCAGGAGCCTTAGGCCACATAGGATGGGTTTACCTAATGCAAAGAGACCACTACTATAAACTAAACATATTAGTTGGTGGGCCTGGTGCAGATTTTGTATTTGGACCCAATAACTTTAAGTTACGCCTCTTAGTACCGTACTGTTCCTTCCACCATTTTCTTATTTGTCCACAGATTTATAGACACGTGAAACTAGGAGAGCTTCAGGAGGTAGCACTCAAGATAATTTATACATTTATAGTAGCTGGCACAGTCGCGATCTGCCAACGGTGCATACTATGATGCGGCAGTGGTGCTGCTGATGATGTCGCCGGCCGGCAGATCGCGTGGACACGTCTCTGCCGGATACTACAGCATAGAGAATTAGAAAAAGCTAGAAGAGGAGCCCCCAGGAGCTGTGACAAAGATCGGGAGCCGCGTGGAGCATCGGGAGCTGGATGGTGAGTATGTAAGTTTGTTTTTTTTATGTGCTAGGCTGGCTGGCTGTATAATACATGGGGCACGCTGTATACTACTGGTGGGCTGGTTGGCTGTTTACTACTGGGGCTGGCATGCTGTATACTACTGGGGGCTGGCATGCTGTATACTACTGGGGGCTGGCAGGCTTGTATACTAACTGGGGCTGGCATGCTGATATGGGTAGGCATACTACTGGGGCTGGTGCTGTACTCGGCGCAGGCTGTATAATACATGAGGCTGGCTATATACTACTGGGGGCTGGCTGGTTGGCTGTTCACTACTGGGGGCTGGCTTGCTTTATACTACTAGGGGCTGGCTATATACTACATGGGGGCAGTCTGTATACTACTAAGGGCTGGCAGGATGTATACTACTAGGGGCTGGCAGGCTGTATACTACCTGGGGGCTGGCTGGCTGTATAATACATGAGGGCTGGCTGTATACTACATGAGGATAGCTGATATATACTACATTGGGGCTGGCTGGCTATATACTACATGGGGTCTGGCTGTATATTAAAGGGGGCTGGCAGGCTGTATACTTACTGGGGTTCTGGCTGGGCTGTATACTACCTGGGGGCGGGGCTGCATATTACTACATGGGGCTGTCTGTATACTACTAAGGGCTGTCAGGATGTATACTACCTGGGGGTGGCTGCTTATAATACATGGGGGCTGGCTGTATACTACGTGGGGCTAGCTGATATATACTACATGGGGGCTGGCTGGCTATATACTACATAGGGATATGGCTGTATACTAAAGGGGGCTGGCAGACTGTATACTACCTGGGGATGGCGCAGTAGTTATACTGGTGGATGGCTATATACTACATGGGGGCTGGCTGTAGACTACTGGGGGTTGGGCTGACTTTAAACTACTGGGGCTGACATGGCCTGTATTACTACATGTGGGCTGGGACTGGCTGTATATACTACATGTGGGGCGACTGGCTGTATACTACATGTGGGCTGATGGCTGTATACTACATGGGGGTGGCGGATGTATACTACTGTGGGCAGCTGTGTGTACATGTGGACTGGCTGGCTATATACTACTGGGGCCTGGGTATATACTACTGGGGGCTGGCTGGCCTATATACTGGAGGCTATACTTATACTGAGTCAATAGATTTTCCCAGTTTTGGTGTGGTATAAATTAGGGGCTCGGCTTTATAAAAATCGGGTCGGCTTATACTCGAGTATATACGGAGACTGAAATGGGAGGGAGGAGTACCCCAGAGCAATACAAGTGAAAACCACCGTCACCTCCAATGTTCTGTGGAAATGAGCCAGATAGATATTTTTCCGATTTTATATTATAAATATACCATTCTTCCACAATATCAGGATAATATTACCGGCAACAATTAGGTTACTGATGTAACATTATAAAGGATATCCTCTGCTATTATCTATGGGTTCCCACTAAGGATATCTTAGGAATCCCACCAACTTTAATGCATCCCACACCTGTTCTGATTATTTTTAGGGTGTCTATTTGTTGTTTACAAGATATTGGGCCAAGAAAATAAGAATGCTTTGTGTGGTATTGTTATCACTCCAGTCCAATTCCTATGACCCCATGGACCTGTCGGTTCGCAAGTAACGGTATGCAAATGAGAGTGTTCTTTGGGACAAACATGTTTGTTGTGATTTCTTGGTAAATTTGGGACAACTCTATATGCTGTGATTTCTTGTTCATCCATAGGATAGGCCATAATGTTTGGTCCTGGTTACACCATACAGTAGCTTGGTTCTTGTACCATACTATGCATAAGCATGGGTCTGCTACTGGATCTCATACCTTAAAGAAAGTTTGCCAATAGAGAAAATCCTCAAATGTTATTTCCCTTAGTGATGGTGTTAAACACAATTAAGATCATTTTAACCCCTAACTTTAGAATTTTACTCAGTTTTATGCTGTTTTAGCTCCTATCACTCACCCCGTGTGAGCGAGGACTCCTCTAAGCAGACACTTCATGATCCCCTGTAGTGTTGTGAGATAACATTGTGCTTAAGATTATCAGGGTGTACAGGGTTTTTATCTACACTTTTATTAGCTTTTTGCACATTTTACTAGTACCACACATAGAAAAAAAAAAGAGATGAGACAGATCAATGAAGAGAAAGATTAGATGATATCCGTGAGATGGATATAACACACACAATGACAGACTCCAGCTCTATCTTCTCTATAACACATACAATTAGCTCTGCTAAAAGACCCTTATTTTGTCTGTAGCTTGTAGAGTGAGGTATCTGCACGTTGCTGCTAGCGGAAGTGCCTGTGTCTGAGGTGGTCATGTAATACAGGGGGGGAGTGCAGAGGCAGAGAGCACATGCAGCGTGCAGAGAAGAGAAGCTATTTCATGAGAAGAATCCGACCATAGTCAGAAGATTATGTCGGATCCAGGGACAAACTGGAATTGTATACACCAGGACTGATAGAGACAGGAATGGAATTATAATTCGTGAAATAAATTTTTGTAGTAACAGTAAATTAGAGAAGGTGATTTTGTTATCCTGAGTATATTTAAGAATCTTGTCTTCATTGGGGAACACCCCTGTAAGCTACATTATGGTACTGTCTCTATGTAATACGTTTATTTCTGGTGCTGTATAGATCATATAAGCTGGTTCTGGCTCTATATCTATCCAGTAGAACTTGGTTTGATACAGATTTTATGTAGAAAGATGGGATATGGCACTATTTCTGTGTGCTAACACGTGGTGCTGCTTGCATCATTTTTTTAGTTCTGCACTACATGCAGTAAAATTGCTTTTTATCTCACAGTGATTTCCCTTTTTTTGTCTTCTCGTTGGGGGCTCATTACTCAAGGTCCGCGGACCCGCGCATTCCAAAGGGTTTCAGAATATTTCCATTTCGCCCTGAATTGCCCCGGGTTTTTGTCACACGCAATCGGATTGTGGTTGCATCGGTGCCAGCTGCTAGTGCGACAGAAATCGGTGGGAGGGCCGTCAGACAACCCGAAGGATTCAGACAAACCGCGGAATTTAAAAACGAAATCGTTGTGTAGCAAGATCAGCACTTACATGCACCAGAGAAGAAGCAGGTGAAACTCCAGCGGGACCTCAGCGCAGAAGCGTCGGATGCAGGAAATTGGACACACGACCTAATTAAATTGTGGCAGACCCGAATCCTGTGGACAATGACAACACGCGGGGATCGCGACAGGACCGGTGGGTAAGTACATCTGCCCCATTGCTTATGGTCATGTTGTGCTCCATCTTTTCACAAATATACTTTCTGGGTTTTTATATTAGAGCCTGTTATTTTTTTTGCTAACCAAAAATTTAGCGTGGATGAATGCGGGAAAGAAATTATTTGCACTTAGCTCCATAATTATCTATAGCTCTGGTATTATATATCTCATTCATGCAAAGGATTCTGTGTTTTTGCAGGCAATAAGCTGTTGCTAAGTGTGGTCAAGTGCGCGTATGTGAGAGAATTTGTAGAAATAGCTGTGAACCTAACAAGCATTGTTCCAGTGGTTACATAAAGCGTTGTCCAGTGCTTACCTAAGGGATTGTCCAGCGCTTTACATAAAGTGGTTGTCCAGTGGTTTACATAAAGGGATTGTCCAGCGCTTTACATAAAGTGGTTGTCCAGTGGTTTACATAAAGAGATTGTCCAGCGCTTTACATAAAGTGGTTGTCCAGCGCTTTACATAAAGGGATTGTCCAGTGGTTTACATAAAGGGGTTGTCCAGAGGTTTACATAAAGGGATTGTCCAGCGGTTTACATAAAGGGGTTGTTCAGTGGTTGAAAACAATAGCTGCTTTCTGCCATAAAGAGTACCTGGCCATGTTTGTATTGCAGTTCAGTTCAGATTTACAGAAATGAATGGAGTTTAGTTGTAATACCATGCGCTACCCATGGATGAGAGAGGAGCTGTTCCACGAAGAAAGCAGCCATGTTTTTCAACTGCTGGACAACCCCTTTAAGTGCATGGGTAGTCTGATACAACAACTGGCATGTGAGTTGATAGACAAAGGAGGTCATTTATCTTTAGTCGGGACATTTGTGCGTGTCTTTCTTTTGGTTATTCTGAGTTTTGGACCTGTTTGATTTATGTTAGAGGTTGATATATCCGGCGGCTGAATCTGTGTGTTTTTTTGTTTAATAAAAAGTCGCAAACTCTTGTAAATCCCTTCTAAAGTTTTTCCTACACATTATTGCGCCATTTCCATACGTCAACCAGATATATCAGGTGCCACACTGAAAAATTCTTGGGGTTTCTAACTTTGCATTTGACACAAATATGCAAATTATCAAAAAAGATCCAAATATAAGAGAAAAAAAGAGAAAAACCTAAATTAAATGACTTGAAAAGTGTTCTGCGTATATTAATGATATCAATAAAGGTTACAATGGAGTCAGAACTAGCTGTGCCCATATTGGGGCTCATTTACTAAGGGTTGCACTGCTCACTTTTGTCAGATTGTGCGCCTTTTTCGAGGATTACACGGCTTGCACATGTATTTAACAGGTGTCTGTGCTGGGATTGTGCTGCGCGCAATCAGATTGTGTTGCGCTGGCTTTCATGCAACACAAATTGGAGGACGTGCCGTCGGACTGAGCGTGGGATTTAACTTTCAAATTGTGTCGCAATGCACCGGGAAGAAGGAGGTGAACTCTGCCGGACCTGAGCAGGGAAACGACACATGCAGGATATCGGGCGCACGGGGGCACAGTCGCGATCCCGCGGCGTGTTGTCTGACGAGGATTCGGGTCTGCCAGCATTCACTAAGATCGTGCGCCCGATATCTAGCAGGTGTCGCTGCTGAGGTCCGACGGAGTTCACCTTCTACTTCCTGGTGCATGTAAGTGCTTGATCTTGCGACACAAATTGTTTTTTAAATTCCGCGGTTATCTGAATCCGTTGGGCTGTCCGACGGCCACGCCCCTAATTTCTGTCACATGCAAGCCGGCGCCGATGCGCCACAGTCCGCTCCAGTGCACCAAAATCCTGGGGCAATTCGGCACAAATCGGAAATATGTGTGGCGTTCAGACCCTTAGTAAATGAGCCCCACAATCTTAGTGAATCGCGGCACAGTGCATTATCATCGGACAATGCAGTTTCGGTGAATTCCTCCGGACGGATAAATAAATGTGCCCCATTCTGTATAGATTTGGTTGTGGTTTCTTCTGGTGGGTCCAATAAATCCCAAACAACACTGATCCCTCTCATATCTAATTCCTTATAAATGGAAGCGATTCTATTTCTCATTTCCTCTATAGACAATATTATCTCCCTTTGATATGGGGCTGAGATATCTCTTGCGGCGTGTCAAAGACCAACGACATAGTGGCCTCATTGATACCCTACACAATACATAAGACTGAGAGACAAGGGGTATGTGCCGACTCATATAGGACACAATCATTAGTGATGGCGATCTGTAGACGTCTATTCTAGAATCGGCGGTGGCGAAATAATAGGCCCTTTAACTTGTAGAGAAGGAGGGAAGTGGTGGACGACCAATTATACTTATTTATGTTCTGCAGAGGAATGTTGTTTCCCTTAGCCGGCATAAGCCACACATTAATAATGGTGGGGGATATCCAAATGTAGCTATTTCAGACATTCCACGAAACGCACAACGAGAGGGCGGGGGAGGTCCGAGTACAGAGGGAAGAAAGGAAAAGCCAGAAACAAACAGATCAAAAGTCCTTTTATTTTTGTGTTGGGGAATAATAGTAACTAAACATCTGTTGTGTGCGCTCCATCTGCTGCTGTATGGATGCCTTATTTTCACATGCGCTGGAAGCGATTAGAAAATACCAGGATGAAGGCTGATTAAAGCCGCGGAGAACAAGGACCGTGTGTCTTACAGGCCCATTGAACTAATAAAAGGCAGTTTGCGGTTATGAGCGCTCAGGCAATGAAAGTTAAGTGTCGTCTCTTCTGATGGAAAGTTTCCTGTAAGAACATCGGTCATAACGTCAGGATATGAGGCGACGCGCTTATCGCTAGATAAGATGGTCACGTCCCAACACCAAACGACTCGAAAACGTTGCAGATGTCAAAAGATTGTTATCCTCCATGATTACAGACCCATCAGTGACTTCCCTTGTGGTTTACATCAACTGAATGGAGAAGGTGCAAAGAATCGAATGGTTGTGGCTCAGGTCAATAAGAGGCCAATTACCGGGCTCAGGTCTCCTTGGTTAAAGGGATTGGAAAGGACCACACACAAAGCTAATGGGTTCCACAAATCACCCAGACCCTTTCAATTTATACAATTACAGGGGTTTAATAGCCAGGACTCCGATGTGTCAGACACAGACACATATTTATGTCCATTTTGGAAGGGGTTAAATTGTTGAATTATGTTGAAATATGTGATGAATTATTAAATTAAAACAACCTAAAGGATTTCATGTGAAGGACTGAAATAAATGTCATAAAGACCCTTATACACATGGAGGATAAGCAGCTAAATTCACTGAGTATCTTTGGCTCTTTGGAAATAGAACAGTCTTTGTGCTGTGACATCACTGTGTGTATTATCTCTGTACTGTGACATCACTGTGTGTATTATCCCTGTACTGTGACATCACTGTATGTATTATCCCTGTACTGTGACATTACTGTGTATTATCTCTGTACTGTGACATCACTGTGTGTATTATCCTTGTACTGTGACATCACTGTGTGTATTATTCCTGTACTGTGACATATGTTTCCGGGGGCATTTAAGTCAGTGGACTACAATAAGGGGGACAATATTATAGAGTATAAAATACAGAAGACATTATACAGAGAGGGGGTGTTATACAGTTTGGGGGGTGGGTAAAAGAATGAAGGCATTGAACTTGTTGCATGACTCCTCTGTAATTCCTCCTGGCAATTTAGAAATAAATGAGTCACTATACAGTCCTATTGCTTATCATCCGGCTGTGACACCTCGGACTGCTAGCACCCAGTTTTTCTTAGTAGGAATAACAGAGGGATTGCATAATGGTAGAAATCTAAGAAAAGACGCTCTAGGACAGTGATGGCGAACCTTTTAGCGGCCGAGTGCCCAAACTGCAACCCAAACCCCCCCTTATTTATCACTAGGTGCCAACCAAAAATTAAAGCAGTAAGTTATTGCTCCCTGTTCTTCAATAACTTTCAATCAGATTGGCCTCCTGGGGACAGCAGCATAGTACAGGCAGTCCCCGGGTTACATACAAGATAGGGTCTGGATGTTTGTTCTTAAGTTGAATTTGTATGTAAGTCGAAACTGTATACTTTATAATGGAAGTTCTAGACAATTTTTTTTCTTTTGCCCCAGTGACAATTGGAGTTTCAAAATTTTTGGTGTAATTGGACCAAGAATTATCAATAAAGCTTCATTACAGGCATCTTACAGCTGATCATTGCAGTCTGGGACTATAGTAAAGCATCCAGAGAGCTTCAGCAGAGGTCACAGTGGGCAGAGGGGTCCGTCTGTAACTATGAGTTGTCTGTAAGTCGGGTGTCCTTAAGTAGGGGACCGCCTGTAGAAAGATTGAAAATTTGCATCACTTTAGCTTCTTTCCAGTGTCCCTCTGTACACAGAGAATCATGGGGCCAGCAGGAGGTCCTCCAAAGATAATCCGGCCCTGTCAACTCATTCTCCCTCTTCCTACAGTTCTAATTAGAGAAGCATGTATCAAAATATGTCCGAAAGCAGCATCTTTTAAGTGGCTTGGAACTGCAGGAAGATTCTTTGAGTCCTGTCTGGTGTGCTGGGGAGATGGCCCGGGTGCCCACAGAAAGGGCTCGGAGTGCCGCCACTGGCACCAGTGCCATAGGTTCGCCACCACTGCTCTAGGACAATAATTTCAAAAAGAATTCAAGTATTTATTAAAACAGACATGTTTGTGGTTCACACAATGCGTTCCCGCGCACGGCTGCCTCTGGATTGTGCCTATGTAGTGGTATTGTCAGCTGTTCACAGGTCGTAAAGGGTCTCTGTCATGTCTGAAACCTTCTGAGATATCTCAATCCATGGAGGACTTGTCTGAGGCCCCCACCAATCACAAGGTAATAGGTGTAGGACTCTTACTAAAGGCATAAAGGGGGAGCACTCATAGGGTAACAATGTAACAAATGGGGGGTAAGAAAGGCGGCTTACCAGATAAGGTTATTCTCATCCTTAGGCACTATTCTAGTATGTGTATGGGCTTTGGGGGGTCCTGCCTATGGAGATGCCCCCAGACCATGGCGGCCACACCTATCAGAGTAAAAGTGGGCTGCACACCATTAGAAAGGATCCAGGACTCTCCAGTCTGCAATGGACTAAGTCCATAAAACAGTCCTATGCACTGAAATATATTGTAGAAATAAAAAAGTATTTATTATAACACACACCCTGAATACATTTTACACCACTATCAAGGATAAAATACTTTGGCCATGACGAGTCCCACCCTTTTCTGCTAAGCTCCGCCCACTATTTTGTTGGTTTAGTTTTTTTGAAGGGGGGACTGTATTTTGAGATTTTATTTTTTTTAACTTCTTTTATTTCCTATTATTTCCTTTTCATTTTTACTTTGTCCACCAATTAAACGGTAGCACATTGTTAGGTCCACTGTTGTTCCTATATACAGATCATATAACAATGATGTAGTGGTAGGAGCCTATTTGCTGTCTGTTAATGATGTGTACATGTATATACAGACATGCCTGTTAGCACTCTCTGCTCTAGGAATCCCTATGACGTTATCATTAATGACACAGGACCCCCCTTTCAGGCTCAGTGTGAGGAGTGCACAGTGCTATGTAAATGGGCAGAGCTCCTCACTCTGTCTCTGCAGCTATAGAAGGTCAAAAGACTGAAGCCTGTACTAAGTAACTTCATCTAGGCCAGAAGCTGCACTGGAAGAGGCTGCAGCTCATGGCAAGGACAGAGGGAGAGAAGAGAATAGTTTCATGCAAATTTATACGCATGACACTTTCTTGAAGCGTCTTTGATGCTTGTACAGGCGTTAATGCAACCTCTGCCTATAGCTTTACATTGTAAGGGTAATATGTTTCTTGATATTTTCTATCATTTCTTATTTTCTACAGTGTGTAGACATATGGTTACAATCTCCATGAATCAAATATCCCAGTTTATTATGTTGCCAGTCACAGCAGAAGAACAAGATTGGGGCTCCCAACGTGCAGCTCCTTTCCAAATGGCAGTGGAGGTAGTCTATAGCTCTGCTGATTTATTGGCGTTCTGAGCTACAGAACTGAACTTGGTTCCAGTTTTGGACTCGTTGGACCAGGGGATTCTTGAAGCCAATAATAAGGTCCTGACAACCCGTTGAAGATAAAATAATTTAGAGATTATTAAGGTCTATTTATAAGGAGTTGATGGACAATGGTCCCCAAGAATAATTTTATCTGGAGGGCCCAAGAAACCATAGGCTCCAGCCTTAAAAAGTGACACCTACAGTATGTACTCTCATTTTTATAATGTAAACACGATTGTAAGGATGTCACAATCCCATCTCCTATCACTGGCATCACTATAGTAATATCAGCCATCAGCAGATAGTATTAGAGAATGTAATACGCAGCCGTTAGTGCAGATCACAGGGTACACAGCGCAGTTTTCACACATCTTTTGGCTGATGCTTTTCTTGATATCATTCTCCAGGCAGATTTCCAATTTTTTCTACATCTTATATTCTGCTCAGTATTTCCTAGCAGTTGCCTCCATAGTGATAGAATCATTTCTACTCCTCAGAAGATTACCATTTCCATGCACAATTTCCCAGGACATCGTCTCTTCCACACACATTCTGCAGCATGATGGCAATTTCGTTCTGTTACTGAGATTTTCATAGTTGAGAGACTCTTACCTTCCATCCTTGGTTGCAGATACATAAATACGTTTGAGGAACATTTTAATTGTGTTCTTATTAAATGAGTTAATGAGAAACATATTATACTACATTCCTCTACCTGCCCCTGCATGCACATATAACACCTATAGAATACGTTGTTTGGTTTTACTTACAGATCTGTTACTATGGTATATTAGATTAATTTACATAATGCACCTAAGCTTCATAATAAACTAGAATTATTTTACCCACTTTATGTTTTATCTACATAGTGGTACAAAACACATAAAACATATGCAACACATAAAACTATTTTGTTGTTGTTGGGTCCAGTAGTGGATTCTAATGTGGGTGGTTTGGGCAGCAGCATGGGACCTCTGCAGGGCCGGCTCCAGGTTTCAGTAGGCCCCTGGGCGACAGAACCCCAGCAGACCCCTTGTAGTGGACTCATGTGGCTGAATTAAAAATTCAGAAACTAAAACAGTCTCCTGTTCCCTAAATTATTTCATAGTTTATTATACTAGACAGCCTCCTCATGGTTATTTCATATAATCCCTCCCCCGTACCCCTCTGGATTCATTAGAACGCCCCGCTGAACCCTCAGGATTCCTTACGTACAGCCTAATGTGGTGGGGGTGTAAAATGAGATAAATCGTCGGAAGATGAACAGAACGGAGTAGATGATAAAATAGGAGGAATAGTAAACTTGAATATAAAGAGGGTAAGAGAAGGAGGTAATGAGTAAAGAAGTTGTAGCGCAAGGTTTGGTCAAGGGAAGGAGGGGAAAGGTTTAAGATGCGAAAGGGGTAACCGTTAGTGAGCGAAGTAGGGTAATGTTAGGTCATGTGGGGTAGAGAGGATGACGGACTCTCTTCCCAAAATTATTAACCTCAGGACCATTGGAACAGTGGAGGCGCCCCCCCCCCCCCCAGCACTTTCCTGGGTATGCCCGGTTCTGGCGCTGGCTCAGACTACCAGCCAAGTTGAATCCAGCACTGAAATTCTCATAAGTGCCGGCTCTCGACATTTGAAGGTCTTCAAACTGCAGAACTGAATGACTACAGAAAGGAATCCCCCATTTTTACAATGCTTGGTTCAAAAAAAGTGTGTATGTGGAGTAAAGAAATTTTTTTTAAAAACCTCAACGTTGGATTGGGCAATAATCTATACACTACGCAGGGCCCGTGGCCATGTACTGACATATTAATGATTTTACATAAAGGGGCTGGTCCATGGTTTGTTGAAATCTCTGTTTTTATACATGCCCCGCTACATTGTCTCTTCATTACGGTTGCTTCCATTCAATCCTCTGGATCCCCCCACTAACAGGAAACCATCTGCCTAGGATTGATATCTACGTCTTCATAGCCATTGCCTGTGATATCTGGGGACAACCCAGGCAGTAAAAGCCGGTGTTGGTAGCGGATGTCAAGGTTACAAGTATGTCTTCAGAGTTTGTCATTATTATATCTTTAAATAGGAGTATGGCCTATATTTATTAACCGATCTACAACAAATCCAGACACTCCAATGTCTTTGGAAGGTGTTCCCAGGAATATTAATATTTTAATTATGGCTGTCGAGCTTAAAAATAGAAAAAAGTACTTGTACCTACTGCTTCCCGTTCTCCGTCTCCTCCCTGCCAGGTACGCATGGAGCTTCAGTTAAGTAGCAGGAGTGAGCAGTCAGGTGTGCTTCACCACAGGAAGTGGCACAGGCGAACATCAGCAAAGTGTGAGAGGTAAGTCATTTCTTTAGTTTCACCCCCCACCAGATTACACTCACCGGCACTTTATTAGGTACCCCATGCTCGTAGGTTTGAACCCCTTTGCCTTCAGACCTTTTGGGGCCTCAGTTCTTCGTGGCATAGATTCCACCATTTGCTGGAAGTCATTCCTCAGAGATTTTGGTCCATATATGACATGAATGGCATCAACACAGTTGCCGCAGATTTGTCGGCTGCACATCCATGATGCGAATCTCCCGTTCCACCACTCCCAAAGAGCTCTGACTGTGAGGCCATTTGAGTACGGCCCTCATTGTCATGTTCAAGAACCAGTCTGAAAGATGATTCCAGCTTTATGACATGGCGCATTAGCCCTCGGAAGTAGCCATTCAGATTTGGGTACTTGTTCTCATAAAGGATGTACATGGTCAGCAACATACTCAGGGAGCTGTGGCTTGTACAGGGGCCCAAAGAGTGGCCAAGAAAGAGATTCCCACACCATGACCCACCACCACCAAGCCTGAACCGTTGGACAGGCAGTATGGATCCATGCTTTCACTGTTGTTGACGCCAAATTCTGACCCTACAATCCGAATGTCGCAGCATAAATCGAACTCATCAGACCAGGCACCGTTTTCCATCTTCTACTGTCCAATTTCGATGAGCTTGTGCAAATTGTGGCCTCAAATTTTCACTGTTCTATACTGAAAAGAGTGCTCCTGGTGTGGTCTTCTGCTGCTGTAGCCCATCTGCCTCAAGTTCGACGGTACTGGCTTTTCAGAGATGCTCTTCTGCCTACCTTAGGTTGTAACGGGTGGCGATTTGAGTCACGGTTGCCTTTCTATCATGCTCAAACCATCTGTCCATTCTCCCTACCTCTGGCATTTAGCAGGCATTTCCGCACACAGACCTGCCTCTCACTGATTTTTTTTCTTTTTCGGACCATTCTCTGTAAACCCTAGAGGCTGGGTTTCGTGCAAAAATCCCCAGTAGATCAGCAATTTCTGAATACTCAGACAGCCCTTCTGGCCCCAACAACCATGCCACGTTCAAGGCACTCAAGCCCCTTTCTTCCCATACTGATGGCTCGGTTTGAACTGCAGGAGAATGTCTTGACCATGTCAATGCCTAATGCACTGAGTGCACATTGATGGGTTGATAGAAATTAAGTGTTATCGGCATGTGACAGGTGCTACCTAATTAAAGTGGACCGTGAGTGTATATAAAATCACTAATTCCTAGAACATCCTTTAATTTGTTGATAATTTTGAAGGTTAACAAAGTGACAAAAACCCTCACACAAAACTGAATAGAAAATTAGCCTACTGTGAACGAGACCCATTTTATTATTCATGTTAATGACACGGCACCAGCATTTATGCAGGCTATACATGAAATTTGTCCTTGAGGCTCACACCTCAAGACACACATCACCTCAATAATAGCCAGCCCTTGATAGGGGAAGCCTACATCTATTGGATGTTTCATCCTTTACTATGCTTACTTTATATATTGGATTATATATGTTGATGCGACTAGTTATCTTTGGTTATGATTATACTTACCGTCGTTAATAATCTATGACAGTCAGAAGTCTAATGTGATGAGGATATAGATGTGGATAGTATAAGATAGATAGTAGAGATGAACGAAAAGAAGTCGAGTCAACTGGCGTGTGCAGCAGGCGCCTAGGTTGGCAGTCCTATTTTGACGTAGTTGTGAAACAGCTTTCTCAGGGTATTGAGAACGTCACATCTTTATAATTTCCATGGTTTCAAACGTTCGCTTGCGCGCGCTCAATGCTTGAAAAAGGCTCCAAGCAATTGCATTAAAGCTCACCCGTTGCCACCGGATCCTGCTCAGTGCCACACTGGCGAGACATGAAGCGATTCCAGGCGTGCTGGATGTAGCACAAGCGCTTGGACTTTGTTTTTGGCGTTTTTAATAGAACTCATGATAAACCAATAAGAAGACTAAAATAATCTTAGTAAATTACATCAATCTCTCATTGCTAGACTTATCCAAAGTCACTTTGACTATTTTGCTGGCCAGATCTTTGCCTGGGAATGACGATGAGCTGGATAGAATGTCGAATTCTTTGAAATTTTGGTTTTACCAGGGCACCATCTGAACCTACAGGACACAGATAATCGTTAGAATTCTCTTCATATCTGGTCTACGGTCATTCTAACTGTTATGTCAACGTGTATGTTATAAATCTCGTGTAGAATGAGAGGATATACATTCTGTGATACTCAGCCTGACCTAACTGTCAAACCTGTCCAAGATAAGGACCCCCTGCCATTAGCTAGCGCACACCCCATGTACTTTCTATATGCTCACACCACGCGGTGATTGTCAGGCCCCGTGTAATGAGCCGACTGACCAGCTTTAAACCCAGAGCGGTCCTACTACTCCTATTCCTGTGATTCAATGGTCCAGCAGTTTTGTTATCCTGTCATTGTTGGCGACCCGTGACACAAGCAGCTGTAGCCACTTTTCACCCCCTGCCCAACCTGTAATTGAACCTGACCTGGAATTAGTACAAGTACAAAGTACAGCTATTTCTCTCAGTTCTACGTAACTAGTCCTGCCTAGCATAGAATTGCGGACTTATTTGCATCAGGGTATGGGTGCGGCGTAACTAGAGCACCGGCCCAGTATATCCCCGACGTGTCAGTGCCATATATAATTACTCCAGACCTGGATGGACCAGCTTGGCCCCTCTTTACAAACACCACTTGACGTGAGAAAGTTGCAATACCTGGATGTTGCATACAACCACATAAGATCCTCTTCTTATAGGTTAAATGGTTATAGTGTATAGGCGCGATGCGAACCTTTTAGCGCCGGTGCACCAAACTGCAACCCAACCCTTCATTTATCGCCGAGGGTGCCAACAAAAATTAAAGCAGTAACTTAATTGCTGGCCTGTTCTCACATGTTCATCATACTGCCTCCTGAGGACACCACCAGTAGAAAGGAGGAAATCTGCATCATTGAGTCTCTTCCAGTGTCCCTCTGTACAAAGAGAATATGGGCCACATGAGGTCCTCCAAAGATCAATTAGGGTCCTGTCTACACATTCTCCTCTTTTTCCTACATCCCAAGTAGCCAATAGAGTCACTTTAAATATCACTGGCAAAAAAAAAGCACATCTTTGCTCAAGTTCTTGAAACTGCAGGAAAATTCTCTGAGTCACTGTCTGATATGCTGGGGCGATGGCCCGGGCCCACTGAAAGGGCTCGAGAGGTGCCGCCCTTGGCACCCGTGTCCATAGGTTCTGCCACACACTGGTATAAGGTTTTGGTGTTATCAGACTAGACAGAAGCAATATCCGCCCTCTAAAAGACAGAGATAGAGAGCAAACATTCCATTAGGCTACATTCAGACAAACACGTGTCGCATTGCTGTACCGTAGCACGCGACCGTATGCCGAGAAAAGATAGGACACGTCCTATCTTTTCATGGTCTACGGAACGGTATGGTGCCAACACGTGTGCACCCATTGCCGGCCGCCTTGGTGATGTATGTCGATTCACTTATATACATGTATAATACACCCCCATACGGCCCCTGTGATGATCCTAACTCTGAAAGACAAGTCACAGGCAAGGATGGGTGATTTGTAGGGTTGGTAACTGAAGACTTAGACAAGAAACCTTCTTTGTGGAACATTTCTCGAACATCTGAAAGTGAGTTTTAGGTGTGTTCAAGTGTTAGATGACATGCATGAGAGATGTAACTGCGAGAATCCTAACTAACTTATTAAAATAAACTTTGTGATGGGCAAAGAACAGATTGGGGCAGATCTTACTTACCCGTGCCATTCTCCGATCCAGTCGGGCGTTCTCTGCGGTGGATTCGGGTCTCCGGCGATTCCTAAGGCAGTTCCATCCGACGTCCACCAGGTGTCGCTGCTCGCGCCGAAGTCCCGTAGATTCACAGATCCTTTCCTGGGGACCAGGTAAGCGCGTGTCCAGCAACACTTCTTTTTTTTAAATCTGTCCTTTCCCGCCTCCCCTCTGAATCCAGTCTGCTTTTCGGTCGACCACGCGCCCCTTTTCCTGTTTGCACACTTGCCTGCAACCGATGTTCCACAGATGCCGATCCCGTGCGCACAAAACCCCGGCATTCAAGAACAAATCGCGCAAATCGGAAATATTTGGGTACAGTCGGAAAACGTGAATCGGGCCCTTAGTAATGACCCCCATTGCTTATAATTGGGATAACTGAAAGAACGGACAAGAACTCCTTTGGGTGACATCCCCTCAACTACAGGGATTTTTATTCATATGTGTAAGAGACAGTGACATGAGGTAAAAGTTTAAACAGAAATCCTAATAGCTACTATGAGGAAAGTTTACAGGGAAAACAAATATGTGTATAGTGTGGTCCCGGAAGATGAGATAAGAACCTCATTGGGATGTCTAATGTGTGCAGAGAGACAGTGAAATGAATAGAGAGTTATGAAATAAAATTATAGTAATGAATGAAATGACATGTTCAATGGCAAATACACGTTTAGTGTATAGTTGGAACTGAAAACTAGACAAGAAACCTCTTTAGGGGAACACCTCCTTATCCCAAGAGGTGTGTTAAGATGTCTTCATGTGTGTAGAAGTGACACTGACATGACGGGGTTTGAGACAGGATCCTAATAACTAATCCTGAACAAAAAAGTTTACAGGACAGGCTCAGGTTTTGTAAAAGGTGGTCCCTGAAGCTGGACAAGGAACTCTCTGTGGTGGACAACCTCCTGCATCTAAATGGAGTTCAAGATCTGTCATGTTGTAGATGACAATGACATAAAGATCAGGTTGAGACAAATGAATCACTTTATAACAATGCTAGCAAGGCGAAAGTCACTGCAGGTTGTTCATTTATTATTCTGCGGTGGTACAAAGACTTGATGAAATCTCTTCTGGATGCAACCTCCTGCTCCGTATATGTACAGTACCTTTCTTTTGTCACTATGGGGCACTTATACTTACAGGTCACCGAGTTCACTAGAAGTGTATTGTCTGACTATAACGCACGCGTTCGCAATTCCTACGATTGTGCCCCCGAAATCAGCATTGTCGCTTCCCCCACTCAGTTCCGAGTTCACCCATCTTTTTAGTAGTGTGGGGCACCCTCTAAGTTCTTGATCTTGCGACACAATTTAAAATTTAAATCCCCGCTCTGGTCCCGATAAGTCGAACCGTCCAACGTGCCCGGCCCCCGATTGAGTCGCATTGAGCCAAGCGAGCTGCGCCTACAGTAAGGATTTCATACAAAACATCCCAGCACTACTTCTTATAACACTCACCGCCCTTTATTAGGTACCCATGCTAGTAGGGTTGAACCCCCTTTTGCCTTCAGAACTGCCTCAATTCTTCGTGCATAGTTCAACAAGGTGCTGGAAGCTCCTCAAGATTTTGGCCCATATTGACATGATGGCATCACACAGTTCCGCAGATTTGTCGGCTGCACATCCATGATGCGAACTCCCTTCCACCACATCCCAAAGATGCTCTTTGAATTGAGATCTGGTGACGTGGAGGCCATTTGTGTACAGTTGACCTCATTGTCATGTTCAGAACCCATCTGAGATGATTCCAGCTTATGACATGGCTCATTATCCTGCTGAAAGTAGCCATCAGATTTGGGGTACATTGTGGTCATAAGGGATGGACATTGGTCAGCAACATACTCAGGTAGCTGTGGCGTTGCACGATGCTCAATTGGTACCAAGGGGCCCAAAGAGTGCCAAGAAATATTCCCCACACCATGACACCACCACCACCAGCCTGAACCGTTGATACAAGGCAGGATGGATCCATGCTTTCATTTGTTTTGATTCGCCAAATTCTGACCCTACCATCCGAATGTCGCAGCAGAAATCGAGACTCATCAGACGCAGGCCAACGTTTTTTCCAATCTTCTACTGTCCAATTTCGATGAGCTTGTGCAAATTGTAGCCTCAGTTTTCCTGTTCTTAGCTGAAGGAGTGTGCAACCACCGTGTGGTCTTTCTGCTTGCTGTAGCCCATCTGCCTCAAAGTTCGACAACTGTGCGTTCAAGATGCTCTTCGCCTACCTTGGTTGTAACGGGTGGCGATTTGAGTCACTGTTGCCTTTATCAGCTCGACCAGTCTCCCATATCCCTCTGTACCTCTGGCATCAACAAGGCTTTCCGCCACAGACACTGCCGTAACTGGATGTTTTTTTCTTTTTCGCGACATTCTCTGTAACCCTAGAGATGGTTGTGCGTGAAATCCCCAGTAATCAGCATTTCTGAATACCCCAGCCCTTCTGGCACCAACAACCATGGCCACGTTCAAAGGCACTCAAATCACCCTTTCTTCCTCCTACTGATGCTCGGTTTGAACTGCAGAGATTGTCTTGACAATGTCACTGCCTAAATGCAGTTGCCCGCCATGTGATTGGCTGATTAGAAATTAAGTGTTAGCGAGCATTGGACAGGTGTACTAATAAGGTGGCCATGGTAAGTGTACATGTGCAAGCCATTTTAGCCCCGACAACGTGCACAGTCTCGAAAAAAGTTGTGTGCGCTAACCCCTTAGTAAATGAGCCCCATTGTGCCACAATTCTCTGCATTGGTGTGTGCGCCAGTGGCTGCGCCATGCAGGCTCTTTTATCACAAGCACAATCTTAATACAATGGACTGATTTGTGCAATATTTAGGCCTTCTTGTCACATTGTTGATCTATAATTCAGTTACATGCAGGCATCCTGCTGCACAGATTTGGCGCATTGTTCTCGGAATTGCCGCCAGCTCGTGAGTGTGCAGACCATTGAGCGCTGATTAATAGAACTGTGTCTTCTTTTAACAGTTGCCTCATGCACAGTTTTCGCTCATGGCAATAATCACATACTGAGCGCTCCTGGTTATCTGAGGAACAGGACGACATACCACTGATGCTCATGTTTCCAACTTAATATATTATTGATGACCCCAGTGACAACAGGGCTACAGGAGGTGACTTGCGTTCCTGCTGTCACTTTCCGTGATATCAGATATATTTTGCAATATATCATGACCTTTGCTTTGACAGCCGGATCCTGACAACAGACCTCTTGTTTATTAAGAACAACTAAATAGAATGGAACCAACGGTGCATGGTCACCTGTGGCGATTACAAGAATACGTTGTTCTCTGGTCTTCCCATTAGAAATGAGAGATTCACGTGAATAGGGGGTTCAATGTCCATAGCCTATTTCTGGCTCACGGTAATCTACAGAGGGTCCTTCACTTCCATTACCCTACATAGCTCCAAAATATTCTCTATTGGCTAAATCTAAAAATAAAGCAAGATACAAAGAGAAAAGAGATCTGCGATTACCTGAAACTAGTGAAAGCTGTGATTGTTATTATCCTGTGACCCATGGCACCTGTCTAGGGTTGCTACTTGTACATGCCGGCCTAAAACTGCAGCTCTTCTGGAGAGTTCATGTATTAGTGGTTCATTCCTACTCCAAAAAATTGTCCAGCAAAATTAGGTTCTGGGCACCCGATTGGGAGTGAAGAGTAGCCTACATTGTCTGATCCATAGAAGACCTACAGATAACACTAGTAGTATAAGGTCACAATGACATGTCCAAACGTGTCGCCTATAGGTCACATGTAATTGTCCTTTGTCCTAACATGGGCATCAGAATGGAGCCGGAGCAACAACGAAATTCCACTATAGGAAGCGTACAAATTGGTGGAGGTATGTGATGGTCAGGTCACTCTTTGCTACAAAACCCCTGCACCTTAGATGTTTCCTTGACTGAAGTCAACTGGAACATTGTACAGTACCGTTATTACCTTTCAATGCCAATATCTATCCTCATCAGGAGGTAATCTTTTTGTAGCAAGATATGGTACAAAAATATTTTTAGAATTTTTTAACGGAAGGCAAATATTCAGGCGTACTCTGGTATATATTGGTATACACTAGTATACATCCCTATTTTATCCACCAAAAACTGGGAAACCTCTTGACTCGAATAAAGCCCGGGGTTAGTATACAGCAGCCCAACCCCCCCACATTAAACATATGGTAACAAAACACAAAACATATAAAATAACATTTTTTGTTTGTTGGGTCCAGTACGTGGTTCATGTGGGTAGGGTTGGGGCAGCAGCATGGGACCGTCTGGCAGGACTCTCCCGGTGGGTTCGTAGGCCCTGCGCTGCGACAGCCAAGGTGGGTAGGTTGCACCAGCAGCAACCCCTTGTAGTGGACTCTGATGGCCGAATTAGAAAATTCAGAAATAAAAACAAGGTCTCCTGTTACCCTAATTATTCATAGTTTAATTATACTAACAGCCTCCTCATAGGTTATTTCATATAGACCCCCCTTGCACCCCTATGGATTCATTAGAACGCCCACTGTAGACTCATGGGATCCTTACGTACACGCCTAATGTGGGGACCCCCCCCCCCCAGCACTTTCCTGGGGTAGTTGCATCCGGTTTTTGGAGAGCGCTCAGGACGACCAGCCAGCAGTTGAATCCAGCACTGAATTCTCAATAAGTGCCGCTACTGACATTTGAAGGTTTCAGAAAATGCAGAATCTGAATGACTACGAAAGGAAGCCCCCATTTTTAACAGTAGCTTGGTTCAAGTGTCTAATGTGGAAGTAGAAGAATTTTTTTCTAAAACCTCAACGTTGGATGTGGGCAATAATCTATACACTACGCAGGGCCCGTGGCCATGTACTGACATATTAATGATTTTACATAAAGGGGCTGTACACATGGTTGGTTGAAATAATATGTTTTATACAATGCCCGCTACATTGTCTCTTCATTACTGTTGCTTCCAATTCAACCTCCTGGATGCCCCCCACTAGACAGGAAACCACTCTGCCTAGTGATTGGATGATCTACGTCTTCTAGCATTGCCTGTGATATCTGGGGACACCCCGGAAGTAAAAGCCGGTGTGGTAGCGGATGTCACAGGTTAAAAGTATGTCTTAAAGTTGTCATTATTATATCTTTAAATAGGAGTATGGCCTATATTTATTAAAGATCTACAACAAATCCAGACACACTCCAATGTCTTTGAAGGGGTTCCCAGGAATATTAATTATTTTAAATATGGCTGGAGAAGCTTAAAAAATAGAAAAAAGTACTTGTACCTACCTGCTCCCGTTCTCTGTCTCCCTCCCTGCCAGGTACTGCATGAGCTTCAGTTAAGTAGCAGGAGTGCAGCAGGCGAACAGCAGCAGTGTGAGGGGTAAGTATTTCTTTATTTACACCCCCCACCACTATATACACTCACCGGCCACTTTATTAGGTACACCATGCTAGTAACGGGTTGAACCCCCTTTTGCCTTCAGAACTGCCTCAATTCTTCGTGGCATAGATTCAACAAGGTGCTGGAAGCTCCTCAGAGATTTTGGTCCATATTGACATGATGGCATCACACAGTTGCCGCAGATTTGTCGGCTGCACATCCATGATGCGAATCTCCCGTTCCACCACATCCCAAAGATGCTCTATTGGATTGAGATCTGGTGACTGTGGAGGCCATTTGAGTACAGTGAACTCATTGTCATGTTCAAGAAACCAGTCTGAGATGATTCCAGCTTTATGACATGGCGCATTATCCTGCTGAAAGTAGCCATCAGATGTTACAGGGTACATTGTGCTCATAAAGGGATGGACATGGTCAGCAACAATACTCAGGTAGGCTGTGGCGTTGCAACGATGCTCAATTGGTACCAAGGGGCCCAAAGAGTGCCAAGAAAATATTCCCCACACCATGACACCACCACCACCAGCCTGAACCGTTGATACAAGGCAGGATGGATCCATGCTTTCATGTTGTTGACGCCAAATTCTGACCCTACCATCCGAATGTCGCAGCAGAAATCGAGACTCATCAGACCAGGCAACGTTTTTTCCAATCTTCTACTGTCCAATTTCGATGAGCTTGTGCAAATTGTAGCCTCAGTTTCCTGTTCTTAGCTGAAAGGAGTGGCACCCGGTGTGGTCTTCTGCTGCTGTAGCCCATCTGCCTCAAAGTTCGACGTACTGTGCGTTCAGAGATGCTCTTCTGCCTACCTTGGTTGTAACGGGTGTAACGGGTGGCGATTTGAGTCACTGTTGCCTTTCTATCAGCTCGAACCAGTCTGCCCATTCTCCTCTGACCTCTGGCATCAACAAGGCATTTCCGCCCACAGAACTGCCGCTCACTGGATGTTTTTTCTTTTTCGGACCATTCTCTGTAAACCCTAGAGATGGTTGTGCGTGAAAATCCCAGTAGATCAGCAGTTTCTGAAATACTCAGACCAGCCCTTCTGGCACCAACAACCATGCCACGTTCAAAGGCACTCAAATCACCTTTCTTCCCCATACTGATGCTCGGTTTGAACTGCAGGAGAATGTCTTGACCATGTCTACATGCCTAAATGCACTGAGTTGCCACCATGTGATTGGTTGATTAGAAATTAAGTGTTATTGAGCAGTTGGACAGGTGCACCTAATAAAGTGACCGGTGAGTGTATATAAAATCACTAATTCCTAGACAATCCTTTTAATTTGTGATAATTTTGAAGGTTAAAAAGTGACAAACCCATCACACAAAACTGAATAGAAATTAGCAGCAATGTGAATGGAGACCATTATTTATTCATTCATGTTAATGACACGGCACCAGCATGTTATGCAGCGCTATACAATGAATTTGTCCTTGAGGCTCACACTCAAGAACACACATGCACATAATAGCCAGCCTTGATAGGAAGCCATAATTCTAGTTGGATGTTTTCATCCTTGTACATTGCTTTACAGTTTATATATTGGATTATATATGTTGTGCGACTAGTTACTTATGGTTATATTATACTTATCCTGTATTATAATCCTATAGACAGCAGAATCTAATGTGTAGATAGATAGATATGAGATAGATAGATAGATATGAGATAGATAGATGTGTGAGCAGCGCTGTGGACTATGTTGGCGTGTTTGAAAAATATGTAAAATTAGAAGTCACAATCTGTAGTAAAATTAATTTATTCCCAGAACTTTAAAAGTCCTTGCATTTTGCTGCCAGATCCTGTCAGATGCCAGCACTGGCGGAAACATGAAAACGGATTGCAGGCGGTGACTAGAGATGTACGCACAAGGTTTCTTTTGATTTTTTTTTTTTTAACTCAGCGGAACTCATCTGATAAACCACAGCGAACACAGGAGAAAGATAAGAGAGAAATCCGTTAGAAGATAACATTCAATCTCTCAGATTCTGGGCCTAGTCTTGTCAAAATTCTAATCTTTGACTGACTGCAAACGTGTTTTATGTTGATTAATTGAAATGTCTCTGAGTTTTAGGACATATGACCTAGGATTTATGTAACACATTACATGTGTATATACTTTATCAAGCCTGACCTAACTGTAAACCTGTCCATAGATTAAGGACCCCTGCACATATAGCTAGCGCACAACCCCATGTACTTCTATATGCTCACACACACGGCGGTGATTGTCAGGGCCCCGTGTATGAGCCGACTGCCCAAGCTTTAAAACCCAGAGCAGGTCCTACTCCTATTCCTGTGCATGTCAATGGTTCAGGCAGTTTTTTATCCTGTCATTGTTTGCGACCCGTGACACAAGCAGCTGTAGCCATTTTCCCCCTGCCCAACCTGTATTGAAACCCTGTATTGAATTAAGTACAAGTACAGTACATGCTATTTCCAAGTTCTAGTAACTAGTCCTTGCCTAGCATAGAATTGCGGGATTATTTGCATCAGGGTTGGGTGCAGGCTGTAACTAGAGCACCGGCCCAGTATATCCCCGACGTGGTCAGGCCCATTCCATGGACCTGGATGGACCAAGCTGTGCCCCTTTACACCCACTTGACGTGGAAAAAGTTGCAATACCTGGATGTGCAATACAAGCCACAATAAATCCTCCTTCTTATAGGTGTATATGGTGTATAGTGTATAGGGCAGCGATGGCGAACCTTTTAGCGACCGAGTGCCCAAACTGCAACCCCAAACCCTCATTTATCGCGAGGTGCCAACCAAAAATTAAAGCAGTAACTTATTGCTGCCTGTTCTTCAACAATGTTCAATCATACTGGCCTCCTGAGGACACCAACACAGTAGAAAGGAGGGAAAATCTGCATCATTGTAGCTTCTTTCCAGTGTCCCTCTGTACAAAGAGAATCATGGGGCCAGCAGGAGGTCCTCCAAAGATAATTAGGTCCTGTCTACACATTCTCCCTTTTCCTACAGTCCCAAGTAGCCAACTAAGTCACTTTAAAATATCACTGAAAGCAGCATCTTTGCTTCCAAGTTGCTTGAAACTGCAGGAAAATTCTTTGAGTCCTGTCTGCTGTGCTGGGGCGATGGCCCGGGTGCCCACTGAAAGGGCTAGGAGTGCCGCCTCTGGCACCCGTGCCATAGGTTTGCCACCACTGGTATAGGGTATTTGGTGTTATCAAGACTAGACAGGAAGCAATATCCTGCCTCTAAAGAGACTAGAAGTAGAGAGCAGAAAATTCCATTAAGGCTACATTCAGACACACGTGTGCATGCTGTACCGTAGCACGGCGCCGTATGCCGAGAAAAGATAGGACACATCCTATCTTTTCATGGCTACGGAACGGTATGGTGCCACACGTGTGCACCCATTGCCGGCCCATGGGGGATGTATGTCTGACTTATATACATTGTGTATATACACCCCCATACGGCCCTGTGAATGAGGCCTAACTCATGAAAAGAAAAGTTCACAGGCAAAGGATGGGTGGATTGTAGGTTGGTAACTGAAGACTAGACAAGAAACCTTCTTTGGGGAACATTCTCGAACATCTAAAGTGAGTTTTAGGATGTGTTCATATGTGTAGAGTGACAGTGACATGAAGAGAGGTAGACTGCAGAGAATCCTAATAACTTATTAAATAAAAGTTTGTGGGCAAAGAACAGATTGGGGCAGATTTACTTACCCGGTCCATTCACGATCCAGCGGCGCGTTCTCTGCGGTGGATTCGGGTCTTCCGGCGATTCACTAAGGCAGTTCCTCCGACGTCCACCAGGTGTCGCTGCTGCGCTGAAGTCCGCCGGAGTTCACGATCCTATTCCCGGTGACAGTAAGCGCGTGTCCAGCAACACTTCTTTTTTTTTTTAAATGCGGCGCTTTCTCCGAATCCGTCGGCTTTTCGTTCGGCCACGGCCCCCTATTTCCGTTGCGCACTTGCCGGCACCGATGTGCCACAATCCGATCGCGTGCACAAAAACCCAGGGCAATTCAAGGAAAATCGGCGCAAATCGGAAATATTTGGGTAACAGGTCGGGAAAACGTGAATCGGGCCCTTAGTAAATGACCCCCATTGCTTATAAATTGGTAACTAAAAACAGGACAAGAAACCTCCTTTGGTGAGCAATCCCCTGCATCTACAGGGAGTTTTATTCATATGTGTACAGAGACAGTGACATGAGAAGAAGTTGAAACAAGAGAATCCTAATAACTACTATGAGGAAAAGTTTACAGGGAAAAACCAAGATGTGTATAGTGTGGTCCCTGAAGATGAGATAAGAAACCTCATTGGGGAGGTCTTAATGTGTGCAGAGAGACAGTGAAATGAAGAGAGTTAGTGAGAAGAAAATTATAGTAATGAATGAAATGAAATGTTCATGGGCAAAGAACACGTTGTGTATAGGTTGGAACTTGAAGACTAGACAAGAAACCTCTTTAGGGGAACAACCTCCTTCATCCAAAGAGGTTTGTTAAGATGTCTTCATGTGTGTAGAGTGACAGTGACATGAAGAGAGGTTGAGACCAGGGAATCCTAATAACTAATCCGAAAAAAAGTTTACAGGAAAGGACCAGGGTGTTTGTAAAAGGTGGTCCCTGAAGACTGGACAAGGAACCTCTGTGGGGAGCAACCTCCTTCATCTAAAGTGGATTTCAAGATCTGTTCATGTGTGTAGAGTGATAATGACATAAAGATAGGTTGAGACAAGAGAAATCACTTTATAACAATGCTGAGAAGGCTAAAAGTCAACTGCAGGTTGTATCATTTATTATATCTGGGGTGGTACATGAAGACTATAGATGAAATCTCTTCCTGGATGCAACCTCCTGCTCCAGTAGTATGTACAGTACCTTTCTATTGTCACTATGGGGCACATTTACTTACAGGGTCACCGGAGTTCACAGAAAGTGTATTGTCTGACTATAACGCACCGTGCGGCAATTCACTAAGATTGTGCACCCGAAATCATGCATTTGTCGCTTCCCCACTCAGTTCCGAGTTCACCATCTTTTTAGTGGTGCATCTAAGTGCTTGAGCTTGCGACACAATTTAAAAGTTAAATCCCGCGCTCAGTCCGAATAAGTCGAACCGTCCAACTGCCCGGCCCCCGATTTGAGTCGCATGGAGGCCAGCGCAGCTGCGCCACAAGAAGGATTGCATACAAAACAATCCCAGCGCACATACTTCTTATATACACTCACCGGCCACTTTATTAGGGACACCATGCTAGTAAGGGTTGAACCCCTTTGCCTTCAGAACTGCCTCAATTCTCGTGGCATAGAATTCAACAAGGTGTGCGGAAGCCCTCAGAGATTTGTCCATATTGAAATGATGGCATCACATAGTGCCGCAGATTGTCGGCTGCACATCATGATGCGAATCTCCCGTTCCACCACATCCCAAAGATGCTCTATTTGAATTGAGATCGGGTGACTGTGGAGGCCATTTGTGTACAGTGAACCTCATTGTAGGTTAAGAAACCAGTCTGAGATGATTCCAGCTTTATGACATTGGGCGACATATCCTGCTGAAAGTAGCCAGCAGATGTTGGGTACATTGTGGTCAGAAAGGGATGGACATGGTCAGCAACAATACTCAGGTAGGGCGTGCGGTTGCCAACGATGCCTAATTGGTACCAAGGGACAAAGAGGTGCCAAGAAAATATCCCCAACCCATGAACACCACCACCAGCCTGTAGACGCGTTGATACAAGGCAGGAGGATCCATGCTTTCATGTTGTTGATGCCAAAGTGACCCTACCATCCGAATGTCGCAGCAGAAATCGAGACTCATCAGACCAGGCAATGTTTTTCCAATCTTCTACTGTCCAATTTCGATGAGCTTGTGCAAATTAAATCCCCTTTCTTCCCCATACTGATGCTCGGTTTGAACTGCAGGAGATTGTCTTGACCATGTCTACATGCCTAAATGCAGTTGCCTCCATGTGATTGGCTGATTAGAAATTAAGTGTTAACGACAGTTGGACAGGTGTACCTAATAAAGTGGCCGGTGAGTGTACATGTGCAAGCCATTTTAGCCCCGACAACGGTGCACAGTCTGACAAAAGTGTGTGCGCTAACCCTTAGTAAATGAGCCCCATTGTGACAATTATGCCGAGAAAAGAGATAAGGACCAATCCTATCTTTTCTGGCTACGGAAACGGTATGGTGCCACCAGTTTGCCACCCATTTGCCGGCCCATGGGGGAATGTATGTCTGGAACTATTATATACATCGTGTATATACCACCCCCATACGGGCCCTGTGAAGTGAGGCCAACTCATTGAAAAGGAAAAAGAAAAGTTTTTCAACAGGCAAAAGGATGGGTGGAGTGTAGGTGGTAAACTGAAGATAGACAAGGAAACACTTCTTTGGGGAAACATTCTCGAAACATCTAAAGTGAGTTTAGTTTTAGGATATGTGGTCATTGTGTAGAGTGACCGTGACATGAAGGGAGAGGGTAGACTGCAGAGAATCATTAATAACTTATTAAAAAAAGTTTGTGGGCAAAAGAACCAAGAGTGGGGCAGATTACTTACCCGGTCCATTCATGATCCGCGGCGCGTTCTCTGCGGTGGATTCGGGTCTTCCGGCGCTTCACCTTAAAGCAGTTCCTACGACGTCCCACCAGGTTGTCGCTGCTGCGCTGAAGTCCGCCGGGGAGGTCACAATCCTATCCTGGTGACGGTAGTGAAGTAAAGCGCTTTGTCCACCAAAACACTTGTTTTTTTAAATGCGGAGCTTTCTCCGAATCCATCGGGCTTTTCGTTCAGCCACGGCCCCCCTATTTCCGTTGTGCACACGCCGGCCCACCGATTGAGTGCCACACATCGTTGCGCGTGTGCGCCAAAAAACCCAGGGCAATTCAAGGAAAAATCGGGCCGCAAATCGGAAATCATTTGGGTAAAGGTTAACAGGCGGGGGGAAAACGTGTGAATCGGGGCCTTAGTAAAATGACCCCCATTGCTTATAAAAATTGGTTTTAAAACTAGACAGGACAAGAAACCTCCTTTGGTGAGCAATCCCCGCATATACAGGGGAGTTTTATTCAGATGTGTACGAGACGTGACAGAGAAGAAGTTGAAACAAGAGAAGGAGAATCCTAATAGCTACTATGAGGAAAAGTTTACAGGGAAAAAAACCAAGATGGTATAGTGTGGTCCCTGAAGATGAGATAAGAAAAACCTCCATTGGGGAGGTTCTTAATGTTTGCAGAGAAGACCAGTGAAAATGAAGAGAGTTAGTGAGAAGAAATTATAGTAATGAATGAAAGAAAGGTTCATGGGCAAAGAAAACACGTTGTGGAATAGGTTGGTACTTGAAGACTAGACAAGAAACCTTCTTTAGGGAACAACCTCCCTTCATACAAAGAGGGTTGTTAAGATGTCTTCATGTTGTGTAGAGTGACAGTGACATGAAGAGAGGTTGAGACCAGGGAATCCTAATAAAACTCATCGAAAAAAAAGTTACAGGAAAGGACCAGGGTTGTTTTTTGTAAAAAGGTGGTCCCTGAAGACTGGACAAGGAACTCTGTGGGGGACAACCTCCTTCATCTAAAGTGGATTTACAAGATCTTGTTCATTGTGTGTTGAGTGACAATGACATAAGATAAGGTTGAAGACAAGAGAGAGAAATTCCACTTTTATAACAATGTTGAGACGGCTATAAAAAGTTCAACTGCAGGTTTTGTATCATTAGTATAATCTGCGGTTGGTACATGAAAGACCTATAGATTGAAAATCTCTTCCTGGATGCAACCTTCCTGCTCCAGTAGTATGGACAGTTAACCTTTCTATTGTCACTATGGGGCACAATTTACTTACAGGGTCAACGGAGTTAACAGAAAAGGTGTATGTCTGACTATAAACGCACCGTGCGGCCAATTCCTAAGATTGTGCACCCGAAATCATGCATTTGTCGCTTCCCCACTCAGTTCCGAGTTCACCATCTTTTGTAGTTAGTGCATCTAAGTGCTTGAGCTTGCGACACAATTTTAAAAGTTAAATCCCGCGCTCAGTCCGAATAAGTCGAACCGCCAAATGCCCGGCCCCCGATTTGAGTCGCCATGGGAGGCCAGCGCAGACTGCGCCACAGAAGGATTGCATACAAAAACAATCCCAGCGCACATACTTCTTATATACACTCACCTGGCCACTTTATTTAGGTACACCATGCTAAGTAACGGGTGTGATTGAACCCCCTTTGCCTTCAGAACTTGCCCTCAATCTTCGTGGCATGATTCAACAAGGTTGATGGAAGGCTCATCAAGAGAGATTGGTCCATATGACATGATGGCATCCACATAGTTGCCGCAGATTGTCCGGCTGGCCACATCATGATGCGAATATCCCGTTCCACCACATCCCAAAGATGCTCTATTGAATGAGATCGGGGTGACTGTGGAGGCCATTGTGTATAAGTGCACCTATTGTCATGTTCAAGAAACCAGTCCTGAAGATGATTCCAGCTTTATGACATGGGCGCATATCCTGCCTGAAAGTACCATCAGATGGTGGTACATTGTGGGTCAGAAAGGGATGGACATGGGGTCAGCAACAATACTCAGGTAGGCTTGGTGGGTTGCAACGAGCCAATTGTACCAAGGGACAAAGAGAGTGCCAAGAAAATATCCCCACACCATGACAACCACCACCACCAGGCCTTGAACCGTGATTGATACAAAGGAGGAGGATCCATGGCTTTCATGTTGTTGATGCCAAATTGACCCTTACCATCCGAATTTGTCGCAGCAGAAAATTCGAGGACTCCTTCGAACAGGCAATGTTTTTCCAATCTTTATACTGTCCAATTTCGATGAGCTTGGCCAAATTGTAGCCGCAGTTTCCTGTTCTTAGCTGAAACGGAGTGGCAACCGGTGCAACCGAGTGTGGTCTTCTGCTGCTGTAGCCCATCTGCCTCAATTGGCCCCTCCTGCTCTCAAGTTCGCCTGTGGTACTTCAAAGAATTCTCTTCTCCTACCTTGGTCTGTAACGGGTGGCGATTTGAGGGTCACTGTTGCCTTGTCTACTACTCGAACCCGTCGGCCCGTCTGCCCATATCCCCCTCCTCTGACCTCTGGCATCAACCGGCATTTCCAACCACAAGAACTGCCCTAACTGGAGTTTTTTTTTTCGGACCATTCTCTGTAAACCCTAGCTATGGGTTGTGCGCTGAAAAATCCCAGTAGATTCACAGTTTTTCTGAATACCCTCAGCCCTTCTGGCACCAACAACCATGCCCGTTCAAAGGCACCTCAATCACCTTTCTTCCCCATCCACGCATGCTTTCGTTGAACTGCGGAGCTTGTCTTGATCAATGTCTACTGATGCCTAAATGCAGTTGCCCGCCATGTGATTGGCTGATATGAGAAATTAAGTGTTACCGGGCAGTTGGACATGTACTAATAAAGTTGGCCAATATGTAACATGTGCAAGCCCATTTTAACCACCCCGACACGAGTGCCACAGAGTCTGACAAGTGTGTCAAAAGTGTGTGCGCTAACCCTTAGTAAATGAGCCCCATTGTGACAATTCTCTGCATTGGGTGTGTGCGCCAGTGCTGCAGCCAGGCCTCTTTATACATAAGCACAAATCTGAATACAATGAAATGATGTTTGTGCAATATTTCAGTATGCCGAGAAAAGAGATAAGGACCAATCCTATCTTTTCTGGCTACGGAAACGGTATGGTGCCACCAGTTTGCCACCCATTTGCCGGCCCATGGGGGAATGTATGTCTGGAACTATTATATACATCGTGTATATACCACCCCCATACGGGCCCTGTGAAGTGAGGCCAACTCATTGAAAAGGAAAAAGAAAAGTTTTTCAACAGGCAAAAGGATGGGTGGAGTGTAGGTGGTAAACTGAAGATAGACAAGGAAACACTTCTTTGGGGAAACATTCTCGAAACATCTAAAGTGAGTTTAGTTTTAGGATATGTGGTCATTGTGTAGAGTGACCGTGACATGAAGGGAGAGGGTAGACTGCAGAGAATCATTAATAACTTATTAAAAAAAGTTTGTGGGCAAAAGAACCAAGAGTGGGGCAGATTACTTACCCGGTCCATTCATGATCCGCGGCGCGTTCTCTGCGGTGGATTCGGGTCTTCCGGCGCTTCACCTTAAAGCAGTTCCTACGACGTCCCACCAGGTTGTCGCTGCTGCGCTGAAGTCCGCCGGGGAGGTCACAATCCTATCCTGGTGACGGTAGTGAAGTAAAGCGCTTTGTCCACCAAAACACTTGTTTTTTTAAATGCGGAGCTTTCTCCGAATCCATCGGGCTTTTCGTTCAGCCACGGCCCCCCTATTTCCGTTGTGCACACGCCGGCCCACCGATTGAGTGCCACACATCGTTGCGCGTGTGCGCCAAAAAACCCAGGGCAATTCAAGGAAAAATCGGGCCGCAAATCGGAAATCATTTGGGTAAAGGTTAACAGGCGGGGGGAAAACGTGTGAATCGGGGCCTTAGTAAAATGACCCCCATTGCTTATAAAAATTGGTTTTAAAACTAGACAGGACAAGAAACCTCCTTTGGTGAGCAATCCCCGCATATACAGGGGAGTTTTATTCAGATGTGTACGAGACGTGACAGAGAAGAAGTTGAAACAAGAGAAGGAGAATCCTAATAGCTACTATGAGGAAAAGTTTACAGGGAAAAAAACCAAGATGGTATAGTGTGGTCCCTGAAGATGAGATAAGAAAAACCTCCATTGGGGAGGTTCTTAATGTTTGCAGAGAAGACCAGTGAAAATGAAGAGAGTTAGTGAGAAGAAATTATAGTAATGAATGAAAGAAAGGTTCATGGGCAAAGAAAACACGTTGTGGAATAGGTTGGTACTTGAAGACTAGACAAGAAACCTTCTTTAGGGAACAACCTCCCTTCATACAAAGAGGGTTGTTAAGATGTCTTCATGTTGTGTAGAGTGACAGTGACATGAAGAGAGGTTGAGACCAGGGAATCCTAATAAAACTCATCGAAAAAAAAGTTACAGGAAAGGACCAGGGTTGTTTTTTGTAAAAAGGTGGTCCCTGAAGACTGGACAAGGAACTCTGTGGGGGACAACCTCCTTCATCTAAAGTGGATTTACAAGATCTTGTTCATTGTGTGTTGAGTGACAATGACATAAGATAAGGTTGAAGACAAGAGAGAGAAATTCCACTTTTATAACAATGTTGAGACGGCTATAAAAAGTTCAACTGCAGGTTTTGTATCATTAGTATAATCTGCGGTTGGTACATGAAAGACCTATAGATTGAAAATCTCTTCCTGGATGCAACCTTCCTGCTCCAGTAGTATGGACAGTTAACCTTTCTATTGTCACTATGGGGCACAATTTACTTACAGGGTCAACGGAGTTAACAGAAAAGGTGTATGTCTGACTATAAACGCACCGTGCGGCCAATTCCTAAGATTGTGCACCCGAAATCATGCATTTGTCGCTTCCCCACTCAGTTCCGAGTTCACCATCTTTTGTAGTTAGTGCATCTAAGTGCTTGAGCTTGCGACACAATTTTAAAAGTTAAATCCCGCGCTCAGTCCGAATAAGTCGAACCGCCAAATGCCCGGCCCCCGATTTGAGTCGCCATGGGAGGCCAGCGCAGACTGCGCCACAGAAGGATTGCATACAAAAACAATCCCAGCGCACATACTTCTTATATACACTCACCTGGCCACTTTATTTAGGTACACCATGCTAAGTAACGGGTGTGATTGAACCCCCTTTGCCTTCAGAACTTGCCCTCAATCTTCGTGGCATGATTCAACAAGGTTGATGGAAGGCTCATCAAGAGAGATTGGTCCATATGACATGATGGCATCCACATAGTTGCCGCAGATTGTCCGGCTGGCCACATCATGATGCGAATATCCCGTTCCACCACATCCCAAAGATGCTCTATTGAATGAGATCGGGGTGACTGTGGAGGCCATTGTGTATAAGTGCACCTATTGTCATGTTCAAGAAACCAGTCCTGAAGATGATTCCAGCTTTATGACATGGGCGCATATCCTGCCTGAAAGTACCATCAGATGGTGGTACATTGTGGGTCAGAAAGGGATGGACATGGGGTCAGCAACAATACTCAGGTAGGCTTGGTGGGTTGCAACGAGCCAATTGTACCAAGGGACAAAGAGAGTGCCAAGAAAATATCCCCACACCATGACAACCACCACCACCAGGCCTTGAACCGTGATTGATACAAAGGAGGAGGATCCATGGCTTTCATGTTGTTGATGCCAAATTGACCCTTACCATCCGAATTTGTCGCAGCAGAAAATTCGAGGACTCCTTCGAACAGGCAATGTTTTTCCAATCTTTATACTGTCCAATTTCGATGAGCTTGGCCAAATTGTAGCCGCAGTTTCCTGTTCTTAGCTGAAACGGAGTGGCAACCGGTGCAACCGAGTGTGGTCTTCTGCTGCTGTAGCCCATCTGCCTCAAAGTTCGACAACTGTGCATTCAGAGATGCCTTCTGCCCTACCTTGGTTGTAAACGGGGTGGGCGATTTGAGTCAACTGTGCCTTTTTCTATTCAGCTCGAAACCGGTCCTGCCCATTTCCTCTGACCATCTGGCCATCAACAAAGGCATTTCCAACCCCAGAACTGCCGCAACTGGATGTTTTTTCTTTTCGGACCAATTCTCTGTCCAACCCTAGAGGGTGCTGCGTTGTTTGAAAATGAAAATCCCAGCAGTAGATTCAGCAGTTTCTGAAATACCAGACCTTCTGGCACCAACCAACCCATGCCACGTTCCAAAGGCACACTCAAATCACCTTTCTTCCCATTAATGAATGCGCGGTTTTGAACTGCAGGAGATTGTCTTGACAATGTCTAACATGCCTAAAAATTGCAGTTGCCGCCATGTGATTGGCGGATTAGAAATAAGTGGTTTAACGAGCAGTTGGGACAGGTGTACCTAATAAAGTGGCAGGACGTTGTACATGTGCAAAGCCCTTTTAAACCCCGACAAAAAAACGGTGCCAGTCTGGACAAAAAAGTGTGTGCGCTAAACCCTTAGTAAATGAGCCCCCATTGTGGACAATTCTATGCATGGGTTGTGTGCGCCAGTGCTGCAGCCAGGCCTCTTTATACATAAGCACAAATCTGAATACAATGAAATGATGTTTGTGCAATATTTCAGGCCTTCTTGTCACATTGTGTATCTTAATTCAATTACATGCACATCCTGCACAGATTTGCGCATTGTTCTCGGAGATTGCCGCCAGCCGTGATGTGCAAACCATGGAGCGCTGATTAATAGACTGTGTCATTCTGTTAACAGTTGCCTCATGCACGTTTCGCTCATGCAATAATCACATAGCTGAGCGCTCCGGTTATCTGAGAGGAACAAGGACGACATACACTGAGGCCTCATGTTGCCAACTTAATAAATTATTGATGACCCCAGTGACAAAGGGCTACAGGAGGCTGACATTTGCAGTTCCTGCTGTCACTTCTCCGTGATATCATAGATAATTTTGCAATATATCATGACCTTTCATTTGACAGGCCGGATCCTGACAACAGACCTCTGTGATTTTATTAAAGAACAACAAGATATAGAAATGGAACACAAGGGTGATGTCACCTGTGGCTATTACAGAGACGGTTTCTCTGGTCTTCACATTAGAAATGAGAGATTCACGGTGATAGGGGGTTCATGTCATAGCCTATTTCTGCTCACAGGTATGCTACAGAGGGCCTTCACTTTCCATTACCCGTAGCTCCAAAATATTTCTCTATTGGCTAAATCTAAAAATAAAGCAAGATACAAAGAGAAAAGATCTGCGATTACACTGAAACTAGTGAAGTGGATGTTATTATCCTGTGACAATGGCACCTGTCTAGGGATGCTACTGTACATGGCCGGGCCTAAAACTGCAGCTCTTCTGGAGAGTTCATGGTATTCAGTGGTTCATTCCTACCCAAAAAAATTTGGTCCAGCAAAAATTAGGTTCTGGGGCACCCAGATGGGAGTGAAGAGTAGCCTACATTGTCTGATCCAATAGAAAGCCTACAAGAATACACTAGTAGTATAAGGTCACAATGTACATGTCATAACGTGTCGCCTATAGGGTCACAGTGAATTGTCCTTTGTCCTAGAATGGGCATCAGAAATGGGAAGCCGGAGCAACAACAGAATTCACACGATAGGAAGTAGACATGATGGTGGAGGTAGTGTGATGGTCAGGTCACTCTTCTGCTACAAAACCCTGCACCTTAGATGTTTCCTTGACATGAGTCAACTGAACATTGTACAGACCAGTTATACCTTTTCATGCCAATAATATATCCTCATCAGGAGGTAATCTTTTTTAGCAAGATAATGGTACAAAAATATTGTTTAGGAATGTTTTAAGGAACAAGGCAAATAATTCAAGGCATTACCGTATATATACTCGAGTATAAGCCGACCGAGTATAAGCCGAGACCCCTAATTTTACCACCAAAAACTGGGAAAACCTATTGACTCGAGTATAAGCCGAGGGTGTAGTATACAGCCAGCCCCAAGTGGTACACAGCCTGCCCCCTCATGTATACAGCCAGCCTGCCCTTACTGTGAGCTCCCTTTATAGTGCCCTTCTTATAGCCCCCTCCTTTTCGATATCACGACTTTTAGTTCACCCTTTTATGGCATGCCGTACTCCTAAATGAAATGTCCAATGCAGAGCCCCCTCAAAAAAGCTGAGCCCCCAAATACGATATGTCCCCTGCACAGCCCCATAATAATGTCCCCTAAAAATTAAAAAAGCTGTTATACCATTATACTGTATACTTGATGCTCCTCTTCTCCCTGCGGGTACGGTTCTTCTTCGACACACGGTTGTCCCGGCAGAGGCCAGAGGACACATCCTTGGTGCTCCAGTGCAAAAAAATTGGTGAGATTTATTACCTGGTCGCGATCCCGGTGCAGGTTTGTCAGAATCCATTGGGTTTGCGACGGCCACGGCCCCCCCCCCCCCATTCTGCCGCATGCAAGCAGATTGGCACCACAATCCCATCGCGTCGTGGTGTGTGCCAAAAACCCTGGGCAATCGCGTTGTTAAACCAGAAATAATATTAGGAAGCCGACGAAAGGGCGGCGTTCGGGACCCTTAGAAAATGACCGAGACCAACCAAAAACGCGAAGGTCAGGCGCCCATCTCAGTGATCAATGATAAATTGCTGAGACAAAAGATTGAAGAGACATTTCTTCTGATTGTGTTGTGTATGAGATTGCATGAATCCCATATGCTACTTTATAATTCTATGTATGGTAAATCCACAGGTAACCCATAATGTGTGCAGTCATGTGTCTGTAATATGTGTGTGGAATGGAAGTGCAGCATAATACAATAGCATTTTTTTTTTGTTTTGTGTATGCGATTAATGACAATCTGCGCAGGGGAGAAAAAAAATCACTTTTTAGGAAATAATAGTTGCAGAAAATGGAAATCCATACAGCTACCATGGCGTTCTCTTACATAAAGGAGAAGCGTTTCTGCCTTGGCAGTGCGTTGTTTTCTATCCTCGGGGTGTGACGTGTTGCTATAACTCCTCCATGTCAGGGTGTGCCTGTTATTATGTATAATTCTGTGGACTGAATGAGTCCGGTACAGCCGTACCACCATGTCGCTATCAGGCAGAAATTTAAGTGTTCTTACTTAAATGTATTCTGCTAGGAAATCAGGTTAAATACCAGAGCTGTGTGATTTGCAGAAGTTGTGGGTATGCTGATGATTTTTATTCCTTCAATACAAAATTAAAACCCGTAGTATAGAGGGCAATAGTGGCATTGTGTTGCAATTGTGTGTAATGGTGCAATAGTATAAATATCATTTACGCTTAAAGGTTTAGATTGTGGCCATCACACGGTTGCCTTATGCCTAATATAAGTCCAAGCAGAGCGGCGTCAGCACCGGTGACCTGGGCAAGGCGGAGGCCCAGAGATCCCAGGGGCCCACCACGACGATCCATGAGAAACAACAGATCTATTACGTGCCACAGTGCCGTTCCAATACCTAACTGATTGACTGGAGGTGAGGCGCGGAGGTAGAGGGACGGTCCCGGGGGCAAAAGTATGATCCATCCACTCAGGCCTGTCCATTGATGCTCCTGAAGTATCTTGGACGGTCTGCCTGCCCACTTCACATGCTGACATGGCGCATCCCATGCTCTATTCCGACCGGCTAGCTGACCTCTGTCCGGCTTGCCTGTGCGCTTCTCCTCCGAGAAGGCCAGAATCTTCTGTCGGCCGGTCTGAGCCCTCGCCTCCATGGCATGGCGCATCCTGCGCCTATTGTCAGCCCAACTGCGACGCTTATCCTCCATCCCGGGCCAGCGGCACCTATCTTCAGGCCAGTCTCCTCTCGTCCAGCCCAGCTGCGAGCTTCTCTATGTCGGCCTCCCAGGCCGGGCCCGTCATGTGCCCTAAACGATCCGCGTGACTCAAGGATGTCCGCCTTCATAAGGGTTTCCTACTGGGGTGAGTATAATTGCTACAAATGTAAATGTAGTTTGTTGCTGTATAGTGTTTAGGGGATTTCTGCTGTATATGAGCTGTGGTATGTGCCTGTGTATGCGGATGTGTGTATATCTGGCGTATGTGTTGTGTCTACTAGCTTGTGTGTATATATGTGTATAATCTGTGGTATGTGATTGTATATTCTGAATGCGGGTGTATATCTTGATGTATATCTGTGCTATGTGTTGTGTATACTGGATGCGTGGTATATATGCTTAATCTGTGCATCGTCTCTATAACTGGATGCAGTGTTTATATGCTGTATATCTGGTGTATGTGTGGTTAACTGGATGTGTGTGTATATATGCGTATATCTGTGCGATATGTTGTGTTATATGGATGCGTGTGTATATCTGTGCTTATGTGCTGTGTGGGTATATATTGGATGTGGGTGTGTGTTTAAATGCTGTCTATACTGGATACGTCCCCCCTGTGTTGTAGTGGTAAATTTGTGTATATACTATATGTAGAAAAAAGCTTGTGATTTTGTAAAAACATGAATCCATCCCCTTCAATGGCTGATCTGGAGCCAGCCTTGACTGGGTTACGCCCCTGATCAGAAAATGTAATTACATCAGCAACGGCATTCCTGGTTGCCTATGTAATTGAAATATATGATTTTGTCTTCGTCAGGTGGTAAGGCCATGCCCCAAATGCAGTTCAGTTAATGGGCCACTGAGGCTCGTATCGCCAGGGGCCCCACTGAAACCCTGGAGCCGGCCTTGATGTCCTGTATATAATATGGCCATACACAGTCAGGATTCTAGACAGACCACAGTGCAAAGGAGGGGACCCCGGGATCCATTGTGCAGTATAGTGCAAGGGAGTCCCTTTTTTTTTATAGTTATGCAGCGCCGCCAAAACTGTAATCGTGATTCGAGCAAATCAGGACTCCGTGCATATTATGGATGAGTGGATTACCATATCAGAAACTATGAATGGTAAACTATGGCCATGATGATATTGCCAGTCAACTCCCATAGTGCTGAGCTCCCATAGATTGAACCACTACACAGAAGACGGCACTTGTACTTCTGACCTTCTATGTGTAACTGTGGCCCCAGAGGGCAGCTGGGATAGCTGATAAGTGGGAGTCTGAAATCATGTTAATGACAATCCAGGTGTTGAAACGTTTACTATTCAAATATCTTAAGGGTGACCATCAATATTTAAAAGTGAACTTACAAATAAATTGCATACATGAAAAGGGAAGATGAAAACTTTGCTAATAGACTGTATTAAAGAAATTGTACACTATTGTCCTTTTGTCCCTGACTTTTTTTACCTGTATATTAAGCAGTTTATCAGGTTTTTTATCTCCAGGTGTAAGTGGGAACAGGAGCCGCAAATGATTTAAATAAAGCGTCTATAATTTTACTCGGATGGTCCATGGATAAACATATTATCCAGGAATATCTCTTTAAATATGGAAAGCATTAAAGGGGTTCTCACTGACAACAAATAGCCTATCAATGAATGGGGGCTAATTGCTGGTGGGGGGGGGGGGGTCAGTAGGAGATTCTAGCCTTTTGCTGCTGAGGCGGAAATTGAAAATGCACTCCTAAAAACCACCACTGTCACTTACAGCTATAATGGATTGTGGTCCCTAACATTACATATATCCAAGATTCCTACAAAAACATCATTTAATAGCCCCCTCCCCCCAAAATAATTATAGAATGTAACGCACCAGACTTTCTACATTCACACACCCTGAACTATAGCACCACCCAGCTAATTAATATAAAACCCCCGTTTTATTTATATACAGTTCCCTTCTATATTTTTACAGCCCCTCATATACATGTTACTACGTAAGTCATATACCGTTACTCCATATAAGGTCACCCAGTTTCATTAAAATCAGCCCCTAGATAGAAATCCCATAAAAACTATGAACAGAGCCACACCTCTCCAGTGAACACAGCCTCCCCGTGATACTGTTAGCCACCAGTAAGGCACACACCCCCAGCAAGACAACCCCCCAGTAAGAACAACCTTCCAAATATGCAAGCCCCCAGTAAGCACAACCTCCAAGTATGCACAGACCCCCAGTATGCACAGCCCCAGTATACACAGCCCCCAGTAAAGCACCGCCCCCAGTATACACAGCTCCCTCCAGTATACTGAAGAAAGAAAAATATAAATCACGTACTTACCATCCAAGCAGGCCTGCGCTTGCTCGTATCTAACATTGCGTCTGTGTTCGTAAAGTAACAGACGCAATTAAATTCAGGGTGGGTCATTCGGACAGCAATGGGCACCCGAATCACCCACATTACACAGACCCAGGGTGCTTTCCCCACTAGGACTCGGGCCTCTGCCGCCAGAGGCGAGATTCTCAGCTCGTCTCATGACAGGACAGATGCGCCCTGATTTCAGTGATGGGATTGCAGGGGTGGACTAAGAGGGGCAGGGCCCACTAGCAGACTTAGAATGGGGCTCACTACACCCTCAGAAAATATCATTACTGACACATGGGTTCTAAGTGGATGGTGGAATTGAAAATGCTGAGATGAGAAGGATTCCAGTCCTGTTGTTCTTGATGTGTCCCCTCACTCCTACCAATTTGTTATGGAGCTGACGCTCTTGCTGTGATCTGCTGTGTTATAGACATATGAGATGTAAAGTGCAGCATAATATGTATGTAAGGTGCACATCCTCCATTGTTTCTATGGCAAGTCATATGCCCACTGACACTGCGGAACCCCATAGCAGCGACTATGGCTTATACCGCTGTTAGTGATGCCCCTGATGGCGACAACAAACGGTCAGTTTCCACATCTCCTGGCTGCTTCTTTCAGTACACAGCTTGTCTGTCTCCATCCGGACCAGAGAATGAATAGGGCGCCACTGATGTTACCGAATGGTATTCAGTAATCATGCGTACAATGTGGGTGCAACAGACCCCATTCCCCTGATCCGTGGCGATCCATCAATTGAGACCTCACCGATCAGCAGGTTAGCCCTATCCATGTCCACAAGTAAAAAAAAGGAACAAAATTTCAGAAAAGAGAAAAGCCTGATAGGGAAGGGTTAACCCATCAAGGTTCAGTATACCTCCAAAGTGCCACACCCATTTCTAGTACAAGGGTCTCCTAACTCACCAGCAGAATTAGATAGATTATGAACCCGAAAAGTTGTATGCGGGTTTTAGTAAAAATTAAATTTTTTCTCAAGTGAAAATAGAACATTGGTAAGAACATGGCATATTTTTTGTATTCATATATTTTCATATTAGGGTACACATGTGTGCCCGCTTCACTGAAAGATCTAGGATACAAATCCACCACACACACAAAAAGAAATATTTTCTAGAAAGACGTCTGTGTCTTGTTAACATGTGTCAAAATTTCCAAAAATCTGTTTTTTAATTCAGACAAAATTTCTTCCAAAATAAAAGTTAACACTCTCCAAACTAGTGTACATGCAATTATGGAAGGGGTCATGTGCGTACATACGACGTGTTCAGGAACCCAGACCTCATCCAGGATCTGCTCTGGTGACGGAGTTACTGCTAGAGGATTCGCTCACGCGTGTTTTATTCCAATTTAAAAGAATTTTTATGCTGTATTAACATTTCTACGATGATGATGCACAGGGCAAGGGGTCAGCCCAGTAAGTTGTCGCCAGATTTTTTACAGAAACGAAAAAATAGTAAGTCAGACATTACCCAGGGATCAGAAGTGTGGTGGCACCTACCCACATCCAGATGTGTCACTCGCTTAATAGAAACGCTGCAACACATATTAAAGGGGTGGCCACTTTACCTCATGTTTTTTTGTCTGTGTGTGTAAGTGTGGTGTGAGGATATGAGGGGGTAATTTACCAATTACATCAATTAATCGTTTGCTCCACTTTCTTGATATGTGAAGTGAATCCTCCAGTCATTTTACTAATCAGCCAGACATTCATGGACATAAAATGGCCTGCGGTGGAAGTTAATGTGATATCTGTCTGTCCTAGGAAACAATCACACAGGCTCTTATAATAGGGCCAGGTTGATTGTTCATGGACAGTACGAGATCAGCATTAAGAGATTCACAACCATCCATCGGCGGCCATTATGGTTCAGGAATGTAGGATGATGAGGTAAAGAACAGGAGGCTTCACTTTATGTCTCAATGAGGAGGCACAGAACTTGGTATAGATGTATATTGATTTGGTAATTGAAATGACCTTATATCCCAGCCCCCACACTTACACACACCATTAAAAGAACTTGAAGTAAGTGGCCAACCCCTTGAGCCTATTAATCAGGTGGTCTGAATTTTTCAAGAAACTTGATGCAGAAATTGTATATAATAGAAATCTGAATATAGTAGTGTTTTTTTTTTACATCTTGAAACTAAGAGTTGCACCAATCTGGTGGCGGGGCCTGCGGAAAATCAGTCTGAAGCCACAGACCTGACAGTTGTAACGAAATCCAATTTAATGCATAGAAGACACAGAGCGGAGAGAGTGAGAGAGTGAGTTCCTTCAGTTCATTTGCGATAATAATCCCCTTTACAACCTTGATCTGTAAGGGCCTTTAAATTGCCGAGAGAACAAAGCGCGGCTTCTTCATAGCAGTCAGTTGCTCTCTTCAGCGCATGAGTGTGACCATGTGTTACAAGGAAATATGTCAACCTGCATTCACCCGTCCGTCATATAGTCAGGCAATTGTTTTATCTGCTTGGTGTATGTCCTAGGTGGGTCATAATGGATAAAATAGAAATTGTGGAAAAAAAAATCAAGGTACGTGTCATCTAAAGATATTCTTACCATTTAGTTCTAAAATATGGTTCTCTTATATCAGCGTTTTAAGCTATATCTTTGAATGCGACACGTTTTGGGGTACTAGGCCCAGTTTATTACATGGTTATCCTCATCGCAACTAAGGGAAAAGGCAGCCCAGTCTCAATTGTATAATAGGGATATAGACAGGGAACCCAAATGGATCCCCCATAGAAGACCTGAGGCCCATACCAGACTTTAAATACTGTACATCTGTTACACTTTTCCTTTCAGGCCCATTTTTTTTTGTTGCCCATTTAAATGCTGCCAGTCTGTTGGCCCAACACTTGCCTATAATGACCCTATTTAGCCACTGTTCTGTAGCTCACTGACAGAGGGCGTAAACTAGGAGAGGCAGGGGCCCCATAGTTCTGAATGGGGCTCGCTTAAAATTTATACATATTGTTTACTCAAACAGTGTTCCAACAAACACAGTTAACACACAATCTATACATACATGCCAGCCATATACACATATACAGCCACATATAATGCAATTATACTGTACAGTAAATACCACAGACACACCCTCCAGAGGTCCAGGACCCCTGACACTCCAGGGCCCATAGCAGCTGTAGGGCTGGCTACAGAGGTAGTTACACCCTGCTTCCTGATCTCACCTCTGTACCATGTAGCACCCCCATTAAAAAAACGGTCAATTTACTTGTGTCTGCATTTATTGGGGCTCATTTACTAAGGACCCTGCGGGACCGTACTTTCGCGGACATCCCGCGATTTCCGATTTTGCGCGCGGGACGGTTTTGGCACACCGCAATCGGATTCTTTTTTTGCACATTTCGCGGCTTTCTGCCGTCACAATCGGGGGGCGGGCCCTCGGACGATCCGATGGATGGATTCGTTTTTTGGACAAACTCGGGATTTAACTTCAAAATGTTTTCGGTAGCAAGCAATGCACTTAAATGCCACGGGAAGAAGGGGTGAACTCCGGTGGACCTGGGGATCGCGCAGGGACCGGGGTAATAAATGTGCCCCATTTGTGTCATGCAATTTGCATGGGGGTGGACATTGGAAGAAGAGGGAAGTGATTTAGTAGAAAATAGCAGTCCTATAAGTGCTGTGGACACGCCAAAGAGTACCAACTGCCTAATTAGCATACAGATTAAAATGGAATATCTGGAAATGGCATAATTCAATAAAATATAAAAGGATCTTGGAAATTCACATTACCTTTCTCTTCAGATGGTGCCAGTCGATAGTTAGGGTGTATACTCCCTTTAAGGATTTGCGTAACATAGGTACTTGAATTAAAAATAAATCTATATATTTTAAGTATGATTGGACAGTAGGTACCCTGCCACTGTTCTAGTTACCCTACAATTTAGAACATTAGCAATGTGTGCTCTTGTCTACCAGTGGATAGAAAGTTGAATAACTCAGGAGGTCTAGATCAGATCCGCGGTTATGAAGAACACAAACCTGGAACTCTATTAAAACACTTATAAGGAAAACCATCGCGCGTTCTGTAAAGTGAATCTCCAGGCATGGCGCACAAATACTTGTAATGTCTCCGAAGTCCTTGGTTAGGAATGTATGAGGGACTGAGCTCAGAACCAGCAACGTTACGCTACAATAAGCCAGCAAAAAACAGGACAGCCAAGAATTACAGTATAAGGGACAGGATGCAGGACGAATCCCACTGAATGCCAAAAATACATATCAAAAACAAGAACAGTGTTTGACTGCGGCTAAAAATCTGCTGCCATTATAGGAAGTCTGTGCATGCGCTATGGAAATGTGGAATCAGATAAGATTTGGAATGCCAAACATAGGCATGGTACCATGCAGTGTGCTATCTTATCATCTTCCCAGCAAATCAAGCCATCCAAATGGTATAACTGCAAACAGTGGCCACAGCGACATAAGCAGACAGATCCTTTTGCGTCCAGTAAGGTGTTACATGAGGTCTCCAAAGATGGGCTTGGTTTCCCTGTAGGTTTTTACAGATGCACTAAATGCGGGCGGGCAGCGTTATGATGTTTCACCTGCACCCAGGTGATGGAAGCCTCTGGCCTAGGGTGATGCCACACATGGCGTTTTTGTTCCGTTTTTTTTAGGCATGCGTTTTTAAAATTGCATCCATTTTTGATGTTTACATTCGTTGGCTGATAGAACCTGTTTATTAATACAAACAACGATGGTAAACAGTAAGAAAAACAAGGCGTTTTAAAAACAATATCCATTTTTAATCGGACGAAAACACATGCTTAAAAACGGAACCAAAAAACACCAAATGGCATCACCACGTGGCATCACCCACTTAGCGTCCCTTCAGAGGCGATGCGTGATCATTCATCACCTACAATGCAGCTTTCATGCATGCTCCCGTGAGAGAGACCATGCCAAAGTAAGAGAGGACATTGACTATTTGTGTGGGCAACGTGCGGTGCACTGTGACTATATTAGATACTATATGGCAGTGGATGCGAACATTTTAGACGATCGAGTGCCCAAAGAAGACCCAAAACACACTAGCTTTTCCCAAAGTGACAAACACAGCAATTAGGCAGTAACAAAAAATGTATTGCTACCAGAATCTTGAGCTCCAATTGACCTGTCAATCTTCTCACTATTTGGACCAGGACCAAGTAGACACCAGGATGGGCACGTGTTAAAATAGCAGGGCATACTTGGACTGCCTGAGATGCAGTAAGGTGCCATGTCTGGCAACCTCGGGTGTTCTGGGAGGATGCCAGCGTGCCACAGAAAGGTCTGAGTGCCATCTCTGGCCCACCAGGTGCATAGGGATCGCCACATGCTATATGGGTGTCTGTGACTGTATTGGAATACTGTGGGTCCCTGTGACTATATTGGGCTACTGTGGTACACTGTGACTATGTTGGCTATATTGGGTATCATGAGAGTTCGCTACCTTGGGCAGGACTTTGCAGATAATGCCTACTGGAATTAACCGTTATTAAATTGGTTACTGTTGGGAACACTGTTAAAACAAGGGGGGCTTATGTACTTTCGTCGGTTGTTGTTCGCTGTTTTGGGGATTTGCGCAGCCTTGACATGTTATTTAACAGGGGGTTGCCATCGGATTGTGTCTACGAACGGTATATCTAATGGGGGGAGTATTAGGTCTGGCGCACTATGTGGCAGCTTAAATTATGTTTCCTCCAAAAAAAGCGCCCCCCTCTGCCATGGGAGCGGGTGATATGTAGGTCCTTCTTTCTATAAACTTAAGATGTAGAATCAAACGCCTTACCATGGTCAGAGGGGTTCAGAGATGTCAAGCTGAAAATAAATCACATACATGTCAGGAGCAATAGGTGACTTATTGACTCCTTATCATTTTAGCCCCGATTCAGCTCCTATTTTTATACAGAATTTGCAACCCCTTTAAGGTTATATCTACAAATTGGGGGATGTGTTGCAGATTTTCTCAGCCGGATTTAGGAAACAAAACAGCAAATTGACGGCAATTTTATGATATATTAATAAATGACAGTTATTTTATTAGTGGAAGGGACATATTCTTTGTTCTGCAGTGTAGACGCTCATCCGTGAGAATGGGTGCATACAGATGTTCATGAGACACCACATGGAATATAAGGACTTAAACAAAATCCTGAAAGACCTAAGAAAATGCAAGAATCACAAGTAATATGATGGATTAGTCATTAGATCTATTTTTTTTTACGTTTTAATGTTAATCTGGGAATTCTTGTCATTGTTAGGGAGAGAGGAGTAATCAGATTCCATATCATGTAGATATCTTGGCTCATGATAAGAGGTAGTATGTAGGCAACCAAAGTATTAGTCATATGACTTGTTTAAATCATTGCATATATGAAGTCAAGTGTAGCTCTACTATAATATATATATATATATATATATATATATATATATATATATATGTATGTGTGTGTGTGTGTGTGTGTGTGTGCGTATTTGCTTAAGGTCAGCATTTTCATCACAGCAGCATCATTATTCACATTACAAATCTGTATTGTCAAGTAAAACCAGGAGTGTAGATTAACACAGGTAGAATGGGAAGATTTGGACCTGTTGTGAGCTTTTCTGATTTTGTTTACAAAACGTGAAGAAAAATTCTACTAAAACACGAACACTGAGGCGGCGCACACGTCTTGGTCCTTTTTGAGACCGTATAAACGACGAAAACTCTTGTGTTTTAAAAAAAACCCCAGATGGTTTTTGTATGTCACATGTGTTTAGTGGTTTTATTTAGTTTCACAGCTGCCTAAACTTCTAGAAATGAAGATATAAACAGTGTCAAAGCAGCCACAAAAACGCATGGTAAACATTCAAAACGGTCCAAAAACGTGACCTGTAGCATCACCCTACCGAAGTCGCACGCTCTATGTTAGATCGTCAATTAGTGATAAGCGGACCCGAACCACAAAGTTCTGAACTAAATAAAAGCATGTGGCGGATTTAATTGCAGTTTGGCTAAACACCAACCCCCCACCACTACATTACCGCCTGCCGATTCAATGCTGTGGTACGATTGTGGGATTCACTCTTAAATGGCCATGGAAAAGTCACCAACAGCGTTTAAATGGCTTAACCTCACGCGCTCGGCTCTAGAATGCCGTGTTGCAGGATGCCGCCAGTATGAGGAGGACGCCACTCCCATGATGTCATTGGGAGCGTTGATCCTCCCAAAGTGAAGGGCTCACAACGGTGCTGCATTGATAGCAGGTGTCATTGGTAGAGGGTTACCTTATGAGCAGAGGAAGAGTAAAAAATCTATAAACCTTAAATGACACCATCAAACATAGCAAGGGGCTCGATTTATAAAGGGGATCGAACCGTCAAAAGGAGACCCATTTTGTAGCACCACCCCCATAGTCCACAGAGCATAGTATACGCTGCAAAGTGTTTTGATATAAAAAATGGTTACAGAAAAAAAATATATTTATGTACCTTTCATAGGCACTGCTGTGTGACAGGCAGTTGCCAAATGGGATGGCTGGAAAGGAGCAGTTTCCGCACCTTGGGAAAACAGCTTCCATGTGACCTTGTCAAATATATTGAAAACACCATCATGGGCTTAGACGCCCCCTGCTCTCTACAGCCAATCCAGAGTGAGGGGAGTTATATCATATATTTTGGAAAAGGGTCAATGTTCCCAAGGTGGGGGGGGACTGCTCCTTTCCAGCCCATCCCAATTGGCAACTGCCTCATCACCACAGCAAATGCTTACTGAAGGTACATATAACATATCTTTGTTCGGTAAAACCAATTTTATAGACCAAAACCTTGGCAGTGTAGTGTAGTACTATGCTCGTGGGGGAATGGAGGGGAGAGCTAAAAATGGGTCTCCTGGTGACAGGTTCCCCTTTAAGGGTTCTGCGGCCAGCATTTGCGGTCAGCGTCAGATATTCCAAAAGAGTTTCCGAAAATCACGCAGCATCGGCACGGGGAATTGTGTGGCACGCGAGCGGGTCGCGGATCGGGGGATCGCAACAGGACCGGGTTAATAAAATTTGCCCCACAGTATTTGTGTGGTGAGAAAGCCTGGCGAACTCGAAGTGGGAATAAAGAAACGACAGAGACCTGGAAGACCAAAAAAGGGGGACACCCTTGGACAATAGCGCAGCTGCAGTGGAGAAATTTTTGCTGGAGCCTGAGATCGGAACAAAAGATGAATGTGTACTGTTACAATCAGACAGATTAAGTCAGTGAGTCATAGCATGGGCAGAGGGGATGTGCGTGTTCAGAGAGAGCTTACACACCAGTGCACTACTCATAACTTTTTTTTTTTTTTTTTCAAGTTCTACCACATGAGATACATTTTTTATAAAAAATATTTTTGCATGTGCGGAGAATCTTTTATTTTTATAGTTGGGGGAAGGAAGGTTGATTTAAAAAAAAAAAATTTAAATCATTTTTTATATAATATTAGGTTTTGTACTTCAGTATATAGTTATATTTATAACTGCCCTTTTTATTATACTCTGCCGTGACACCAGCAACCATTATGATATGCTTACCACATAGGTCAAAAAAGAAAGTACTCACCTGCCTGATTCTGATTCTACTCAGCGAACTCCCTCCTTGACCCCCTACAATTCTGGTTTTTGTATATGTATCCACGGAAACTGCTCTTTTCTACAAGTCTCAATCAGAGCTGGCACCAGCACTGGGCATACCCGGGCAATGGCCAGAGTTGCGGGGGGGCCCACATTCGGCTATAAATAAGAGGAATACAGGGGGTTGTGAGCGGTGGCCTGTATCTAATGAATCCATCTAGGATGAGGGAGACGTTATATAAAATAACCATTACTGGGCTGATTGGTGCAATTAAACTAGGGAATATTTTAGGAAAGGAGAAGAATTAGTTTTCAAAATTGTTCAATGCTGCCACTGAGTTCAGCCAAAGGGGCCCACTGAGATCTGCACCAGGGGCCTACTGAAACCTGGAGCGACCCTTTCTCCAATGATTCTCCTCACGCTAAATCCAAGCAAATGTGACTATTCTCTCCTCGTTTGTTCTGGGCACCCTTTGATACGGAGTGTACAACCAGCTATCTTAAGGAGGCTTCGCTCCATTGGCTAAGGACAGCGGCACTCTCTTGGTTTCTTCCTCTCTCTCTGGACCGCACTTTCGTGGTCTCCTTCTCTGGATCTTTTCTTTCACTCTTTATCTCACTGACAGCGTTCCTATCTGGGCGCGTCCTAGGTCCTGTTCATTTCCCTCTATACGGCTCCACATCACCCCTGCCTGGTTCACCGCAAAACATTGGTAACTGTCTCTCATGCTGTTCTAACATCATGTCCTCTTTCTCTTGAAACTAATTTTCTAAGACTACAATGTATATCTCCTCGTCTTCTAAGTCTCCATCTCGGTCTGTGGGATCACTATTAGCACTGTGGCAGCAGCAGGCCCGCTGTCTTGGGTGTGTGACTGGTTCTCAGACTTCCTTGCCACCATATATTGAATCCTCTTGCCTCATCTTGCCAAATGCATCTCAGAGAAACATCTCCGAAATCGCGACCCATTCTTAGAATTAAAAACATCGTAAAATGCTGAATTGTTGCTTGATTAGCTCTCGAACTAGACAAACTGTTAACTCCTACTAATCGCTCTTCCATACTAAAATCTTCCTCTTCCAATCTATTCTTAGGCCACAGCCAGACTTGGGTAAGCAAGCAGAATTTTTATTATTAAATAATTATATACGTTCTTTTATAAAGACTGGTGGCCCCATTAACAAGCTCTTATACCTTTGTGTCACACCCTAATATCATTAGACTGTAATTCTTGTGTCAACCCCTCATCTGCAGGACTGAAGCTCTTGTGTCACCCCCGCATCCTCCTAGGGACTGGAGCTCTTGTTGTCAGCCCCTCATCCCCATAGACTGTTGTAAGCTTTGGGTCACCCCTCATCCTAATCGACGTAAGCTCTTGTGTCACCCACTCATCCTCTAGACTGTAAGCTCTTGGTTCCCCCCCCCCATTCATCCTCATAGACTGTAAGCTCTCTCTTGTGTCACCCTCACCCTCATCCTCAGGAGACTGTAAGCTCTTGTGTCACCCCCTCATCCTCATGACGTAGCTCCTGTGTTCACCCCTGATCCTCAGTAGACGTAATATCTTGTGTCACCCCTTCATCCTCATAGACTGTTAAGCTCTTGTGTCACCCTCATCCTATCATAGACTGTACCTCTTGTGTCACCCCTCATCCTCATAGACGTCAAGCTCTTGTGCAACCCCCTGATGTCCTCAATAGACTGTAATCTCTTGTGTCACCCCTTCATCTATAGACGTAAGGATCTTGTGTCACCCTTATCATCATAGACTGTAAGCTCATTGTGTCACCCCCTCATCCTCAGAGACGGTAACCTCTTGTGCACCCCCTCATCCTCATAGACTGTAAGCTCTTGTGAGCGGGGCCCTCACTCCTATTGTTATATATGACTGTTTGTTCTCTGTAATGTAAATTATATTGTAATATGTCCCGTAGGATTTGTAAAGGCGCTTAAAGAATTTGATGACGCAAATAAAAGCTTATTATTATTAGTATTATGGCCACACATCGCTCAGTATATTCCCGGGTGTGTGATGCTTCAAGTGCAGCGGAATGAGCACAGCGCCAATTCCTGAACAGGACTACGGTTCACAGTACATATATTAAAGATCAGAAACTTCAACACATATGTAAAAACTGGGACAAATAATTATTTCACCCAATGTATATGCAGGTGTATATTGTTATCAGACAGACGTAAGACGTCATGTTTATCAGGGCTAAGGGCCAGAGGCTACATTGCCATCTGGAACCAGTATTTTAGTTTACTGAACACATGGGGGTCATTTATAAGGCGACCCGATTCGCGTTTTCCCGACGTGTTACACCAGATATTTCAGTTTTGCAGCTGCCGACCTTGTACTTAAATTGCCCAGGGAATTTGGCGACACGCGATCGGGTGAAGAAGATTGTGGCAGCACGGCTGCTGGCAATGCGCGCACGAAGGAACTGGGGGGCGTGGCCCGAACCGAAAACGAAGTATTCGGAAGAAAAAAACCGACGCATTTAAAAACCGGAAAAATGTGTCGCCATATTAAGGACCGCTTACCTTCAATGGGTTCACCCGCTCAGGGTGCATTCCGGCGCGATGAGTTACTTCAGACGCCGCCGCGTCCCCTGGTTTGGACGGCGGAAGAACTACCTATTTGAATCCCGGTACAGGACCCGAATCCAGAGCGGAGAAGCCGCCGCTGAGAAGCTGAATGGGGGACTACAGGGGTAAGTAAATTTGCCCCCAATGTGTGAAGGAGAAAACATATCAATGGCGGGATTTCCTTTATATTGCAAAGTTGCGGTCCAGGAGGATGGAGTTCAGACAGAAGAATGCAGAATCCGGATATTGTGGCAGGCCATTATTCAGGATGTCCTCACGGCTTCTACAGTCTGATCAAAGCAATGAAGTTTCCTGAGCCACATAATAGATGGTGTTGTTCTACAACTATATTTAGTAGGGTGATGTGGCTGTAACTGTTTTTTTATAACATATGGACCGGGGAAGGATATCATTTCCCAGGAAATGTCGAGGTTATTTCCATTCCAAGTATGCAAACTTTTGTCCAAACCTTTTGCCCATAGTAATTTACATTGATGAAGTTTACTATTTAAGTGGGTGGACCAACAAAGCAAGTGATCACATCTCCACTAGAAAGGTGATGACTTCAAGTCCACCACTGGGAACCTGACCTTCCAACCTGGAGAATAGGATCTCTAATGAAGAGACACATGTTGATGCCGTTGTTCATCTGCTCTGCTGGGAGTAAGCAGGTATATAACTCTAGTTAACCTACCTGCTCATTCATATAGAAAATAGTGAGATACCGTCGTTGGCGTAGGTCGGGAATCCGCAATGGCACAGATAGGAGGTAGGGGTTGATAACCAACCAAGATGGATGTTTCAGCAGGCTGCTTCGTGTAGATACCTATAACCCTCCCCTATCCCACGACGTGGAGGACGGGGAGTCGAAGAGAAGGATAAGAAAGTAGCTGCTGAAGGTCAGGGGACGTAAAGAGACAAATGTAAAACTTAGGAAGTAAATAGTTCAGCCTGTGTATACATTGCTGTGTGAACCTCACTGACCTGACTGTAGCCTGAGAGATGGGGTTGGGCAACGAACCAGCTTGTGGGTGACAACATTCTAGGTACTTTTTTAAAATATAGAAGCCTCCAGAGGGAGGACTTGTACACTGTGTGTGGGAGATGAGGGAGAATGTAGACAGAAGGACCGTGAGACAGGACAGGCCCAATTGCATAGGTCCTCCCCTCTGCTCACCCCAGAGAAACGTCTGTTATATTTGTTTTCTCCTGTACAGATTCTTCTTGCCACCCCCCCCCCCCAAAAGAATGCAGGGCTGAAGGGCTGGTTACAGGGCTCTATAGCAGAGACGTTATCAGACAAAAGACTCCAATTATGTTGTTCTGTTATGATATACTGCCATAAGGAAAAAAACCCATCTTTTGATCCTATGCCTATTGCCGTCTTATAGTAGAGTGGCGTTACCATCACCAGAGAAAGGGAGATCCTCTACACCTATAGGAGCGGAGGTTCTATATCACAATAGACAGGGGGCATCCTCTACACCTAGAGGAGACACTGTTTCACCATCACCATAGACAGGGGCATCTCTACACTAGAGGGAGAGGAAGGTTTCTACTATACACCATAGACAAAGGGCATCCTCACCTAAAGGAGAGGAGGGTTTCTATCATCACCATAGACAGGGGCATCTCTAAACCTAGAGGAGAGACCGGTTATATCAACAATAGACAGGTGGGCATATTCTACACCTAGAGGAGAGAGGGGTTTTATACCATCACCATAGACAGGGGGCATCTTCTACACCTGAGGAGAGACGTTATTACTATCACCATAGACAGGGGCATGGCGATCTTTACACCTTAGAGGAGAGGAGGGTTCTACCATCACCATAGACACAGGGCATCCTCTTACACTAGAGGAGAGGAGGTTCTAGTAATCACCCATAGACAGGGGACATCCTGCTACCCTAGAGAGGAACGGTTCTACTATCACATAGACCAGGGGGCATTCCTCTACACCAGAGGAGAGGTGGTTTAACATCCACCATAGGACAGGGAGATCGTCACACTAGACAGGAGAGGAGGTTTCTACATCACCATAGACAGGGGATCATCTACACAGAGGAGAGGAGGTTCTACCTCAACATAGAAGGAGACATCCTCTCACCTAGAGGAGAGACGGTTCTACATCACCATAGACCAGGGGGCATCCTACTACACAGAGGAGAGGAGTTCATATCACCATAGACAGGGCGGCATCCTATACACCTAGAGGAGAGGTGGTTCTTACCATCACCATAGACAGGGGGCATCCTCTACACATAGAGGAGACACTGTTCTACCATCACCATAGAGCAGGGGGTATCCTCTAACTGAGGAGACGGTGGTTACCAATCACCCAATAACAGGGGGCAATCCCGCCACTAGAGGGAGGCATTTACCATGACCACAGAATGGGCAGTCCTCTAATGACTAGAGGAAAAGAAGGGTTGTGTATAGCGGATGCTTTGATATGTTAAGAGGGGCCCTTCGTACATACTGGTAAAAAATATCATGTAAGCGGTTACTATATAATTTGGGTGGACGTTGATACAGGGATTTAATCTGACCCATTTTTTTAAGGAGGAAGTGGTTAATGTAAATATACAGTTGTGCTGTACTAAACATCCTTGAGGAGTAGACAGTCTTCAGGATGTAATTATTATTTTGTTATATGGGACAAATTTTATGTTAGTGCTCTGACCTCTGGAGACAATACCTCATCGACAACCTGCGCTTTTTACCTCTCCTAGTAACGCGTATTTGACCCAGGGATATATGACCAATCAGGCGTCCAATGAAACATAGCAGCCGACCCCTAAGCGAAAAATAGTTGTGCCCATCACTTGTGGCTTAGTGTTATATTGATGCACTCATTGAACTGATCTACAGATAATAAGTTCTACACTGGTCTGGGATATGTATCCATCTAACAGCAAACACTACTAAGAAAATTTGCACTGATAAAACATTTTTGAGCACTGTCATCAGTTTCATTTTTCATGTTTTTTGTTTTACTTGCACTAGAAATAATGCTTTATGTTTTGCCTCAGAACACAATTTCACACTTCTCTCATACAGAACGTGGATCAAACATTTTTAGATGTCTGACTGTAGTCCAGCTCCTCCGCTATTTCAAAGTGATGGTTTCTAAACAAGACCCGCCTAACATGAGACAGGTACAAATGCTGATGAAATTACCAGATTTTCAGCTGTTAAAATAAAAAGAAATGTTAAAGAACTTTGCATATTGTAAAGCTTTAATCTATTATTCATAGCTGTATACCTGGGCCATGTCCGCGCTATCCACCGACATTCTTCTAGGAAGGGAAAGATGGCAGGTTAGAATGAACAAGTAGAGCTAATCCTACAGATTACAGCCAGGGATTGCAAAATTCCTTACTGATGATAACAATATGCTTTACTAGAACAGCTGGCAATACTCCCAAATTAAAACACCAGTACAAAGTGAAGACTGACACATGAAACAGATCCAACAGAGAAGAGGTGATATAATAAAATCTATAACACATTGGGGCAGATTACTTACCCGGTCCGTCGCGATCCAGCGGCGCGTTTCTGCGCTGGAATTTCGGCTTGGGTCGGACGGGATTCATCAAGCAGTTCCTACGACGGCGTCCACCAGGTGGCGATCTTGCACGTGCAAGGTCCGGTGGAATGCCTTCGAAATACACCGGCCTATCCAGGATGAAGGTGAGTGAAATTTTCGCCGACCACAATTTTTTGTAAATGCAGAGGTTTTTCAGACTCCGTCGGGATTCGTTCGGCCACGCCCAACGATTTCCGTCCGCGCATTGCCAGCGCCGATGCGCCACAATCGATCGCGTGCACCAAAAAGGGGGCGGCAATTCAGGTACAATCGGCGCAAATGGAAATATTCGGGGTAACAGTCGGGGGAAAACGCACCGAATCGCCGGGGCCCTTAGATAAATGAACCCATGTCATTAGTATTTAAGAAAATCTGGGTTGACAAATGTGGTATCGGCTGATGATCCCCAAGCCTTCATGCTACCAAGAGAATTATTACTGGAGAAACAAAGGTTACACTAAGTGTAGCAATTCGGATCCCATTAGGTGTCATTTTATGTCAAATTGCTCAGTGTCCAATGCATTATTAGTTACACTGACTTAATAAGCTTAAACCTGCAAAAACACAAATGGTTAATAATGTTTCTGTTAAGATACGGCATTCTGTATTTCAGGGCCAAATTGAGGTGGTGTAAGGGTCCAATTAGCACAAGCTTGGGAGCTTACGGTGGTTGTTTTCGAGGAGAGGTCACCATGGTTAGCACAGGCGCCCGAAAACGAAGTGCTAGAGATACAGCTCTTAAAGAGGTTTTTCTCATGAAACAAGTAAGGCCCTAACCAACAGGATGGGCTCCTTGCTGAACAGTGGGGTCTCTCAGTGATGAGATCCCCACAAAATCAAAAAACGGAGGTCCGATGGGCGGACGGATGGGCGGTCACACATGGCCGGGTGTCTGTTCATCTTTTATGGAGTTGAAGGAGATGCCAAGTTTAGGCATCAAGATTAGATGAGCAGCCTGGGGGACGCATGGCCTGGGCCTCCTGTTTATCTCCATGGAGCTATGAAGCATTGCCGACCGCCATATTCGGCAATCTCTTCAGCTTCATTGAGAGAATGGGACAGCCCAGCCTCGGCCACGGCTGCTCATCTCGGAGAAGTGACAAGGGGGTCCAATGGAGGTCCAAATCAAGAACCCAGCGGACCCCTGTTCTTATCATGATCTGTGAGGAACAGTTGCATCACTGAACCCCCCGACGATCAGCAAGTTAGGCCTTATCTGGTGGATAAGCCTAACTTGTTTGTGGAAAAAACCTTTAATTCTAAAATCTGGGCAGATAAGTAACTGTGGCTATACTCCTGGATGAGGGATAATGGATAAGATAGGTTGGACAACTGGGTATGAACCTCAATACAGGAGATTGTAGGAAGAGGAGGCCTGGCTTATAACAGAGGTAATTTCTTCTATTTAATACAGGTAAGGAATATTCAAATAAGTTTTCCAGGGTGGAATACTATGCCTACAGGGCATATCTCACATAAGAAAGCTCTGACATGTGCATTAAGTGGGACAAGCCCAGATACCCAAAAGGAAAAAATATCCCAACAGTAGACGAGACTGGTGAGGTTTTTGGACATCCTAAGTAAGTTAGGAAACTGGTTGGGAAGGTGAGAGGTCAGTTGACATGGGTAAGGAATAAGCGATTCATTCTCTTTATGGAGATTATGACCATCGTCTTCACTTTTGATATCCATTCGACGCCCCCACAACTGGTCTTAGTATACCAAATTATTCCCTTGCTCCACAATCTGCATAAAAATACTTTACATCAGCCCCTTGTATCCAGCTGTGCGTCACATTCCCTGGGGTTGCAGAGTAATTGTTATATTTATTTGATGTCAAGTAATAGTTGTGACGCCTGATGTCATATATAAAATAGATGGAAAGGCTGGAATATATTTTAGCACAATTACATAGCAGCCAAGTAGTAAAGGTTGTGCTCCAATGTATTACTCATCCACGTACGTATCTGTATTGTTATTTGGTAATACGGTACAAAAGACAGAACAAAAACATGAAAAAAAAAAAAGAAAATTCTCCATGAAATCAGTAGAAAGCCTAGTGCGGTGACTTGTAGTGAGGCCCCGTCGTTCGGGCTTGTCTTTAATTTTTTTTTTCATCAAAATACCAATTAAAGTCACAATCTAAGAAGGAGACAAACATGAGGCTGAATAATTAATGGCAACGCTGACTCTTGCTTAGCACCATTACAGCCCAAATCTTAGTGTTCAGAAACACACATTGACATACAGCTGCCGACATTAGACAGAGCAATTTAATCTTATAGGATGAGCCATGAGATAGTAGAGGGGGTTTACAGTCTCCTCTGCTGGTTGATATAGGACACAACTTCATATTTTCATCATATTTTATACTAGCATTAAAGTGAACCTATAATCTGTAAATAATTTTTCATGATGGCAGATTCAAATAGCTTATCGCCTGTCGTTTGCCTGTGTTTTGCATTGTGATAAATTCGCCGCTGCTTTTTGTAATTGTTGTCTTAACATTACTGGTCCCTGCCAAGCAGGTTGAGGTGAGCAGTGGTTGTAACTAGGGGAGACGGGGGCCCCATAGCCATGATCTTCTGAATCAGGCCCCCCTTTCCCTGAGAAATACAATACACCCACACAGTGACATACACCACAATATATACACACACACATAAAGCATATACGAACACCATGACAGTATTTACAGCATAAAGCATTATAACACATACATTCATGAATACCCTCCTCACATATGCACATACGACACATAGAGCATTGAACATCACATGAACATAAATACATACAAACATATCTACAGCAAATACATACAACCTATGTATATAACCAATACGTTGCAAAGCCAGTATCATGATTCGCGATTTTTTGCAAAAAAGTATCATAAAAGTTTGTGCTGGGACTTGTTATGACATTGTGAGACTTTTTGAAAAAAATCACAGACAGAAAGCACTTTTTATGAACTGATGGCAGTGAAGCTTCAAAAAAAGACATAGAAGGAGACGCCTAAGGATACATAACCCATATTTGTATGTTCACTGTGGTGTTGTGTTTGTTTGTAGGGGCAAGAGGCAGATAATTAAATAAACTAAATTTAATTGTTGGAAATGTACTATGCCATCTCCACCAGTTTTTTTTTAAGGCTTCTCCACTTGCACATCAGTTTGAGTTGGGTGTGACGGGGTGGGCAGAGTAGTAGCACTGGAGGCATCCTACCAGATTTACTATAGTCTGTACTGGAAAGCGGCGAATGCCATAGATTAAAATCTTCCGCCATGTCAGACCGGTCTAAATGCCTTGATCTACTAAGAGGCAATGAAATGCCAGATTTTAATAAATCCCGGTTGCTAATTTTAGGCCTAATACTGGTTGATGAAGTCCTTACATGCAGCGCCAGATATGTGATGGCTTTTACAGTGCAGAGTGTAAGACCCTTATTTTATATATTTATATTAGGCAGATTAATAGTCTATCCAGTTCTGTAATTGCAGTGTTTGTCTCTTCTGGAATACAAGACTGTGTTCTCACACTATATCCAGAGATTAGTATATTTTAGATTGATGTTGGGTATGGAGGCTTGAAAGCTGAGGTCAGTGTTAATAAGTGGGACAGTCATCCAGATGAAGTTCGCATCCATACTGAATCTCGTCCGATCAGTGTACTGCACAAAAGAGTAAATGTTATGATCTACATGTCAGGCTCCAGTCTGCAGATGTGTGTTGTCCCACGAGTACATACCATAGCAGAATGTCTCACGCCCACAGAAAACACTATTGCAACATCAGCTAATGAGACGTGTGCATGGATTAACCACAGAGAAACAGCTGTCCGGAAGAAGTTATCTACTAACATGGTGCAACATTGTGATGACATAGTCAGGGTGGCGAACCTATGGCACGGGTGCCCAGGTGGCAACTCAGAGCACTTCCTTGGGCACCTGGCCATCACCCCAGCAGGAGTTTGCAGACAGGAATCAAGGCCTCGTGCGGTTCCAGGCAAGACCAGGACCCTAGAAGACAGCTACATTGATAATCCCAAACTTCTTCTCCTTATTTCTACGGATATTGGGAGTCCTCAGGTGCCTATACAATTTAAAATGTAACAGAAACAGGGAGTTAATAAGTTACTGCTTACAATGGTCGGAAATCGGGACTTCAACAAAAATATGTGGGTGTTGGTTGTTTGTAGTTTGGGCACTCAGCGTTCTAAAAGGTTTGCCATCAATGCCATAGATGATGCCAAATTCCAAGTTTGAGACTATCCCTGCTGTGAGCACTGTCACTTCATTGAATTGTTTATTTTGCCGTCCTTATACTTTGTTACATATTGTAATATTATAGACAATATTGGGCACATTTCTACAAAACAGGGCAACGGCCACATGTGCAGTTTTGTTGCAGGTGAGTGTGAAGGGTGTGCCAGAGTCAGGATTTTGACCGACCCGTATCTGAATGATCAGGTGCCCCCCGCACTGTCCCGGACAGAGTGCACCACATTCTGTGGTGCCACCTGTAACATGGAGGCGTGTGACAACTTCTGTTGGACTCTGCATGATAAATATGGGGCACAATACCAACTGAGACCCAAAGCCAGAATCGGGGCTGTGAAGACTATATACTGAGGGGGCAGGGGATGGCGTGACTACTTGGGGGATCGGCTGGCTATTTACTGGGGGGGCGGGCACAGACCATATTTACTGGTGGTGGGCAGAAGCTGCTGGCTATAGGGGGGGAACTGAGGGCAGGGGCTGGCATGTATATACTGTGGGACAGGGCTGGCTGTATACTGGGGGCACAGGGGATGGCTTTATGATGAGGGACGGTGTCTGGCAGGCTGTATATGGGGGGGGGACGGGGCTGGCTAGCTGTTATACTGGGGACAGGGGCTGGTTGGCATATATACGGGGACGGGGTGGTTGTTACTGGGGGGACAGGGGCTAGCTAGCTGATACTGGGGACAGGGTCTGGTTGGCCTTAATACTGAGGAGATGGCAGGCTATAACTGGGGGGAAGGTTGCTGGCTGTATACTGGGGGGGCAGGGGCTGGCTCATACTGGGGGGGCATGGGCTGAATCGCTAGATACTGGGGGACCGGCTAGCTTGTATACTGGCTGGAGACTGTGACCCAATGCATTTCCCACCCTCCTAGGCTTTACTTGAGGTCAATAGCTTTTTCATTTTTTGTGTTGAAAATTACGGTATATCGGCTTATTCTGTGGTCGGCCTGTACTCGAGTTAAGAATTTTGCCTTTGTGGGAATACCCTTTAAGTTCGGAAGGACTCTGCTAAAATTGGGGGTCCGAATTACCGTATATACCTCGTGTATAACGCCGAGTTTTTCAGCAAAAAAAAATGTGTTGAAAAACCCACTTCGCTTTACACAAGTCAATTGAAAAAAAAAAAATATTTAATACGTCACCCTCCAGGTGCCCGGATCCACCGGACGGCGGTATACGAATAGTACCGGCCTCGGCAGCTCCCGCCAGTTCAGCACATTAATAAATAGAGGCTTAGTTCACACAACTCTTCGCGATCACTCCACCCTGATCCACAGGCGCGGATTCCGATGCCTCGTAACGGGGCTCTCGACCCGGCAGCGTCTTCTTTCTTCTTTGACGGCGGAGTCGCGTCAGCAGTCCACGCCGGCGCTACTTGATGGCGGGTCAAGTGAGCGCCGCGGGGAGCTCGCCATGGACGCGCCTACGCCGGCAAGAGAAGACTGCCGGGGGAGGATCGAGCAGGCCCGGCAGAGGAGTGGGGTAGGTGATTATCGCCGGAGGTGAGAAGTAAGTTTAGGAGAAGTTTTTAAATGTGCTCAACATAACAGGGGGGGAAGGCTGATGTATAAGCATGAGGGGGCAGGGCTTGGCTGTATACAATGAGGGGGGAGGCTGGCTTGTATACATGAGGGGCAGGGATGCAGTATACATGAGTCGGGCAGGATGTGGCTGTATACATTGAGGGGGCATGGCTGGCTGTATACATGAGGGGGACGGCTGGGCGATACATTGAGGGGACAGGCGGGCTGTATACATGCGGGCGGCAGGCTGGCTGTATACATGAGGGGGGCAGGGCTTGGCTGTTTGTATACATGAGGGGCAGGCTGCGCCTGCATACCGAGGGAGGCAGCCGGCGGTATACATGAGGGGGGAAGCCTGGCTGTTATAATGAGGGGGCAGCCTGGCTGTATACATGAGGGGGAGGCTGGCTGGTATAAATGAAGGGGGGCAGGGCTGGTGTATACATGAAGGGGGGGCAGGCTGGATGGATACATGATGGGGGCAGGCTGGGCGTTCTTTAAAGGAGGGGGGGCAGGGCTGCATGATTCCTACTAGTAAGCGCCGGCGGGGAGATCGCATGGACGCGACTCCGCCGGCAAAAGAAGAAAGAAGACGCTGCCGGGGATCGAGAGCCACCAACGAGGATCGGAAGCCGGCGCCGTGGATCAGGGGTGAGTATCGCCGGAAGGTGAGAACTAAGTTTATTTATTTAATGTGCTGAACTTCGGGAGCTGCCGCCGGATATCGGGAGCCGCCGCCGGTGGATCCGGGCACCGGAGGGTGAGTATTAAAATTTATTTTTTTTAATTGACTCGTGTAAAAGCCGAAGTGAGGTTTTTCAGCACATTTTTTGTGCTGAAAAACTCGGCTTATACACGAGTATATACGGTAATTCGTACCCCCAATTTTACAGAAGTAATTCCTGACTTAAAGGGGTATTCCCACAAAGGCAAAATTCTTAACTCGAGTACAGGCCGACCCAAGAATAAGCCGAGATACCTAATTTTAACACAAAAAACTGGAAAAAGCTATTGACTCAAGTATAAGCCTAGGGTGGGAAATGCATTGGTCACAGTCTCCAGCCAGTATACATAGCTAGCCAGTCCCCCAGTATATAGCGAGTCAGCCCATGCCCCCCCAGTATGTAGCCAGCCCCTGCCCCCCCAGTATACAGCCAGCACCTTCCCCCCAGTATATAGCCTGCCAGTCTCCTCAGTATATAGCCAACCAGAACTCAACTGAACATTGTAGACAGTAGTTGACCTTTCATGCAATAATCTTCCTCATCAGGAGGTAATCTTTTTTCGCAAGACTAATGTACCAAAATATATTGTTTAGGAATGTTTAAGGACAAGGCAATAGATTAAGGCATTACCGTATATATATGATATAACACGAGATAGCAGATAATTTTTACCCACCAATAACGGGGAAATACCTATGTGCTACGAGTATTAAGCCGAGGTGTATATACACCAGTCCACAAGTGGTACACAAACAGCCTGCACCCCACATTATAAGCCAGCTCTGCCCTCGTAGTATTAATCAGCAGCCTGACCCCCTCCTTAAAGTATACGCCCAGCCTGCCCCCTCATGTATACCACCGCCTGCTCCCTACTTCAGTTATACAGCACAGCCCTGCCCCCACTGTCATTATATACGCCAGCCATGCCACTCCTTCCCTCATGTATACAGCCAGCTGCCCCCTCATTTATACAGCCAGAGCATCCCCCTCATGTATACACGCCGGTGCCTTCCCTCGGTATGCAATGCCAGCCTGCCCCTCATGTTATACAAACCAGCCTGCCCCCCATGTATACAGCCAGCCTGCCCCATGTATAAGGCCTCATTATCGCCAGCCGTCCCCCTCATGTATACAGCCAGCCTGCCCCCTCACATGTAACAGCCATGCGCCTGTTTGACCGCCCCTCATGTATCAGCCAGCCCTGCCCCCTCATTGTATACCACCTGCCCTATGCTACTCAGCCTCCCCCCTGTATGTTGAGCATTTAAAAATTCCTAAACTTGAACTTCTCAACTCCGGCGATAATCTACCCCACTCACTCGTGCCGTGGCCTCCGATCTCCCCGGCAGCTTCTGTCTCTTGCCGGCGTAGGCGCGTCGCGAGTGTCGCGACAGGGCCCGTACCCCGCTGGCGATATAGCGCGCGGGGCATAAGTGCGCGGTGGACTGTTTGCCACGCGACTCCGGCTGGCGTCAAAAGAACGAAAGAAGACGCTGCCGGGATCGAGAGCCCCGTTACGAGGTCATTCCGGAAGCCGGCGCCGTGGATCGGGGTGAGTGATCGCGGAAGGGGAGAACTAAGTTATTATTTAATGTGCTGACTTTCTCGGGAGCTTCCGCCCGGAGGTATCGCGGAGCCGCCTCCGGTTGTATCACCGCTGGCGTCCGGAGGCCGTTGAGCATAATCGATAAATTATTTTTTTTAATTGATCTCAATTGACTGTGTAAAAGCCCGAAGTGAGGTTTTTCAGCACATTTTTTGTGCTGAAAAACTCGGCTTAGTACACGGTAAGGTATACGTGATAACGGTATAGCAGTTACTCGGCCACCCCCCCATTCCAGAAGTTAAATTTTCTTGACATTAAAGGGGTATTCCCACAAAGGCAAAATTCTTAACTCGAGTACAGGCGCGACCCAAGAATAAGCCGAGATACCTAATTTTAACACAAAAAACTGGAAAAAGCTATTGACTCAAGTTAAAGCCTAGGTGGTGAAATGCATTGGTCACAGTCTCCAGCCAGTATACATAGCTAGCCAGTCCCAGTATATAGCGATCAGCCCATGCCCCCCCAGTATGTAGCCAGCCCCTGCCCCCCCAGTATACAGCCAGCACCTTCCCCCCAGTTATAGCCTGCCGTCTCCTCAGTATATAGCCAACCAGAACCCTGTCCCCAGTATACGCTAGTAGGCCCTCGCCCCCAGTATCACAGCCTACCCCTGTCGCCCAGTAGATGAGTCAACAGCTACCGCCCCTGTCCCCGTATAAATAGCAGCCGCCCCCCCATATACAGCCTGCCAGACCCTGTCCTCAGCATACTAGCCATCCTGCCCCCCAGTATACAGCCTGCCAGCCCGTCCCCAGTATACAGCCACCCTGTCCCCACGTATATAGCCGGCCAGCCCCCCTCATTATAGCCAGCAGATTCTGCCCACCCCAGTATATGGTCTGCCAGCCCCCCCAGTATATAGCCAGCCGATCCCCCAAGTTAAGCCAGCCAGCCCCTGCCCCCAGTATATAGCTTCACAGCCCCGATTCTGTTTGGGTGCTCAGTTGTATTGTGCACCAGATTTATCATGCAGAGTCCAACAGAAGTGTGTCACACGCCTCATGTTAAAGGTGCACCAAAGAAAGTTGGTGCACTCTGTCGGGACAGTGCAGGGGGGCACCAGATTCATGCAGAACGTGCGGCAGAAATCCTGACTCTGGCACCCCCTGCACACTACACAGGCACACTGCACATAGTGCAGTTTGCCCTGTTTTTAGTAAATGTGCCCCAATATGTGTTATAATATTACAATAAATGTACAAAGTATAAAGACAGGGCAAAATACAATTCAATAGAAGTGACAGTGTTCACAGCAGGGATAGTCACAAAACTTGGAATTTGGCATCATCTATGGTCATCACAATGTGCACCATGTAGTAGATAGACTTCCTGAGCAGCTGTTTCTCTGGTGGTTAATCCCATGCAAACAAGTCTCATTAGCTGATGTTGCAATGTGTTTCTGTGGCGTGAGATCATGTGCTAGGTATGTACTCATGGAGAAAACACACATCTGCAGACTGGAGCCTGACATGTAAGATTAACATTCTGCTTTGCAGTACATGATCGGCGAGATTTCAGTAGGATGAGAACTTCATCTGGATGACTTCCCACTTATTACACTGAACCTGCAGCTTTCAAGCCTCCATCCCAACATCAATCTAAAAATATACTAATCTCTGGATATAGTGTGAGAAACACCAGGTCTTGTAATTCCAGGAAGAAGACAAACACTGAATGACAGTAGGATAACTATTAATGCTGCTAATATAAAATATTAAAAATCAAGGGTCTTACTCTGCACTGTAAAGCCATCACATATCTGGCTCTGCATTGCAAGGACTTCATAAACCAGTATTAGGCCTAAATAGCAACAGGGGGAATTTATTAAAACTGGCATTTCAATTGCCTCTTAGTAGATCAAGGCATTTTAGACCGGGTCTGACATGGCGGAGATTTAATCTATGGCATTCGCCGGCTTTCCAGTACAGACTATAGTAAATATGGTAGGTGCCTGCCAGCTACTGCCCACCCCGTCACACCCAAACTGATGTGCAAGGTGGAGAAGCCTTAAAACTGGTGGAGATGGCATAGTACATTTCCAACAATTAATTTAGTTATGGAATTAATCTGCTCTTGACCTGCAGTGGAACATACAAATAATAGGGTTATTTATCATTAGGCGGCTCCTTCTATGTCTTTTTTGAAGCTTCACTGCCCATCAGTTTCATTAAAGTGGCTTTCTGTCTGTGATTTTTTCAAAAAGTCTCAAAATGTATAACAAGTCCCAGCACATTTTATGAGACTTTTTGCAAAAATCGCGAATCATGAATGTGGCTTTGCACGTATGTATATATATATACGTATGTATGTATTTGCTGTATGTATGTTTGTATGTATGTATGTATGTACATGTGATGGTTACATGCTCTATGTGTGTATGTGCATATGTGATGTGTATATGATGTATGTGTGTATATGCTTTATGTGTAAATACTGTACATGGTGTGTATATGCTTTATGTGTGTGTATATATTGTGTGTATTCACTGTGTGTGTGTATTTGTATTTTCTAAGGGGAAAGGGGGGCCCCATTCAGAAGTCTGCTATGGGGCCCCGTCTCTCCTAGTTACACCGCTGCTCACCTCACACTGCTGGCAGGGAGCCAGGTAATGTTAAAGAAACAATTACAAAAGCAGTGGAATTATTCACATGCAAAACAAAGGCAAACGACAGGCGATAAGCTATTGGAATCTGCCATCATGAAAAATTAACTTACAGATTATAGGTTCCCTTTAATGCTAGTATAAAATATGATGAAAATATGAAGTTGTGTCCTATATTAAACAGCAGAGGAGACTGTAAACCCATCTACTATCTCATGGCTCATCCTTATAAGATTAAAATTGCTCTGTCTAATGTCGGCAGCTGTATGTAAATGTGTGTTCTCTGGAACAAAAGATTTGGGCTGTAATGTGCTAAGCAGAGGCAGCGTTGCCATTAATTATTGAGCCGCAGTTTGTCTCTTTCTTAGATTGTGACTTAATTGTAGTTGATGAATTAGACAGCGAAGACGGGGCCGCACTACAAGTCACCGCTCAGGCTTTCTACTGTAGTTCATGGAGAATTTTCTCTTTTTTTTCCATTGTTTTTGTTCCTGTCTTTTGTACAGTATAAACCAAATAACAATACAGATACGTACGGTGGATGAGTAATACATTGTAGCACAGACCTTTACTTGAGCTGCTATGTAATTGTGCTAAAATATATTCCATCACTTTCACATCTATTTATATATGACATCAGGCATCAAATATTACATTGACATCAAAATAAATATAACAATTACTGCAACCCACAGGGAATGTGACGTCACATCTGGATACAAGGGGCGGATGTAAAGTATTTGTATGCAGATTGGGAATAATTTGTTATACTAAGACCAGTTTGGGGGTGTCGAATGGATATCAAAGTGAAGAAGTGTCATAATCTCCATAAAGAGAATGAATCGCTTCCTTACCCATGTCAATGACCACCTTCCCAAACCAGTTTCCTATACTGTACTGAGGAGGTCCAAAAACATCAGACCAGCTCTGTCTACAGTTGGGATATTTTTCCTTTTGGGTAATCTGGCTTGTCCCACTTCATGTCACATGTCAGGGAGCTTTCTTATGTTAAATAGCACTGGAGGCATAGTATTCCCACCCTGGAAAACTTATTTGAATATTCCTTACCTGTATTAAATAGAAGAAATTACATCTGTTATAGCCAGGCCTCCTCTTCCTACAAGCTCCTCTATTGAGGGTCAGACACAGTTGTCCAACATAATCTTATCCATTATCCCTAATAGAGTATAAGCCACAGTTACCTTCTCTGGCCCAGATTTTAGAATTAAAGGTTTTTTTTCCACAAAACAAGTTAGGCCTTATCCACCAGATAAGGCCTAACTTGCTGATCGGCGGGGGTCTCAGTGATGAAACTTCCCACAGATCATGAGAACAGGGGGTCCGATGGGTTTTGTTGGACCTCCATTGGACCCCTTGTCACTCTCCGAGATGAGATGAGCAGCCGGTGGCACGAGGCTGGGCTGTCCCATTCATCTCAATGAATCTGAAGGAGATTGCCGAATATGGCGCTCGGCAAGCTTCATCAGCTCCATGGAGATAAACAGGACGGCCCAGCCATGCGCCACCGGCTGCTCATCTAATCTTGAGGCATAACGTGGCAATCTCCGTCAACTCCATAAAGATGAACAGGACAGCCCGGCCATGTGTGACCGCCCATCCGTCCGCCCATCGGACCTCCTGTTTTTGTGATTTGTGGGGATCTCATCACTGAGAACCCCACTGTTCAGCAAGGTAGGCCCTATCCTGTGGTTAGGGCCTTACTTGTTTCATGAGAAAACCTCTTTAAAGAAGTCTTCGTATTTCTCTAGCACTTCCGGTTTCGGGCCCTGTGCCTAACACATGGGGACCTATTCCTCGAAAACCACCGTAAGCTCCCAAGCTTGTGTGCTATTGGACCATTAGCACCACCTCAAATTTAGGCCCTGAAAATACAGAATTGCAGCATCTTAACAGTATTAACCATTTGTTTTTTGCAGGTTTAGCTTATTTAAGCAGTGTAACTAATAATGCATTGGAAACTGCAGCAATTTGACATAAAATGACACCTAATGGGATGCCGAATTGCTCCTTATTGTAATCAGTTGTTTCTCAGTAATATATGTCTCTGGTACATGAAGCTTGGGGATAATCAGCCGATACCACATATTGTCACCCAGATTTTCTTAAATACTGAATGGACAATGTGTTATAGTATTTTATTATATCACCTCTTCTCCTGTTGATCTGTTCTGTTCATATGTCAGTCTTCACTGTTGTACTGGTGTTTTATTTGGGAGTATTGCCAGCTGTTCTAAGTAAAGCATATGGTTATCATCAGTAAGGAATGTTGCATCCATGGCTGTAATCTGTAGGGATTAGCTCTATATTTGTGGCATTCCTACCTTGCCATCTTTACCTTCAGTTAGAAGAATGTCGGGGATACGGACATGGCCCAGGATACAGCTATGAATAAATAGATAAAGCTTTACAATATTAAAGTCTTTACATTCTTTTTATTTTGAAAAGCTGAAAATCTGGTAATTTCATGCAGCATTTGTACCTGTCTCATGTATAGCGGGTCGTGTTTAGAAACCATCACTTTGAAATAGCGGAGGAGCTGGATCTACAGTCAGACATCTAAAAATGTTTGATCCACTTTCTGTATGAAGAGAAAGTGTGAAATTGTGTTCTGAGGCAAAACATAAAAAGCATTATTTCTAGTGCAAGTAAAAAAAAGACATGAAAAAATGAAATATGAAGTGCTCAAAAATGTTTTATCATTGCAAATTTTAGGTAGTGCTGTTAGATGGATACATATCCCAGACCAAGTGATAGAACTTATTATCATGGTAGATCAGGTCAATGAAAGGTGCATCATATAATCCTACAGCCCAAGTGATGGGCACAACTATTTTTCGCTTAGGGGTCGGCTGCTATGTTTCCATTGGACCCTGATGGTCATAGATCACCTGGGTCAAATACGCGTTATGAGGAGAGGTAAAAAGCGCAGGTTGTCGATGGAGGTATTGTCTCCAGAGGTCAGGAGCATCTATACATAAAATTTGTCCCATATAACAAAATAAAATAAACTTACATCCTGAAGACTGTCTACTCCCAAGGATGTGAGTACAGCAACAACCTGTATATTTAACCACTTCCTCCTTAAAAAATGGGTCAGATTAAATCCCTGTATCAAAGTCCCACCCGAATTATATAGTTCCCATTACATGATATTTTTATACTCAGTAATGGTATCAAGGCCCCTCTTAAACATATACAAAGCATCCGCTATAACAACAACCCTTCTTTCCTCTAGGCATAGAGGATGCCCCATGTCTGTGGCAATGGTAGAAATGCCTCCCCTCTAGGTGGAGAGGATGCCCCCTGTCTATGGGTCTATGGTGATGGTAGAACCACCTCTCCTCTAGGTGTAGAGGATGCCCCCTGTCTATGGTGATGGTAGAACAGTGTCTCCTCTAGGTGTAGAGGATGCCCCCTGTCTATGGTGATAGTAGAACCTCCTCTCCTATAGGTGTAGAGGATCTCCCTTGTCTATGGTGATGGTAAAACCACCTCTACTATAAGCATAGGCAATAGGAGAAAAAGAATGGGTATTTTTCCTATATGCAGTATATTCATAACCATATTGGAGTCTTTTGTCTGATAACGCTCTGCTATAAGCCTGTACCAGCCCTTCAGCCCTGCATTCTTGTTGCAAGAAGAATCTGTACAGGAGAAAACAGAAGATAACAGGACGTTCTCTGGGGTGAGCAGAGGGGGAGGAGCTATGCAATGTGCCTGTCCTGTCCGCTGTCCTGTCTACAGTCTGCCCTCATGTTCCCACACACAGTGTACATCCTCCCCTTGGAGCTTCTATATTTAAAAAAGTACCTAGAATTATCCACAAGCTGGTTCTGCATCAACCCCATTCTCTCAAGGCTACAGTCAGGTCAGTGAGGTTCAGCACAGCAATGTGATACACAGGCTGAACTATTTACTTCCTATTGTTTACTGTGTCTCTTACGTCCTCCTGCATGTCAGCAGCTACTTTCTTATCCATCTCTGCACTCCCCGTCCTCCACTGTCTTGGGATGAGGGGAGTGTTATAGTATCTACAAAGCAGCCTGGCTGAAACATCCATCTTGGGTGGTTATCAACCACCTACCTCCTATCTGGCCATTGGATTCCGACCTACGCCAACGACGGTATCTCACTATTTCTATATGAATGGAGCAGTAGGTTACTAGAGTGATATACCTGGCTTCCTCCAGCATAGAGATGAACAAGCATCAACATGTCTCTTCATTAGGAGATCCTATTCTCCAGGTTGGTCAGGTTCCCAGTGGTTGGACCTTGAAGTCATCACCTTTCTAGTGGAGATGTGATCACTTGCTTTGTTGGTCCAACCCACTTAAATAGTAAACTTCATCAATGTAAGATTACTATGGGCAAAAGTTTGGACAAAAGTTTGCATATGGAAGGGAAATAACTCTCGACATTTCCTGGGGAAAATGATATCCTTCCCCGGTCCATATGTTATAAGAAAACAGTTACAGCCACATCACCCGACTAAATATAGTGTAAGAACAACAACATCTATTATGTGCAGGAAACTTCATTGCTTTCGATCAGACTGTAGAAGCCAGTGAGGACATCCTGATAAATGGCCTGCCCCACATATCAGGATTCTGCCTGTCTGAACTCCATCCTCTGGACCGCACTTGGCAATATAAAAGGAAATCCCGCCATTGATATTTTCTCTTTCACACATTGTGTTCAGTAAACTAAAAATACTGGATTTCCAGATGGCAAGTGAGCTCTGGCCCTTAGCCTGATAACATGACGTCTTACTTCTGTCTGATAACATATAGCACCTGCATATACAGTGGGGTGAAATATTATATGTCCCAGTTATTACATAGGTGATTGAAGTTTCTGATCTTTAAATATAATGTAACATGTGAACCGTAGTCCTGTATCAGGAATTGGCTGCTGGTCATTCCCTGCTCCCAGTATATAGCCTGCCAGTCTCCTCAGTATATAGCCAACCAGAACCCTGTCCCCAGTATACAGCTAGCTAGCCCCTGCCCCCCAGTATACAACCAGCCCCTGTCCCCCAGTATATAGCCAACCAGCCCCCTGTCCCCAGTATACAGCTAGCCAGCCCCTGCCCCCCCAGTATACAGCCTGCCAGACCCTGTCCCTCAGCATACAGCCATCCCCTGCCCCCCAGTATACAGCCTGCCAGCCCCTGTCCCCAGTATACAGCCAGCCCCTGTCCCCACAGTATATAGCCTGCCAGCCCCTGCCCTCAGTATATAGCCAGCAGCTTCTGCCCACCCCCAGTATATGGTCTGCCAGCCCCCCCAGTATATAGCCAGCCGATCCCCCAAGTATATACACAGCCATTGGCCCCTCCTGCTCTCAAGTTCGCCTGTGGTACTTCAAAGAATTCTCTTCTCCTACCTTGGTCTGTAACGGGTGGCGATTTGAGGGTCACTGTTGCCTTGTCTACTACTCGAACCCGTCGGCCCGTCTGCCCATATCCCCCTCCTCTGACCTCTGGCATCAACCGGCATTTCCAACCACAAGAACTGCCCTAACTGGAGTTTTTTTTTTCGGACCATTCTCTGTAAACCCTAGCTATGGGTTGTGCGCTGAAAAATCCCAGTAGATTCACAGTTTTTCTGAATACCCTCAGCCCTTCTGGCACCAACAACCATGCCCGTTCAAAGGCACCTCAATCACCTTTCTTCCCCATCCACGCATGCTTTCGTTGAACTGCGGAGCTTGTCTTGATCAATGTCTACTGATGCCTAAATGCAGTTGCCCGCCATGTGATTGGCTGATATGAGAAATTAAGTGTTACCGGGCAGTTGGACATGTACTAATAAAGTTGGCCAATATGTAACATGTGCAAGCCCATTTTAACCACCCCGACACGAGTGCCACAGAGTCTGACAAGTGTGTCTGCGCTAACCCTTAGTAAATGAGCCCCATTGTGGCAATTCTCTGCATTGGGTGTGTGCGCCAGTGCTTGCAGCCAGGCCTCTTTATACAATAATCCAAATCTGAAATACAATGAAATGATGTTTGTGTCAATAGTTCATGGCCTTCTTGTCACATTGTTGATATCTAATTCATAACATGCACATCCTGCACAGATTTGCGCATTGTTCTCCGGGATTTGCCTCCAGTCCGTGATTTGCAAACCATGGAGCGCTGATTAATAACTGTGTCATTCTTTTCTGTTAAAGTTGCCTCATGCCCGTTTCGCTCAGCAATAAATCACATAGCTGAGCGCTCGGTTATCTGAGAGGAACAAGGACACTACACTGAGGCCCTCATGTTTGCGCCAACATTAATAATTATTGATGACCCGTGACAAATGGCTACAGAGCTGAATCATTGCATTCCTGCTGCTCATTCTTCTCCGTGATACCCCCCTCATAGATAATTTTTGCAATATAAATCATTACCTTCAAATTTGACAGGCCGGATCCTGACAAAACAGACTCTCTGTGCGCTTTATTAAAAGAACCACCAGATATAGAAATGGAACCCAGGGTGATGTCACCATTTGGCTATTACAGAGACGGTTTTCTCTGGTCTTCACATTAGAAAATGAGAGCCTTCACGGTGAATAGGGGGTTCATGTCATAGCCCTATTTCTGCTCACAGTATGCTACATAAGGGCCTCACTTCCATTACCCGTTACTTAGCATCCAAAAATTAGTTCTCTATTGGCTAAATCAGAAAAATTAAAGCAGATACAACGAGAAAAGATCTCGATTACACTGAAACGATTGAAGGAGGATGTTAAATTATCCTGTTACAATGTGGCCATGGTCTAGGGATGGCTACTTGTACTGCCGGCCTAAAAGCTCAGCTCCCTTCTGGATAGTCTCATGGTATTCAAGTGGTTTCATTCCTACCCAAAAAAATTTGGTCCAGCAAAAATTTAGGTTCTGGGGCACCCGTTGGAGTGAAGAGTAGCCTACATTGTCTGTCCAATAAAAGCCTTACAAGAATAACACTAGTAGTTAAGTCACAATGTACATGTCATAACGTGTCGCCTATATGGTCACAGTGAATTGTCCCTTTGTCCTAGAAATGGGCATCAGAAATGGGAAGCCGGAGCAAAAACAGAATTCACACTATAGGAAGTAGACATAATTGTGGAGGTAGTGTGATGTCGGTCCACTCTTCGCTACAAACCCTGCACCTTAGATTTTCCTTGACATGAATCAACTGAACTTGGACAGACCGTTAGACCTTTTCAGACAAAATCTTCCTCATCAGGAGGTTAATCTTTTTGTTCGCAGATAATGTACAAAATATATTGGTTTAGGAATGTTTTAAGACAAGGCAATAATTTCAAGGCATTACCGGTATATATACTGCGAGTATAAGCCGACCGAGTATAAGCCGAGACCCCTACATTTTACCACCAAAAACTGGGAAAACGCTCATTGACTCGAGTATTAAGCCGAGGTGTAGTATACAGCCTCCCAGTGGTACACAAACAGCCTGTCCCCCCCATTATAACGCCAGCCTGCCCGTAGGAATCATGCAGCCCTGCCCCCCCTCCTTTAAAGAACGCCCAGCCTGCCCCCATCATGTATCCATCCAGCCTGCCCCCCCTTCATGTATACACCAGCCCTGCCCCCCTTCATTTATACCAGCCAGCCTCCCCCTCATGTATACAGCCAGGCTGCCCCCTCATTATAACAGCCAGGCTTCCCCCCTCATGTATACCGCCGGCTGCCTCCCTCGGTATGCAGGCGCAGCCTGCCCCTCATGTATACAAACAGCCAAGCCCTGCCCCCCTCATGTATACAGCCAGCCTGCCGCCCGCATGTATACAGCCCGCCTGTCCCCTCAATGTATCGCCCAGCCGTCCCCCTCATGTATACAGCCAGCCATGCCCCCTCAATGTATACAGCCACATCCTGCCCGACTCATGTATACTGCATCCCTGCCCCTCATGTATACAAGCCAGCCTCCCCCCTCATTGTATACAGCCAAGCCCTGCCCCCTCATGCTTATACATCAGCCTTCCCCCCCTGTTATGTTGAGCACATTTAAAAACTTCTCCTAAACTTACTTCTCACCTCCGGCGATAATCACCTACCCCACTCCTCTGCCGGGCCTGCTCGATCCTCCCCCGGCAGTCTTCTCTTGCCGGCGTAGGCGCGTCCATGGCGAGCTCCCCGCGGCGCTCACTTGACCCGCCATCAAGTAGCGCCGGCGTGGACTGCTGACGCGACTCCGCCGTCAAAGAAGAAAGAAGACGCTGCCGGGTCGAGAGCCCCGTTACGAGGCATCGGAATCCGCGCCTGTGGATCAGGGTGGAGTGATCGCGAAGAGTTGTGTGAACTAAGCCTCTATTTATTAATGTGCTGAACTGGCGGGAGCTGCCGAGGCCGGTACTATTCGTATACCGCCGTCCGGTGGATCCGGGCACCTGGAGGGTGACGTATTAAATATTTTTTTTTTTTCAATTGACTTGTGTAAAGCGAAGTGGGTTTTTCAACACATTTTTTTTTGCTGAAAAACTCGGCGTTATACACGAGGTATATACGGTAATTCGGACCCCCAATTTTAGCAGAGTCCTTCCGAACTTAAAGGGTATTCCCACAAAGGCAAAATTCTTAACTCGAGTACAGGCCGACCACAGAATAAGCCGATATACCGTAATTTTCAACACAAAAAATGAAAAAGCTATTGACCTCAAGTAAAGCCTAGGAGGGTGGGAAATGCATTGGGTCACAGTCTCCAGCCAGTATACAAGCTAGCCGGTCCCCCAGTATCTAGCGATTCAGCCCATGCCCCCCCAGTATGAGCCAGCCCCTGCCCCCCCAGTATACAGCCAGCAACCTTCCCCCCAGTATATAGCCTGCCAGTCTCCTCAGTATATAGCCAACCAGAACCCTGTCCCCAGTATACAGCTAGCTAGCCCCTGCCCCCCCCTATACAACCCGCCCCCGTCCCCCCGTATATAGCCAACCAGCCCCCCGCCCCCCTATAACGCTAGCCAGCCCCTGCCCCCCCCAGTATACAGCCTGCCAGACCCTGTCCCTCAGCATACAGCCATCCCCTGCCCCCCAGTATATAGCCAGCCGATCCCCCAAGTATATAGCCAGCCAGCCCCTGCCCCCCAGTATATAGCTTCACAGCCCCGATTCTGTTTGGGTGCTCAGTTGTATTGTGCACCAGATTTATCATGCAGAGTCCAACAGAAGTGTGTCACATACACTGCGTTTTGTAAGTGCAAATTTTAACAGTAATGTAATTAGGCTGTGGGGGGGGCTCCGGGGGGGGGGCCGGGGGGGGGGGGGGCTCCAGGGGGGGCTCTGGAGGGGGGAGGTTCCTGGGAGGGTTGGGGGCTCCGGTATAAGATGCTCAGTAAATCATTACATTCCCACATAATAAAACCTGTGAAACACGCGGCTGAGCTGCACTGGAGTGACCCCACTTTTTACACGACTTGACTGAGATGCAAGAAATTTTTGTTCTTCTGAAATCCATTACAAACAGCTGAGGAGGGGGGATTCGCCTAATTACATTACTGTTAAAATTTGCACTTACAAAACGCAGTGTAAATGCGATGTTAACGCATGTGTTAACATGGAGTTTATGTTTGCGTTTTGCTAACACTCTGTTAACGCTGTGTTTACACTGCGTTTTGTAAATGCAAATGTTAATAGGAATGTAATTAGGCAAATCCCCTCATCTCAGCTGTTGTAATGCGTTTCAAAACACAACCAAAACGCAACGTGTGACAGCGCCCTAAGGCTTCATTCATACACATGTATGGGGGACATATATACGGCCCCCATACACTTCTATGGGCTCACTGCATGGCACGTGTGCTGCACCGTACTGCTCCATAGCCCTGGAAGAGATAGGACATGTCCTATCTTTCCCGTATTACGGCGCCGTGGCCCATATGTTCCTATGGAGAGAGGCAGCGCCCACCTCCTCCTCCTCTCCCCGCGCTGCCGTGTGCCCGCCATGCTACGGTGCGGCAGTGTGCATGTAGCCTAAAAGTAATCAGTTCTGTCTTGGTTTGGGGCAGCAGAGGTCGCAGGCAGAAGCTACTCTACATTTTCTGACTGACAGTAATAGCTGGGGCAGAGATGAGCCCAGCTACAGAAGCCCCCATAATAAGAGGGGTCCCCCAGTCACTAACTGGAGGACCCATGGTCACAGCCCCAGTCCCTAGTAATAATTTGACAGTAAGTCCTAAACTTAGCACCCAAAATTGACAGCTGCCTATTGCCTCAGCGTGTCCTAGTGACACAAGACAACTGGAAGACAATCCCTCCCTAGGACTCTGTGCAGACACAAATCAGGACAAACAGAAAACACAACCGGGTCAGCACCTGTGAGAGCAAACAATGATAGGATCGATATTGAAAGAAAAGTCACAGGCACAAGCCAAGGGTCAAAAACCAGAAGATGAGCAAAATAATCAGAACAAATGTGAATAGAGTCAGATATAACCCTTACAAGCCAAAGGTGACTGTGGAGTGATGGGTGTGATTCAAGGTCGGCCACCTACTAGAGCCCCGTTCACACAAGTGAATAACAGCAAAAGTCAGTGGGGGTCATTTACTAAGGGCCTGATTCGCACTTTCCCGACGTGTTACCCGAATATTTCCGATTTGCGCCGATTTTCCCTGAATTGCCCCGGGATTTTGGCGCATTTTGGCCCAATGGGGCACATTTACTTACCCGGTCCATTCGCGATCCAGCGGCGCGTTCTCTGCGGTGGATTTGGGTCCGGCCGGGATTCATTAAGGCAGTTCCTCCGACGTCCACCAGGTGGCGCTGCTGCACTGAAGAGCATCGGAACGCACTCAAGTTCACCGGCCTATTCCTAGTGAAGGTAAGTGCAAGCTCCGCGACACTTTTTTTTTTTTAAATGTGGCGGTTTTTCCGAATCCGTCGGGTTTTCGTTCGGCCACGCCCCCCCGATTTCCGTCGCGTGCATGCCAGCGCCGATGCGCCTGCCTCCTTGAAGATTCACCCGGGATAGTAGACGCCGCGATGTGGCCATAATAATATAATAATTTTATATGGGTCATCAAATTCTGTAGCGCTTTACAAATCCTACGGGACATATACAAAATATAATAACATTACAGAGAACAAACAGTATATGGACAATAGGAGTGAGGCCCTGCTCACAAGAGCTTACAGTCTATGAGGATGAGGGGTGACACAAGAGCTTACAGTGTATGAGGATGAGGGGTGGTGAACAAGAGCTTACAGTCTATGAGGATGAGGGGGTGACACAAGAGGTTACAGTCTATGAGGATGAGGAGGTGGTGACACAAGAGCTTACAGTCTATGAGGATGAGGGGTGACACAAGCAGCTTACAGTTCTATGAGGATGGGGGGTGACACGGCTTACAGTCTATGAGGATGGGGGCTGACACAAGAGCTTACAGTATATGAGGTGAGGGGGTGAAGAGGTTACAGTCTATGAGGATGAGGGGGTGACACAAGAGGTTACAGTCTATGAGGATGAGGGGGTGACACAAGAGCTTACAGTCTATAAGGATAAGGGGTGACACAAGAGGTCAGTCTATGAGGATGAGGGCTGACACAAGAGCTTACAGTCTTGAGAATGAAGGTGACACAAGAGATTACAGTCTATGAGGATGAGGGGGTGGACCAAGAGGGTTACAGGCTATGAGATGAGGGGGTGACAACAAGAACTTACAGTCTATGAGGATGAGGGGGTGCACAAGAGCTTACAGTCTATGAGGATGAAGGGGGGAACAAGAGCTTACAGTCTATGAGGATGAAGGGTGACAAAAGGCTTACAGTCTATGAGGATGAAGGAATGACACAAGAGATTACAGTCTATGAGGATAAGGGGTGACACAGGAGCTACAGTCTATGAGGATGGGGGGGTGACACAGAGCTTACAGTCTATGAGGATGAGGGGGTGACACAGGAGACTTACAGTCTATGAGGATGAGGTGGGGTGACACAAGAGCTTACAGTTATGGATGAGGGGTGGTGAACAAGAGCTTACAGTCTATGAGGATGAGGGGGTGGTGACACAAGAGCTTACAGTCTATGAGGATGAGGGGTGACACAAGGCGTACAGTCTATGAGGATGAGGGGTGCTACCAAGCTACGAGGAGGAGAGGGATGACACAAGTATAAGAGCTTTATAATGGGCCAGCCATTCTTTATAAGAGAAACAGTAATATAATGATTTAATAAATAAAATTCTGCTGCTAAACCACGTCTGGCTGTGGCCTTAAGAATAGATTGAAGAGGAGAGATTTTAGTAAGTGGAAGGCGAGTAGTAGGTGTTACAGTTGTCTAGTCGAGAGCGAATCAGAGCAACATTAGGGTTTAGATGTTTTTGTTTAATTCTAAGAAATGGTCGATTCTGGAGATGTTTCTGAGATGCATGTGGCAAGATGAGCAAGAGCTTCAATATATGGTGCAAAGAAGGTCGGAGACCAGCACACCCCAAGACAGCGGGCCTGCTGCCTCGGTGCTATAGTGACCCACAGACGAGATGGAGACTTAGAAGACGAAGGAAAGATAGACATTTAGTCTAGAAAGATTAAGTTTCAAGAAGAAAGAGGACATGATGTTAGAGCGACAGTTACCAATGTTTTGGAGTAAGGCAGGGGTGTGTGGAGCAGATATAGCGGAGAGAAGGAAAAGAAGAGGACCTAGGACTGAGCCCAGAGGAACTCTGGCAGTGAGATAAGATGAGAAGAGAAAGATCCAGAGGGAGACACTGAAGTGCGGTCAGAGAGAGAGAGGAAGAAAACCAAGAGAGTGCAGCGTCCTTTAGGCCAATTGAGCGAGACCTCCTGAGAGGAGCTGGTGGGCCACAGTATCAAATGGTGCCCAGAATCCAGAACAACGAGGAGAGAATAGTCACATTTGGATTTAGCAGTGAGGAGATCATTGGAGAAAGGGTCGGCTCAGGTTTCAGTAGGCCGGGGCCTGGTGACAAATCCAGGGCCCTTTGCAGTGAACTCAAGTGGCAGCATTAATTTGGAAACTAATTCTCCGTTCCCTAAAATATTCCCTAGTTTATCACCAATCAGCCAGTCTCTGGTTATTTTATTTAATGCTCCCTCATCCTATATGGATTCATTAGATACAGCCACCTAACCCCCTGTATTCCTATTTATAGCCTAATGTGGGCCCCCAGCAACTCTGTGGCCATTGCCCGGTATGCCCAGTGCTGGTGCCGGCTCTGATGGAGACTTTAGAAGACTAGTTTTCAGGGAGTATAGTACAAAAACCAGATTGTAGGGGGTCAAGGAGGGAGTTGGCGGGGAGAATCAGAATCAGGCAGGTGAGTACTTTCTTTTTTGACCTATGTGGTAATCATATCAATAAGTTGGCTGGTGTCAAGGCAGAGTATAATAGAAAGGCAGTATAAATATAACTATATACTGAAGTACAAAACCTAATATTATATAAAAATGATTTAAAATTTTTTTTAAAAAATCAACCCCTTCCCAACTATAAAAATAAAGTATCCGCACATGCAAAATATTTTTTAAAAAATGTATCTCATGTGGTAGAAACTGAAAAAAAAAAAAAAAAAGTTATGAGTAGTGCACTGGTGTGAGCTCTTCTCTGAACACAGCACATCCCCTCCCCATGCTATGAGCACTGCTTATCTGGCTGAGTTTGAACAGTACAGCATTCAATCTTTGTTTCAGATCTCAGGCTCCAGCAAAAACATTTCTCCACTGCATGGCGATTGTCCAAGGGTGTCCATTTTTGGTCTGAGGTCCGTCGTTTCTTTATTCCCACTTCGAGTTTCCAGGCTTCTCACCACAACAAATACTGTGGGCAAATTTACTTACCCCGGTCCTGTTGCGATCCCCGATCCGGACGACCCGATCGCGTGTGCGACACAATCCCGGTGCGATGGCCGCTGATTGGAAATCTTTGGAATATCTGACCAAAATGGGGTGAGGACCCTTAAAGGGAACGTCACCAGGAGACCCATTTTTAGCACTCCCCCAGTCTCCCACAGAGATAGTACATACACTGCCAAAGTGTTTTGTCTAAAAAATTGGTTTTACAGAAAAAAGAAGATATGTTATATGTACCTTTCATAGCATGTGCTGTGTGTGACTAGGCAGTTGCCAAAGGGAGGGGCTGGAAAGGAGCAGTCCCCCCCCACCCTTGGGAAACATGTGACCTTTTCAAATATATGAATAACTCCCCACACTTGGGATTGGCTGTAGAGGAGCCGTCGTAAGCCCAGTGATGGGTGTTTTCATATATTTGAAAAGGTCACATGGAGAAGCTGTTCCCAAGGGTGGGGGGGGGGGGGAACTGCTCCTTTCCAGCCCCTCCCATTTGGCAACTGCCTAGTCACACAGCAGACTAATGAAAGGTACAATAAAACATATCTTTTTTTCTGTAAAACCAATTTTTTATACAAAAACACTTTGCAGCGTATGTACTATGCTCGTGGGGACTAGGGGAGTGCTAAAAATGGGTCTCCTGGTGACAGGTTCCCTTTAATAAATGAGCCCCTGTATGTTTGATGGGTGTCATTAAGAGGTTATAGATTTTTACTCTTCAGCGCTCATAAGGTAACCCTATACCAATGACACCTGCTATCAATGCCAGCACCGGTTGTGAGCCTTCAATTTTGGGGGAGGATCAACGCTCCCAATGACATCATGGGGAGTGGCGATCCTCCTCATAATGGCGGCATCCTGCAACACCGGCATGCTAGAGCGAGCGCTTGAGGTTAAGCCATTTAAACGCTGTTGGTGACTTTTCCAGTGGCATTTAAAGAGTAATGCCCACAATCGGTACCAGCATTGATCGCAGGCGTTAATGTAGGGGTGGGGGTTGGTGGTTGAGCCAAAACTGCATCCGGCCCACATGCTTTTAATTTAGTTCAGAACTTTGGGGTTCGGGTCCGCTTATCACTAATGACGATAAACATAGCTTAGACATTAGGGTGATGCTACAGGTCACGTTTTTGGACCGTTTTTTGAATGTTTACCATGCGTTTGGCTGCTTTGAACCTGTTTATTCTTCATTTCTAGAAGTGTAGGCAGCTGTGAAACTAAATAAAACCACTAACACATGGTGAGCATACAAAAACACATCTTTTAAAACACACAGAGTTTTCAGTCCGTTTAATACAGGTCCAAAAAATGACCAAGATGTGTGGCAGCAGCCTCAGTGTTCGTGTTTTAGTAGAATTTTTCTTCACGGTTTGTAAACCAAAATCAGAAATAGGTCACAACAGGTCCAAATCTTCCCATTCTACCTGTGTAATCTACACTCCTGGTTTTACTTACAAATACAGATTTGTAGATCTGTATGTGAATAATGACTGATGCTGTGAAAATGCTGACCTTAGCAAATACGAACACAAACACATATATATTAGTAGAGCTAAAATTTGTAATATAAGACTTCATATATGCAATGAGTTAAACAAGTCAAATGACTAATACTTTGGTTGCCTACAGTACTACCTCTTATCAATGGAGCCAATATATCTACATGATATGGAAATCTGATTACTCATCTCTGCCCTAACTGACAAATTCCCAGATTAACATTAAAACGTAAAAAAAAAATAGAATCTATGACTAATCCATCATATTACTTGTAGATTCTTGCATTTTCTTAGGTCTTCTCAGGATTTTAGTTGTAATTCCTTATATGTCCTGCGGTGTCTCCATGAACATCTGTATCACCCATCCTCACGGATAGAAGCGTCTACACTGCAGAACAATAGAATATGTCACTTCCACAACATAAAATCTGCATCATTATATATAATAAAATGCCGTCAATTTGCTGTTGTTTCTAATCGCTGGGGAAAATCTGAACAATCCCCCAATTGTAGATATAACCTTAAGGGGGTTTCCAATTACTGTATAAAAATAGGAGCTGAATATGGGCTAAAATATAAATGAGCCAATAGTCACCATGGATCCTGACACGTATGTGATTTATTTTTGAGGACAATATCTTGAACCCTCTGACCATAGGTGCGTGTGATTCTACATCTTAAGTATATAGAAAGAATGGAACTACAATATCACCCGCTTCCATGGTAGGGGGGGCGCTGTGTTTTGGAGGAAACATATTTAGGCTGCCACATAGTGCGCCAGACCTATACTCCCCCCATTAGTATATACCGATTGTGTGAGACACAATCCGAGGCAAACCCCTGTTAAATACATTCAAGGCTACGCAAATCCCCAAAACAGCGAACAAACCGACGAAAGTAATAAGCCCCATTGTATAACAGTGTTCACACAGTAACCAATTTAATAACGGTTATTCCCCAGTAGGCAATACTGCAACAGTCCTGCCCAAAGTAGAAACATACTCATGATACCCCAATTAGCCAACATAGTCACAGTGTACCCACAGTAGCCATATAGTCCAGGGGAACCACAGTATCCATACAGTCACAGACACCATATAGCAGTGGTGGCGAACTATGGCACTGGTGCCAGAGATGGCACTCAGAGAACTTTCTGTGGGCACGCTGGCAGTCCCCAGACACAGAGGTTTGCCAGACATGCGACCTTCCTGCAGTCTCAGGCAGTCCAAGTAGTGCCCTGCTATTTACAGTGACCCATCCTGTGTCGCTGGTCCTGTCCAAAGAGTGAAGAGTGGACGGGTCGAATTGGAGCTGAAAGATTCTGGTAGCAATAAATTTGTTACTGCCTAAATTGCTGTGTTGGCACTTTGGGAAAAGCTAGTGTGTTTGGGTCTTCTTTTGGGCACTCGATCTCTAAAATGTTCGCCATCCATGCCATAAGTATCTAATATAGTCACAGTGCACCCCACAGTACCAATAGTCATGGCCACACAAATAGTCAATAGCCTCTTACTTTTGGCAGGTCTCTCTCGGAGATATGATGGCTGCATTGTAGGTGATGAATGATCACGCATCGCCTCTGAAGGGACAGCTAAGTGTGATGCACAATGTGGTGTTTTTGGTCCGTTTTAAGCATGTGTTTTCAGTCGATTAAAAATGTATACGTTTTTAAAACGCATTGTTTTTCTGTTTTACCATGCGTTCGTTTGTATTAATTAAACAGGTTCTACGCATGCCAAACGCGATGGAAACAGTCAAAAATGCATGCATTTAAAAACGCAGCCTAAAACGGACAAAAACGCCATGTGTGGCATCACCCTAAGGCCAGAGGCTTCACAGCCCTGGTGCAGGTGGAAACATCATGAAACGCTGCCCGCACCGCATTTAGTGCATCTGTAAAACCTACGGGAAACCAGCCCAATCTTTGGAGGCCGCATGTAACAACTTACTGGACCAAAAGGATCTGCTGCTTATGTTCTGTGCCACGTTGCAGTTATACAATTTGGATGCTTGATTTGCTGGGAATATGATAAGATAGCACACTGCATGGTACCGGCCTATGTTTGCATTCCAAAGTCTTATCTGATTCCACATTTCCATAGCGCATGCACAGACTCCTATAATGGCAGCAGATTTATTAGCCGAGGCAAACACTGTCTGTTTTTGATATGTATTTTGGCATTCAGTTGGATTCGCCTGCATCCTGTCCCTTGATACTGATATTCTCTGTCCTGTTTTGCTGGTCTTATTGTAGCGAACGTTATGCTGGTTCTGAGCTCAGTCCATCAGAATTCCTAACCATGCTCGGAGACATTACAAGTATTTGTGCTCCATGCCTGGAGATTCACTACAGAACGCTGCGATGGTTTTCCTTATAGTGTTTTATAGTTCCAGTTTAGTGTTCTGTCAATAACCCCGGCAGACTGGGAGTCTAGACTCTCTGAGTTATGGCACTTTCTAGCCACTGGGTAGACAAGAGCACAACATTGCTAATGGTATAAAGTGATGGGTAACGACAGTGCAGGGTAACTACTGTCCAATCATACTTAAAATATATAGATTATTTTTATAAAGTTCCTATGTTACTGCAAATCCTTAAAGGGAGTATAACCACCCTAACTATCGACTGGCACCATCTAGAAGAAAGGTAATGTGATTTCCAAGATACTTTATTATTGTATGATGTAGCCATTTACAAGATATTCCCAGTTTAATCTGTATGCTAATGAGCAGTTGGTGCATCTTGGGCGTGTCCACAGCACTTATAGGACTGCTATTTCTACCTAAATCACTTCCCTCTTCTACCAGTGTCCACCCCATGCAAAATTGCAGACACAATGGGGCACATTATTTACCCGGTTCCCTGCGCGATCCCCAGGTCCACCGAGTTCACCTCCCGGTGCATGTAAGTGCATTGCTTGCGACACCAATTTTGAAGTTAAATCCCGCAGTTTGTCCGAATCCATGGATCGCCGAGGGCCCGCCCCCCGATTTGTGACGCAGGAAAGCCGGCGCAAATGTGCCAAAATCCGATTGCGTGCGCCAAAAACGTCCAGCGCGCAAAATCGGAAATCGACAGGATGTCCGACGAAAGTACGGTCCGCAGGGTCCTTAGCAATGAGCCCCAATAAATGCAGACACATAATTGACAGTATTTTAAATGGGGGTGCTACAGGTAAAAGGGGAGAATTAGGAAGCAGGGGTGTAACCTCTGTAGCAGCCCATAGCAGCCTGCTATGGGCCTGGAGTGTCAGGGGTCCTGGCCTCTGGAGTTTGGCGGTGTATTTACTGTACGTATATGGTATTATATGTGCTGTATATGTGTATATGCTGCATGTATGTATATATGGTGTGTTTATACTGTGTTTGATTGTAACACATGTTTGAGTAAACAAATATGTATAAATATTTTAAGGCGAGCCCCATTCAGAAGCTATGGGGCCCTGCCTCTCCTGTTACGCCCTGTCAGGAAGCTACAGAACAGGTGGCTAGAATAGGGCATTATAGGCAAGTGTGGCCAACAGACAAGGCAAGCATTTAAATGGGCACAAAAAAGGGGCTTGAAAGGAAAAGTATAACAGATGTACAGTATTTAAAGTCATAGGCTGAGGTCTTCTATAGGGGGATCCTTTTGGCTACCTGTTCTATATCCCTATACAATTGAGACTGGGCTCTTTTCCCTATTTGCGATGAGGATAACCATGTATAAAACGGGCCTAGTCCCAAAACGTGTCCATTCAAAGATTATAGACTAAAACCTGATATAAGAATAATGGTAGAATATCTGTAGATGAACGTACTTGATTTTTTTCCACAAATTTACTTTTATCCCAATTATTGACCCCACCTAGGACATGCATAAAGCAGATAAACAATGGCCTGACTATTATGACGGACGGGTGAATGCAGGTGACATATTTCCTTGTAACACATGGTCATCACTCAGCGCTGATGAGCACTGACTGCTATGAAGAAGCCGCGCTTTGTTCTCGGCATTAAAGCCCTTACAGATCAAGGGTTGTAAAGGGGATTAGTATCGCAAATGAATGAAGGAAACTTCACTCTCTCCGCTCTGCTTCTCTATGCATTAAATTGGATTTCTTTACGCTGTCAGGGTCTGGGGCTTCAGACTGATTTTCCGCAGGCCCAGCCACCAGATTGGTGCAATCTTAGTTTCAAGATATTAAAAAAAAAACACTACAATATTCAGATTTCTATTATATACATTTCTGCATCAAGTTTCTTGAAAAATTCAGACCACCTGATAATAGGCTCAAGGGTTGGCCACTTTACTATGTTATTGTAAGTGTGTGTGTAAGTGTGGGGGGCTGGGATATAAGTCATTTCAATAACAAATCAATATACATCTATTACAAGTTCTGTGCCTCCTCATTGAGACATAAAGTGAAGCCTCCTGTCTTTTACCTCATCACCATACATTCCTGACCATAAAATGGCCGCCGATGGAGGGTATGTGATCTCTACTTGCTGACTCTTACTGTCCATGAACAATCACCCTGCCCTATTATAAGACCGTGTGATGTGTTCATGGACAGACAGTATCACATGAACTTCCACCTGCAGCCATTTTATGTCCATGAATGTCTGGCTGATGAATAAAAGACTGGAGGATTCACTTCACATATCAAGAAGTGGAGCAGAACTATGAATTGATGTATATTGGTAAATTACCTCATATCCTCACACCACACTTACACACACAGTACAAAAAAAACATGAGGTAAAGTGGCAACCCCTTTAATATGTGTTGGCAGCTGTTCTATGTAAGTGAGTGACACATCTGGATGGGGTAGGTGCCACCAACACTTCTGATCCCTGGGATGTCTGACTTACTATTTTTCGGTACTGTAAAAAAGCTGGAGAACAACTTGGCTGACCCACATTGCCCTGTCATCATCATCGTAGAAAGTGAATACAGCTAAAAATTCTTTTATTGGAATAAACACGCGATGAGCGAATCCTCTAGCAGTAACTCCGTCAACGAGAGCAGATCCTGGTGAGGTCTGGGGTTCCTGACGTCGTATTGACGCACATGACCCCTCTCCATAATGCATGTACGCATAGTTTGGAAGTGTTAACTTTTATTTTGGTAAGAAATTTTGGTCTGAAATTAAAAACAGTTTGGAAATTTGACACATGTTACAAGACACAGACGTCTTTCTAGAAAATAGTTTTACTTTTTGTTGTGTGTGGATTTGTATCCTAAGATATTTCAGTGAAGCATTGGCACACATTGTGTACCCTAATGAAAATATGATGATACAAAATATGCAAATGTTACTACCAATGTTCTATTGTCACTTGAGAATAAAATTTAATTGTTTACTAAAACCGCAAAGCAAACTTTCTGGTTTTAAATCTAGAATTCTGCTGTGAAGTTAGGAGACCCCTGTACTAGAAATGGGTGGTGGCACTTGGAGGTATACATGAACCTTGATGGGTTAACTCTTTCCCTATCAGGGGTTTTGGAAATTTTGTGCCTTTATTTTACAATTGACATGGATAGGGGCTACCTGCTGATCGGTGGGGTCTCAGTGAGGGGATCGCCACGGATAAGGGGAGATGGGCTCTGTTGCACCATATTGTACGCATGATTATCTGAATACCAGTCGTACATGCAGTGGCTGCCTATTCATCTCTCTGGTGTGATGGAGACAGACAAGCTGTGTACTGAAAGAGCAGCCAGGAGATGTGAAACTGACCCGTTTGTTGTGTATCAGGGGCATCACTACAGCGGTGTAGAAGCCATGTAGCTGCTATGGGGTCCGCAGTGTCAGGGGGCCCGCATATGACTTGCCATACTAAACAAGGAGGATGTGCACCATACATAATATTAGCTGCAATTTACAGCATAATGGGGGGGTTCATTTACTCAGAGGCCCGTATTACGCGTTTCCCGACGTTCCCGAATATTCCGATTTGCGACGCGTGTACATGAATTGCCCCGGGTTTTGGGCGCACGCGATCGGATTGTGTCGCATCGGGGCCGGCAATGCGCGCGACCGAAATCGGGGGGGCGTGGCCCGAACGAAAACCCGAGTATTCGGAAAAAAAACGCCGCATTTAAAAACCGAAAATGTGTCGCTTGGGGAGCGCTACCTTCACCTTCTATGGGATGGTGCATTCGGGGCGTTAAGATTATTTCGGCGCGTGCAGCGCCACCTGGTGGACGGCGGAGGAACACATCTTAATCCCGCCGGACCGAATCCTGTGCAGAGAACGCGCCGCTGGATCGCGAATGGGCCCCGGGTAAGTAAATGTGCCCCAATATGTCTATAACACAGCAGACTACAGCAAGAATCGTCAGCTCCGATAACAAATGTTTGGTAGGAGTGGGAGGGGACAGCAGAAACAACAGGACTGGAATCTGTCATCTCCAGCATTTCAATCCGGCCATCCACTTCCCCCATGTGGTCAGTAGATGTATATTGTCTGAGGGGTGGGTAGGTAGTGAGCCCATTCTTAAGGTTGCTATGGGCCCTGCCTTCTTAGTTACACCCCTGCATCCCATCACTGAAAGCTATGGCGGCTCTTGTCATGAGACGAGATGAGAATTTATTTTATTTCTTCAAGTATACTGGGGGAGGCTGTGTATACTGGGGGCGTGCTTACGGGGGGGCTGCGCTACTTGGAGGTTGTGCTTACTGGGGGGTGTGCAATGGGGGGCGTTGTGCTTGTGGGGGGTTGTGCTCGGGGGGGGTTGTGTCTGTTGTGGGGTTGTGCTTATGGGGGGTTGTGCTACTGGGGGTTGTGCTTCTGGGGGGTGTGCCTGTTGTGGGGGTGGTTACTGGGGGGTTGTGCTTACTGGGGGGTTGTGCTGCTGGGGGGTTGGGCTTGTGTGGGGTTGTGCTTACTGGGGGGCTACAGTAGCACGGGGGAGGCTGTGTTCATGGAGAGGTGTGGCTCTGTATAGTTTTATGGGATTTCATATAGGGCGGTGGATTTTAATTAAAACTGGGTGACCTATATGGAGTACTGTATATGACTTACTTAGTAAGCATGTATATGGGGGGGCTGTTATAAATAAATAAGGGGAACTGTATATAATAAAAACAGGGGGGGGGGTTATAATTAATTAGCTGGGTGCTAGTAGTCTGGGGTGTGATGTATATAATTCTGGGTGTTTGCTGTACATCTATAATTATTTTGGGGCGGTGATTGGGGCTATATAAAGGATGTTGTATGTAGGGGAATAGTGGATAATATGTATATGTAGGACCACAATCCATTAACTTAAGTGACAGTGGTGTTTTAGGAGTGCAGTTTCATTTTCGCCTCAGGCAGCAAAAAAGCTAGAATCGGCACCGTAACTGAGCCCCCCCACCAGCAAAGCCCATTCTATTGATAGGGGCTAATTTGTTGTCCGTGGAGAACCCCGGTTTAATACTTTCCATATAGAGAACATATTCCGTATAATTATTGTATCCAGGGACCATCCAGAGATAAATTATTAGACGCTTTATGTAAATCATCTTTCTCTCCTGTTCCCCACTGACACCTGGGAGATCAAAGAACACTGATAAACTGCTAATACAGGTAAAAAGCAGGGAAAAAGGACAATAACGGGACAAATCTTAATAAAGTATATTAGCAAAGTTTTCATCTGCACTTTTCATGTATGCAATTAGTTGTAAGTTCGACTTTTAAGATATTGAGGTCAACCCTTAAGATATATTGTTATAAAGTTTCAACAACCTGGATTGTCTTAACATGATATCAGACTCCCATGATCAGCTGATATCCCAGCTGCTCTGGGGACCACAGTTACACAGAGAATGGCAGAAGTACAGTGCCGTCTTCTGTGTAGTGGCTTATCTATGGGAGCTCAGCACATGGGAGTTGAACTGCAATATACAGCATGGCCTAGTTTACCATCCCTCGTTTCTGATGATGGGAATCCAAGCATATATATGATGCCAGGAGTCCCTGATTTGCTCTAATCACGATTACAGTTTGGCGGCGCTGCATTACTATAAAAAATGGACTCCTTGCACTATACAGCACAATGATCCTCGGAGTCCCTCCTTGGCACTGGGTCTGTCTATGAAATCCTGACGTGTGATGGCCATATGATATAACAGGACATCAGGGGCCGGCTCAGGTTCAGTGGGCCCCTGGGCGATAGAGCCTCAGTGGGCCCCTTAACAGTGAACTCATGTGCTGGTGGCATGGCTCACCACATGAACGCAGACAAATCATATTTCAATTACAAGGCAACCAGGATGCAGGGCTGATTAATTACATTTTCGATCAGGGGCTGAACCAGCAGAGGCTTGGCTCCAAGCTAGCAGGACCAATTGAAGGGATGGATGCATTTTTACAAAATCACAGCTTTTACATACTACTAGTATATACAAAATTTACAAACATACATACACACGGATCCAGTATATACAGCATACACACACACATCCAATATAACACACACAGCAAAGCAAGAATACACACGCATGCCCAGTATTACAACATATACGCACAGATATACCGCATATATACACTACACATGCCAGTATATACAACCACATACACACAGATATACAGCATTTTTCTTTTTTTTTTTTTTATTTTTATAAACACTGCATCCAGTATATAGGAGAACAATGCACAGATATAGAGCATATATACACACGCATCCGTTACACAAACACATACGCCATCAGAATACAGCGATATACACACGCACTTCAGATATACACACTACCACACGATATAAAACATATACACACACATCTAGTATACACAACACATACGCCACAGATATACACACATCAAGGGCAACACCGCACATACGCACAGAATACAGGCAAGATACACACACCAACAACATAGACAGCCCAGAAATCGCATAAACAACATATACAGCGAGAAATCGCATAAACACATATACAGCAGAAATACGCCATTAAAACACATATACAGCAAACAAAAACACATTGTACATTGTAGCATTATACGCACCCCAAGTAGGAGAGCCGCTTAGGTGAAGGCGGACAGGCCTGTGAATAACGCGGGATCGGTTAAAGGGCAGACATGACGGGCCCGCGGGGAGGCGGGACAGAGGAGAAGCTCGGCAGGCTGGGCGGACGAGGACGAGAGGAGACTGGCCTGAAGGAGGTGAGCCGGCCGGGATGGAGAGAGAAGGCGCAGGGTTGGGCCGGACAAGAGGCGAGGATGCGCCATGCATGGAGGAGAGGCGCGCACAGACCGGGCCAGACAGACGGTTTGGCCTGATCGGGAGGATAGCGCACAGGCCAAGCGGACAAGAGGCAGTCAGGCCGGGTCGGAATAGAGGCATGGATGGCCATTGTCACATGTGAAGTGGGAAGGCAGACCGGTTCAAGATCCTTCAGGAAGCAGTCAAGGGACAGGCCGGGAGTGATGGGATCATACTTTTGCCCCGCGGGACCGTCCCTCTACCTCCGCGCTCAACCTCTAAGCAATCAGTAGTAGGTATTGGAACGGCACGGGTGAGGCACGTAATAGAGCTGGTTGTTCTCATGGATGTCAGTGGGTGGGCGCCGTGTGAGACTCTGGGGCACCCGGCACTTGCCCCAGGTCACCGGCGGGTGCTTGGGACGGGCTTTGGAGGTCTTGCTGGACATGATTATAGGCATATAAGAGGAAAACTGTGTGATGGCCACAATCTAAACATTTAAGAGTAAATGAATTATACTATTGACACCATTACACAAAGCAGCCCAATGCGCTATGCCACTCTATATAGGGTTTTTAGATTGTGTATGAAGGAAGAAAGAAATCATCGCATAACCACAAACTTACTGCAAATCACCACAGAGCTGGATTTTATCTAGATTTCCTAGCAGGAATGACATTTGAAGTAAGACACTAGATTTCTGCTGATAGGCGACATGGTGGTACGGCGGTGGTACCTTGGACTCATGCAGTACACAGAATTATACATAATAACAGGCACCACAACTGGAATGGAGGACGTTATACAACACGTCACACCCCGAGGAGAGAAAACACCATATTGCAGGCATAAAAACGCTTCTGCTTTATGTCAATGAGAAGCAATGGTTTAGCTGTTGCATTTTCCATATATGCAACTATATTTCCTAAAAAAGTGATTGTTTTTCTCCCCTTGCGCAATTGTCATTAATAGCATACACTACATATGCTTGCTATTATGCTGCACGCCAACCCACATATTACACAACATGGGATCTGCACCCATTATGGGTTACCTGTGGATTTACCATACAGAATTATAAAGTAGCATTTGGATTCAATGGCCAATCTACCACAATGCAAAAAAAGAAGAAATGCTCTTCACAGATCTTTTGTCCGCAGAATTTATTGATCACTGGAGATGGCCAGACCTGACCATTGCGTTTTTGGGTTTGGGTTTGGTCTCGTCACTTTTCTAAGGGTGACGAACGCCGGCACTTTCGTCGGGGGCTTACCCGAATATTTCCGTTTTACGCGGAAATTGCCAGGGTTTTGGCACACGCGATGGGATGTGGTGCATCGGCATTGCATGCGGCAGAAATGGGGGGGGGCAGGGGGGGCGTGGCCGTCGGACAACCACAATGGATTCGGACCAAAACCTGAGGCATATAAAAAAAAGAATTGTAGGTGAACTCCAGCGGACCTTGGCGCAGAAGCGAGGCACATGCAGGAAGTCGGGCACACAATCTTAGTGAATCGTGGCCGAATCCTCGTCGGACAACGCACCACGGGATCGCGACCAGGTAATAGTAAATCGCACCAATGTGTTGCCACTGGCGCATCAATAGAGTTGGCTTCTTGGGCCGGTCTTTAGCCGGGAACCGGGTGTGGCGACGAAGAACCTGGCGCCAGAGCAGGGAGAAGAGGAGCAATCAGAGTATACAGTATAGGAGTATACAGTTTTTAATTTTTAAGGGGACCAATATTATGGGGGCTGGCAGGGGACAGTAGTATTGGGGGCTAAGCTTTTTGAGGGGGCTTGCATTGCCATTTCATTAATGAGTATCGGCTGCATAAAGGGGTGAACTATAAAGCGGGAGGGATATAGAAAAGGGAACGGGGGCTATAAAGAAAGGTGCCCTATAAAGGGAGTTACAGTAACGCAGATGAGTTTACATGTAAACGCGCGCACCATAAAGGGGAGGCTACAGCAAAGGGGGGGCATTTTACGCTACAGGGGCTGCACGGAAATGACACATGTTATGGGTTGGGGTAGATATCTTTTCGGTGGGGACCACTGTCTAGGGTACGGGCCAAACCAGACCGAACGCTCTGGACCACTCATATTACTGCAATGCAGAATTGTGACAACGTCCCGCAGCAAGATCAAGGATGGGCTGCTTTCTGATCCCTTCCGCACTAACTGCACTGGGGGAAGTCCTGCAACCAAAATTGGCTGAAATAACGATTTACAGCAGCCTGGCATCGTTCTCACAGATTTTTTACACTACAGTCTAGATTGATCCATCAAAAATGGTTGTGACGAGGATATGTTCTTAGCAGATGTAGATTTAGTCTATTAAATAAAGCCACTGGTGCTGATCATTTACAAAGTATATATTTAGTGCAGCGTGTGCCTTCCATTCCTAAAAGCCCGGAACATGGCTGATTTTCACTACGGGAATCTGCCATCAAGGCTGGCGTTCGGGTCCGGTGATGCGGACGGACGGCTGATTTAACTTCAAATTGGTCGGCACGCCTTATGTTTAAAGGGGAACAGGACAAAAGATGGTGAACTCCGTCGGACATGAGCGGGGAGAGGAAAGCACACATCATGATACATGACTACTGATAGCAAAAAATAGTAATAATCATAATTAATATGATTAATCAGGGGTGCACAGCCATGAGCAAGTTGAGCAAAACCTGCAGCACAAAATGGGGGGGGGGGGGGCAGATCATGGGTATGGCGACGCAGAGAGAAATTATTAATAATAATAATGGCGTTGAATAATAAAAGAAAAAAACTAATAATATTATGATAATAACAAAAATATTGATAAAATAATATTCTATGTGAAGAAAAACTGTAACATTATATAATAAAAGATAAATAATCATAACATTATATAATTATAGTATTTTATAGATTCAATTCATAATTCAATATAATGACGACTATTATAGCGCCAAAATATTCTGTAGCCAGAACATTAAGAAAACAAGTTTTCTATGTTGAACTTAGTAAGACTTTATAAAATACATTTAAAAAAACAAAGCAGTCAGTAGCTTGTTAACCGGAGAGGCTAGGAGTCTCCATGTAATCATAGGTGAGCCGCAGCATTTATAGGGTTAAAAATGACAATCAAGCGCGAAGAAAAACGGCGCGGGCGGTGGACGGACAACAGAGAGTGAGTTGCCGCGCTGAGAGTGTATGTAAAATGAAGGAGTGAGTCGGATGAGGCAGGCGCGGTTGCATGCTGGGCACTGATCATGGTGGGCCACGGACAGGAAGAAAGGAGGCAGGGAGGCAGCCGGGAGCCGCACATCAGGCTTAGATCTGCCGGGGGACGGCACCGGGGATGGACTGCTCGGCGGCGGGTGCAGGGACGGGGCACCTGGGAGTGAGGACGCCACATATAAGCGCAGCCGTGGCTGCCTTCGTCCAGCCCTCCCGCCCGCCCGCCGCTGCTGCTGCTGTTGTCACCACTTGGTGATCAGTTTAGGTGAAGTCTCACGGTCTCGGAGAAGCCAAACCACGCAGGGGAGAAGGCCTGTGACTGGACGCCCTGGGAGGATGGTGGACATATGAAGTGTGCTGGAAGGACCATGGTTGAGAGGACCAGCAAATCTGTGTCTTGGCGGTCGCCGTGTGCGCATGCTGAGTTAGATTTTTTGTGGTTTGTACCAGTAGTCGGTGGGGCAGGGATCAATTTGGGGACATCCAAGCAGGATTTTACTACCATGACGGACATGGACCTATTCCCACCCCAGATCCTCACTACTATATTCAAAAAGTACTTTTCCCAGTCAGGGATTTCGATCGCCCTCTGACCTTTGAAATGAAAGGGACGAAGTGATTGATGTTTCTGCAATCCAGAAAACTGGGGGTTCGATTTTGGAGACACTTGGTACAGAACGTAGGGTTGGAGGTGCCCTGAGACGGAAGACCTGGCCAGAAGTAAGGACCTGCACAGACCAACAGGAAGGAGCCCTGGTTATTTTCTCGTGTTTCTCCACGGGCTGGAGCATGTGGGCTGCACGGCCCGACTGGACCGAGCTCACCAACTGCGTGCCAGGGTTACTGGACCAAAAAGGACACTCAATGAAGCAACTCAAGGTGGTAGCGGTCAGTGGGCTAAGCACAGGTTAATGGGTCTAGACTCGTGGTGGGACCATAAGTGCCAGCAAGTCAACCGTTATCCTGAGAAAGAATCGGTAGCATCAAAATACACAGACGTTGTGTGAAGACCAACCCACTATCTAGATGAGAATTTTCAATGGCCTCATAGACTGATCTATCTTGGCCAGTGCTATCCTTAGTTTAGGTGGTTTTCTCAAAAGATTTACTTCATATTCCTATCGGAGAGAACTAAATGGGAGATTCCCCATCTTTTGATATCTGAATTTGGACCCCTATTTCGATTAGCTTCTGCTTATGATTGGTGGGACAGTATGGCATGTCAACATGCCGGACCTGTAGGACTCAGGTGGCATAGATGGTATCTTTGTTCCTGTAGAAACATGCGTCCATACATAAAGTCGGGTTTAGATGTTGCTGGTTGATGCCGTATATGATGATAATCTTGGGGCGAGTAGTCTGTCCAAGCCTAGGACCGTGGTTTTACATTATACTTGTTTTTTTTAGAGGTCAGGGAGGTTTTTTACCATGTCAACCCTCCTAAGGAAATGCCGTTAGTAGGATGTATGGTGACCATACTGGTCACATTTCAACGCTCTGACACTGAGTATTGTTTAGAAATTCAGTGGGGAAAGAGGGGTACCAGGCAACCACTAGAATACAGAGCCTCAGATGGCGTTGTGTGGGTCCTGCTCCTTACAGGATCATCATCTGTGATCTTAATGGCCCTGGGACAGGTCTTGGTGTGATGATGATCAGACCCCTACCGTTCTTTCTTCTCCCAGTTTTAAGGAGAGCCGTATACTTCTGATAGGTAAAGGACCCACATCTAATGGACACAGAGTGGGTATGTCCACAACACCCACATGGCCATTCGAGGGTTGTTTAGATGGATTCACTTTCTGGGTAAGTAGAACATTTGTACCTAAGATCAATGAGACAATATCTTGTTTGGGTGATGCTACCACATAATCTAGGTTAGGTTGCATGAGTGTAGGCCTAGGGATTCGGTAGTTCTCGACTTTTATATAGAGGATCAGGTAGTTACTCTTGAGTTCTTGGTGACCAGACCGGGTCCCATGTCAAACAAACTCCAGGACGATTAACGAGAACTGTTTTGGGAGGAAACTTTTGAGTGGGCGGGGCAGCGATACCTGAGGAAGATAGGTTACACAAGAGCTCACAGGCGTGTTGAGTCATGCGCTCCTCTTCCCCCGTATATGGCAATCATCTTCTCCTGATCTGGGATCGCCTTAGGCCAAACATAGAGGGTCTATGGGTATAATGAATTACTCTCAGTTTATTACCAATGAGGATCTGACATTGTCGGTCACATAACAACAAACACAGACCTACAAGGGTCTCGGCTGATGGTTTTCGAGTGGCTGAAACTCGTCCCCAATGCGCACCAATTCCATACTTGAAATATTTCCTGTAATGTGTGTCGGACAAATCCAGAATTCCCAGCCAGTTTCTGTGAGGAGGTTCCTCCGGCCTCCTAGCGTCACCAACAAAAGACCCGTTTTCATCAGCGCATGTTCCTGGCTTAGTATAGTGGAGGATATGTGCCGAGAGCATAAAGCATCGTCACACTTTACCCTAAAGCGGGGGGAACCTTAAGGGTTAAAGCTCCTTTACGTGTTTTTTAATGCAGTCCGCAGATAATGGTAAGGTTTTTAGACGAGGTGATAATTCGTCATATCTGGGAACCAAAGCGTTCTTCCTGATAGGACATTCATTGATTGCAGGAACGTTTCTGCTGATGAAAGGTAAAAAAAAAATCTTAGTAAAGAAAGCGTTAAGAAGAAGCCCATAAATAATGATTGTGGCGCCATGAGCGGGGGCGTGGGGAGGGCGCGGCCCATTGGGCCTCTACTCAAATTTTTAAGGCTAAAAGTTTGCGATGGCTGTATAAAAATGTGGGAAAAGTGTAGGTGAAAAACATGATCGCACTCGGCAGTGTGAAGACTCGTCCATATGTTTATCTATGGGTTCTCAGTCGGCGTCGTGTATCAATAATACTAGGTGTCAAATATACCTATGTAGGGAGGCTCTGATGACGACCATGGATACATGTTTAGTAGGAGCCTCTGCTGAGCCCATGTATAAATTATAGTAGTGCCGCACTGCTGAGGCAAAACTGTATACCTGTATAGTAGGGCCTACCGGATGAGCCCATGTTTACCTGTAATAGTAGGGTGAATGCTGAAACCCGTGACATGTATAGTAGGCGCATCCATGCGAGAACCATGTATACTTAAGTAGATGCTCCTGCGGCCCCAGGTATTACCTGTATAGTAAGAGCATCATGTGGCCCAGTTGACGTATAGAGGTGCCATGCATGCGACGTAGACTGTATAGGCGCTCCTGCTGAGCCCATGCTTATCGATAGTAGAGTAGAGCATGCTGATGAACCCATGGATAGGCGAGGGCCGCGGACATGATAAAGTACGTAGGTGCTCCTGGCGATATGCGAGTAGGGCATGGGAGCCCCATGGTAGATAGTGGCGATGATGGGCAAAAGATCAGGAAGAGGTGACTCTGGGGCTAGAAGAAGGAGGCGGCTCGCAAGAACCGATAGAGGACTCTGCGGGACATGATAGAGTGGTGCCCTGCTGGACATGTAACTGTTAGAGGTGCTCATGGAGTGAACCGTAGTCCTGTATCAGGAATTGGCTGCTGGTCATTCCCTGCTCCTTGAAGCATCACCCGGGAAGTAGACAGCAGCGAGTAGTGGCCATAATAATAATAATAATCTTTATATGGCGTCATCAAATTCTGTAGCGCTTTACAAATCCTACGGGACATATACAAATATAATATTACATTACAGAGAACAAACAGTCATATGGAACAATAGGAGTGAGGGCCCTGCTCACAAGAGCTTACAGTCTATGAGGATGAGGAGGTGACACAAGAGCTTACAGTAAGACTCTGCTGGTTACGCCCCTGATCATAAAATGTAATTACACTCAGAAACCAGGCATCCGGTTGCCATGTGTAAGTGCAAATATGATTTTGTCTGCGTTCAGGTGGGTTAAGGCCTGCCCCCACATGAGTCCACTGTTAAGGGGCCCACTGAGGCTCTATAGCCCAGGGGCCCACTGAACCTGGAGCCGGCCCCTGATGTCCTGTATATACATATGGCCATACACAGTAGGATTTCATAGACAGACACAGTGCCAAGGAGGGATCCGAGGATCATTGTGCTGTATAGTGCAAGGAGTCCATTTTTTATAGTAATGCGCGCCGCCAAACTGTAATCGTGATTAGAGCAAATCAGGGACTCCTTGCATCATATATGATGCTTGGATTCCCATCATCAGAAACGATGGATGTGTAAACATGGCCATGCTGTATATTGCAGTTCAACTCCCATGTGCTGAGCTCCCATAGATGAACCACTACACAGAAGACGGCACGTACTTCTGCCATTCTCTGTGTAACTGTGGTCCCCAGAGCAGCTGGGATCAGCTGATCAGTGGGAGCTGATATCATGTTATGAACAGATCCAGGTGTTGAAACTTTATAATTCAATATACTTAAGGGTTGACATCAATATCTTAAAAGTCGAACTTACAACTAATTGCATACATGAAAAGGCGATGAAAAAACTTTGCTAATATACTTTATTAAAGAATTTGTCCCTTATTGTCCTTTTTCCCTGCGTTTTTACCTGTATTAAGCAGTTTATCAGGTCTTTTGATCTCCCAGGTGTCAGTGGGGAACAGGAGAGAAAGATGATTTACATAAAGCGTCTAATAATTTATCTCTGGATGGTCCCTGGAAACATAATTATCCAGGAATATGTTCTCTAATATGGAAAGTATTAAAGGGGTTCTCATGACAACAAATTAGCCCCTATCAATAGAATGGGCTAATTGCTGGTGGGGGGGCTCAGTTACGAGTGCCGATTCTAGCCTTTTTGCTGCCTGAGGCGAAAATGAAATGCACTCCTAAAACACCACTGTCACTTACAGTATAATGGATTGTGGTCCTACATACATATTATCCACTATTCCCTCACATTAAACATCCTTTATAAGCCCCCTCACCCAAAATAAATGATTAAGAAGTACACACCCAGAATTATATACATCACAACCCGAACTATAGCACCCAGCTAATTAATTATAACCCCCCCCTGTTTTTATATATACAGTTCCCCTTATTTATTTATAACAGCCCCCCCAATTCACTGCTTACTAAGTAAGTCATATACAGTACTCCATATAGGTCACCCAGTTTAATTAAAATCCAGCCCCTATATAGAAATCCCAAAAAACTATACAGAGCCACACCTCTCAGTGAACACAGCCTCCCCCCCGTGCTACTGTAGCCCCCCAGTAAGCACAACCCCACACAAGCCAACCCCCCAGCAGCACAACCCCCCAGTAACACAACCCCCCAGTAAGCCACAACCCCACAACAAGCACAACCCCCCAGCAAGCACAACCCCCAGTAGCACAACCCCCCATAAGCACAACCCCCACAACAAGCACAACCCCCCAGCAAGCACAACCCCCCCACGCACACCCACCAGTAAGCACAACCCCCAGTAGGACAGCACAACCTCCAAGTAGCTCAGCCCCCAGTAAGCACGCCCCCAGTATACACAGCCTCCCACATAATTGAAGAAATAAAATAGATTCTCATCTCGTCTCATGACAATGGCAATGCTTTCAGTGATGGGATGCAGGGGTGTAACTAAGAGAGGCAGGGCCCATAGCAGACTTAAGAATGGGGCTCACTACCCCCCCCTCAGAACAATATACATCTACTGACCACATGGGGGAAGTGGATGGCCGGATTGAAATGCTGGAGATGACAGATTCCAGTCCTGTTGTTCTGCTGTCCCCTCCACTCCCTACAACATTTGTTATCGGAGCTGACGTTTCTTGCTGTGATCTGCTGTGTTATAGACATATTGGGGCACATTTACTTACCCGGCCCATTCGCGATCCAGCGGCGCGTTCTCTGCACAGGATTCGGTCCGGCGGGATTAAGATGGTAGTTCCTCCGCCGTCCACCAGGTGGCGCTGCAGCGCCCGAAATAATCTTAACGCCCCGAATGCACCATCCCATAGAAGGTGAAGGTGAGCGCTCCCCAAGCGGACACATTTTCGGTTTTTAAATGCGGCGGTTTTTCCGAATACTCGGGTTTTCGTTCGGGCCACGCCCCCCCGATTTCTGTCGCGCGCATTGCCGGCCCCGATGCGACACAATCCGATCGCGCTGCGCCCAAAACCCGGGGCAATTCATGTACAAGCGGTCGCAAATCGGAATATGGGAACACTCGGGAAACGCGAATAGGGCCTAGTAAATGACCCCATTATGCTGTAAATGCAGCATAATGTATGTAATGGTGCACATCCCATTGTTTGTATGGCAAGTCATATGGGGCCCCTGACAACTGCGGACCCACATAGCAGCATCTATGGCTTCTAACCGCTGTAGTGATGCCCCTGATAGGACAACAAAAACGGGTCAGTTTCACATCTCCTGGCTGCTCTTTCAGTACACGCATGTCTGTCTCATCGACCAGAGAGATGAATAGGGAGCCACTGCATGTACGACTGGTATCAGATAATCAGCGTACAATAGGGTGCAACAGAGCCCATTCCCCTGATCCTCAGTCCAGTGGCGATCCCATCACTGAGACCCTCCACCGATCAGCAGTTAGCCCTATCCATGTCCAAATGTTAAAATAAAGGCACAAAATTTCAGAAAAAGACACGCCTGATAGGGAAAGGAGTTAACAATCAAGGTTCATGTATACCTCCAAGTGCCACCACCCATTTCTAGTACAAGGGGTCTCCTAACTCACCAGCAGAATTAGCTAGATTATAGAAACAGAAAAGTTTGCTTTGCGGTTTTAGTAAACAATTAAATTATTCTCAAGTGACAAAGAACATTGGTATAGTAACATTTGCATATTTTGTATCATCATATTTTCATTAGGGTACACAAGTGTGCCAATGCTTCACTGAAATATCTTAGGATACAAATACCACACACCAAAAAGTAAAACTATTTTCTAGAAAAGCGTCTGTGTCTGTTAACATGTGTTCAAATTTCAAAAATTGTTTTTTAATTTAGAACCAAAATTTCTTACCAAAAATAAAGTTAACACTCTCCAAACTAGCGTACATGCCATTATGGATGAGGGGTCATGTGCGTCATACGACGTCAGGAACCCGACCTCATCCAGGATCTGCTCTGTTGACGGAGTTACTGCTAGAGGATTCGCTCATCGCGTGTTTATTCCATAAAAGAATTTTTATGCTGTATTCACATTTCTACGATGATGATGACAGGGCAATGTGGGTCAGCCAAGTTGTTCTCCAGCTTTTACAAGTACCGAAAAAATAGTAAAGTCAGGACAACCCAGGGATCAGAAGTGTTGGTGGCACCTACCCATCCAGATGTGTCACTCACTTACTAGAAAGCTGCCAACACATATTAAAGGGGTGGCCACTTTACCTCATGTTTTTTTTGTACTGTGTGTGTAAGGTGGTGTGAGGAATGAGGGTAATTTACCAATATACATCAATTCATAGTTCTGCTCCACTTCTTGAGATTGTGAAGTGAATCCTCCCGTCTTTTACTTCCTCAGCCAGCATTCATGGACATAAAATGGGAGGTGGAAGTTCATGTGAATCTGTCTGCCATGAACAATCACACGGATCTTATAATAGGGCAGGGTGATTGTTCATGGACAGTAAGAGATCAGCAGTAAGAGATCACATGACCTCCATCGGGGCCATTTTATGGTCAGGAATGTATGGCTGATGAGGTAAAAGACAGGAGGCTTCACTTTATGTCTCAATGAGGAGGCACAGAACTTGTAATAGATGTATATTGATTTGTATATTGAAATGACCTATATCCCAGCCCCCACACTTCCACACACACTTACAAATAACATGAAGTAAAGTGGCCAACCCTTGAGCCTATTATCAGGTGGTCTGAATTTTTCAAGAAACTTGATGCAGAAATTGTATATTAATAGATCTGAATATTGTAGTGTTTTTTTTTTAATATCTTGAACTAAGTTGCACCAATCTGGTGGCTGGGCCTGCGGAAAATCAGTCTGAAGCCCACAGACCCGACAGCGTAAAGAAATCCAATTTAATGCATCCAGAAGAACAGGCGGAGAGAGTGAAGTTTCCTTTAGTTCATTTGCGATACTAATCCCCTTTACAACCCTTGATCTGTAAGGGCTTTAAATGCCGGAGAACAAAGGCGGCTTCTTCATAGCAGTCAGTTGCTCATATCAGCGGTGAGTGATGACCCATGTGTTTACAAGGAAATATGTCAACCTGCATTTACCCGTCCGTCATAAAGTCAGGCCATTGTTTTATAGCTTTATGCATGTCCTAGGTGGGTCAATTAATTGGGATAAAAGTAGAAATTTGTGAAAAAAAATCAAGGTACGTTTCTCATCTACAGATATTCTACCATATTCTTATATCAGGTTTTAGTTATAATCTTTGAATGGACACGTTTTGGGTACTAGGCCCAGTTTATTACATGGTTATCCTCATCGCAATAAGGGAAAAGAGCCCAGTCTCAATTGTATAATGGGATATAGAACAGGTAGCCAAAATGGATCCCCTATAGAAGACCTCAGGCCTATGACTTTAAATACTGTACATCTGTTATACTTTCCTTTCAAGCCCCTTTTTTGTGCCCATTTAAATGCTGCCTTGTCTGTTGGCCCCCACTTGCCTATAATGCCCTATTCTAGCCACCTGTTCTGTAGCTTCCTGACAGAGGGCGTAACTAGGAGAGGCGGGCCCCATAGCTTCGAATGGGGCTCGCCTTAAATATTTATACATATTTGTTTACTCAAACATGTGTTACAATCAAACACAGTATAAACACACAATATATACATACATGCAGATATACACACTAACAGCACATATAATACCATATACTGTACAGTAAATACCAGCACCAAAACTCCAGAGGCCAGGACCCCTGACACTCCAGGCCCATAGCAGCTGCTATGGCGCTGCTACAAGAGGTTACACCCCGCTTCCTAATTCTCCCCTCTTACCTGTAGCACCCCCATTTAAAATAATGTCAAATTATGTGTCTGCATTTATGGGGCTCATTGACTAAGGACCCTGCGACCGTACTTTCGTCGGACATCCTGTCGATTTCGATTTTGCGCGCTGGGACGTTTTTGGCGCACGCAATCGGATTTTGGCACATTTGGCCGGCTTCTGCGTCACAAATCGGGGGGCGGGCCTCGGACGATCCGATGGATTCGGGACAAACTGCGGGATTTAACTTCAAAATGTGTCGCAAGCAATTGCACTTACATGCACCGGGAAGGAGGTGAACTCGGTGGACCGGGGATCGCGCAGGAACCGGGTAATAAATGTGCCCATTGTGTCTGCAATTTGCAGGGGGGTGGACACTGGTAGAAGAGGGAAGTGATTTAGGTAGAAATAGCAGTCCTATAAGTGCGGGACACGCCCCAAGATGCACCAACTGCTCATTAGCATACAGATTAAACTGGGAATATCTTGTAAATGGCTAATCAATACAAATAATAAAGTTCTTGGAATCATTACCTTTCTTACAGATGGTGCCAGTCGATAGTTAGGGTGGTTATACTCCCTTAAGGATTTGCAGTAACATAGGAACTTTAATTAAAAATCTATATATTTTAAGTATGATTGGACAGTAGTTACCCTGCACTGTCAGTTACCACATCACTTTATACCATTAGCAATGTTGTGCTCTTGTCTACCCAGTGGCTAGAAAAGTGCAATAACTCGAGGAGTCTAGACTCCCAGCTGCCGGTGGTTATTGACAGAACATAAACTGGAACTATAAAACACATATAAGGAAAACCATCGCAGCGTTCTGTAAAGTGAATCTCCAGGCATGGAGCACAAATACTTGTAATGTCTCCGAGTCATGGTTAGGAATGTCTGATGGACTGAGCTCAGAACCAGCATAACGTTCGCTACAATAAGACCAGCAAAAACAGGACAGTAAGAAATCAGTATAAGGGACAGGATGCAGGCGAATCCAACTGAATGCCAAAATACATATCAAAAACAAGACAGTGTTTGCCTCGGCTAATAAATCTGCTGCCATTATAGGAGTCTGTGCATGCGCTATGGAATGTGGAATCAGATAAGGGACTTTGGAATGCAAAATAGGCATGGTACATGCAGTGTGCTATCTTTATCATATCCCGCAAAATCAAGCATCCAAATTGTATAACTGCAAACGTGGCACAGAGACATAAGCAGCAGATCCTTTTGGTCCAGTAAGTTGTTACATGCGGCCTCCAAAGATTGGGCTTGGTTTCCCTGTAGGTTTTACAGATGCACTAAATGCGGGTGGGGCAGCGTTTATGATGTTTCCACCTGCACCAGGGGCTGTGATGAGCCTCTGGCCTTAGGGTGATGCCACACATGGCGTTTTTGTTCCGTTTTTAGGCATGCGTTTTAAAATGCATCGCATTTTTTGACTGTTACCATGCGTTTGGCTGCGTAGAACCTGTTTATATTAATACAAACGAACGCATGGTAAACAGTAAAAAAACAATGCGTTTTAAAAACGTATACATTTTAATCGGACTGAAAACACATGCTTAAAAACGGACCAAAAAACCACCACATGTGGCATCACACTAGCGTCCCTTCAGAGGCGGATGCGTGATCATCATCACCTACAATGCAGCTCATGATGCTCCGAGAGAGACCCTGCCAAAGTAAGAGAGGCTATTGACTATTTGTGTGGCCACTGACTATTGGTCATGTGGGGTGCACTGTGACTATATTAGATACTATATGGCAGTGATGGCGAACATTTTAGAGATCGAGTGCCCAAAAGAAGACCAAAACACATAGCTTTTCCCAAAGTGCCAACACAGCAATTTAGGCAGTAACAAATTTATTGCTACCAGAATCTTTCAGCTCCAATTCGACCCGTCCACATCTTCTCACTCTTTGGACAGGACCAGCACACCAGGATGGGTCACTGTAAAAGCAGGGCACTACTTGGACTGCCTGAGACTGCAGGAAGGTTGCCATGTCTGGCAAACTGTGTCTGGGGAGACTGCCAGCGTGCCCACAGAAAGGTTCTCTGAGTGCCATCTCTGGCACCAGTGCCATAGTTCGCCACCACTGCTAATGGTGTCTGTGACTGTATTGGATACTGTGGGTTCCCTGGGACTATATTGGCTACTGTGGGTACACTGTGACTATGTTGGCTATATTGGGGTATCATGAGTATGTCGCTACTTGGGCAGGACTGTTGCAGTATTGCCTACTGTGGGAATACCGTTATTAAATTGGTTACTGTGTGAACACTGTTAATACAATGGGGCTTATTTACGTTTCGTCGGTTGTTTCGCTGTTTTGGGGATTTGCGTACCTTGATATGTATTTAACAGGGGTTTGCACTCGGATTGTGTCTCACACAATCGGTATATAATAATGGGGGGAGTGATTAGGTCTGGCGCACTATGTGGCAGCCTAAATATGTTCCTCCAAAACAGCGCCCCCTGACCATGGGAAGCGGGTGATATTGTAGTTCCACTTTCTATATAACTTAAGATGTAGAATCACACGCTACCTATGGTCAGAGGGGTTCAAGATATTGTCAGCTCAAAAATAAATCACATACGTGTCAGGATCCTAGGTGACTATTGGCTCATTTATATTTTACCCAGCCATATTCAGCTCCTATTTTTATACAGTAATTTGGAAACCCCCTTAAGGTTATATCTACAATTGGGGGATGTGTTACAGATTTTCCCCAGCAGATTTAGAAAACAACAGCAAATGACGGCAATTTATTATATATAATGATGCAGTATTTTATGTTGTGGAAGTGACATATTCTATTGTTCTGCAGTGTAGACGCTTCTATCCGTGAGGAATGGGTGATACAGATTGTCATGGAGACACCGCATGGACATATAAGGAATTACAACTAAAATCCTGGAAGACCTAAGAAAATGCAAGAATCTACAAGTAATTGATGGATTAGTCATAGATTCTATTTTTTTTTTCGTTTTAATGTTAATTCTGGGAATTTGTCATGTTAGGGCGAGATGAGTAATCAGATTTCCATATCATGTAGATATATTGGCTCCATTGATAAGAGGTAGTACTGTAGGCAACCAAAAGTATAGTCATTGACTGTTTAACTCATTGCATATATGAAGTTTTATATACAAATTTACTCTACTATATATATGTGTGTGTGCGTATTTGCTAAGGTCAGCATTTTCATCACAGCATCAGTCATATTCAATACAGAGTCTTACAAATCTGTATTTGTAAGTAAAAACCAGGAGTGTAGATTACACAGGTGAATGGGAAGATTTGGACCTGTTGTGAGCTTTTGATTTTGGTTTACAAACCGTGAAGAAAAATTCTACTAAAACACGAACACTGAGGCTGCTGCCACACATCTTGGTCTATTTTTTTGGGCCGTTATTAAACGGACTGAAAACTCTTGTGTTTTAACAGATGTGTTTTTGTATGCTCACCATGTGTTAGCTGGTTTTATTTAGTTTCACAGCTGCCATACACTTCTAGAAATGAAGATAAACAGGTCAAAGCAGCAAACGCATGGTAAACATTCAAAAAAGGTCCAAAAACGTGACCTGTAGCATCACCCTAAGGTCTAAGATATGTTAATCGTCATTAGTGATAAGCGGGACCCGAACCCCAAAGTTCTGAACTAAATTAAAAGCAGTGGGCCGGATGCAGTTTTGGCTCAACCACCAACCCCCACCCCTCATTAACGCCTGCGATCAATGCTGGTACCGATTGGGGCATTACTTTAAATGCCACTGGAAAAGTCACCAACAGCGTTTAAATGGCTTAACCTCAAGCGCTCGCTAGCATGCCGGTGTTGCAGGATGCCGCCATTATGAGGAGGATCGCCACTCCCCATGATGTCATTGGGAGCGTTGATCCTCCCCCAATTGAAGGCTCACAACCGGTGCTGGCATTGATAGCAGGTGTCATTGTATAGGGTTACCTTATGAGCGCTGGAAGAGTAAAAATCTATAACCTCTTATGACACCCATCAACATACAGGGGCTCATTTATTAAAGGGAACCTGTCACCAGGGACCCATTTTTAGCACTCCCCTAGTCCCACAGAGCATAGTACATACGCTGCCAAAGTGTTTTTGTATAAAAAATTGGTTTTACAGAAAAAAAGATATGTTATATTGTACCTTTCATTAGCATCTGTGTGACTAGGCAGTTGCCAAATGGGAGGGGCTGGAAAGGAGCATTCCCCCCCCCCCCCACCTTGGGGAACAGCTTCTCCATGTGACCTTTTCAAATATATGAAAACACCCATCACTGGGCTTAGCGACGGCTCCTCTACAGCCAATCCAAGTGTGGGAGTTATTCATATATTTGAAAAAGGTCACATGTTCCCAAGGGTGGGGGGGGAACTGTCCTTTCCAGCCCTCCCTTTGGCAACTGCTAGTCACACAAGCACATGCTATGAAAGGTACATATAACATATCTTTTTTTCTGTAAAACCATTTTTTAGACAAAACACTTTGGCAGTGTATGTACTATGCTCTGTGGGGACTGGGGGAGTGCTAAAAAAGGGTCTCTGGTGACGTTCCCTTTAAGGGTCTGCGGCCGCATTTGGTCAGATATTCCAAAGATTTCCAATCAGCGCAGCATCGCACGGGGATGTGTGTCGAACCGATCGGGTCGTCCGGATCGGGGATCGCAACAGGACCGGGTAAGTAAATTTGCCCCACAGTATTTGTGTGGTGAGAAAGCCGGGGAAACTCGAAGTGGGAATAAAGAAACGACAGGACCTCAGACCAAAAAATGGGACACCCTTGGACAATCGCGCATGCAGTGGAGAAATGTTTTGCTGGAGCCATGAGCTGAAACAAAGATTGAATGCGTACTGTTCAAACATCAGACAGATAAGCAGTGGACTCATAGCATGGGGAGGGGATGTGCTGTGTTCAGAGAAGAGCTCACCACCAGTGCACTACTCATAACTTTTTTTTTTTTTTTTCAGTTTCTACCACATGAGATACATTTTTTTTAAAAAATATTTTTGCATGTGCGGATACTTTTATTTTTATAGTTGGGAAGGGAGGTTATTTTAAAAAAAATTTTAAAATCATTTTTATATAATATTGGTTTTGTACTTCACGTTATATGTTATATTTACTGCCTTTCATTATACTCTGCCTGTGACACCAAGCCAACATTATGATATGATTACCACATAGGTCAAAAAAGAAAGTACTCACCTGCCTGATTCTGATTCTCCCTCCAACTCCCTCCTTGACCCTACAATCTGGTTTTGTTACATGTACTCACTGAAAAAGTTTCTAAAGTCCAATCAGAGCCGGCACCAGCACTGGGCATACCGGGCAATGGCCAGAGTTGCTGGGGGCCCACATTAGGCTATAAATAAGGAATACAGGGGGTTTAGGTGGCTGTATCTAATGAATCCTATTAGGATGAGGGGCAGCATTAATAAAATAACCATGACTGGGCTGATTGGTGATAAACTAGGGAATTATTATGGGAACAGGGAGATTAGTTTTCCAATTTTAATGCTGCCACTTGAGTTCACTGCAAAGGGGCCCACTGAGATTCTGGCACCCAGGGGCCCTACTGAAACCTGGAGCCGACCCTTTCTCCAATGATCTCTCACTGCTAAATCCAAATGTGACTATTCTCTCCTCGTTGTTCTGGATTTCTGGCACATTTGATTACTGTGGACCACCAGCTCCTCTTCAGGAGGCTTGCTCAATTGGTAAAGGACGCTGCACTCTCTGGTTTTCTTCCTCTCTCTCTTGACCGCACTTTCAGTGTCTCTTCTCTGGATCTTTCTCTTCTCATCTTATCTCTGCCCGAGTTCCTCTGGGTCAGTCCTAGGTCCTCTTCTCTTTTCCGCTATACTGCTCCACATCACCCCTGCCTACTCCAAAACATTGGTACACTGTCTCTAACATCATGTCCTCTTTCTTCTTGAAACTTAATCTTTCTAAGACTAAATGTCCTATCTTCCTTCGTCTTCTAAGTCTCCATCTCGTCTGTGGGATCAATATAGCACCGAGGCAGCAGGCCCGCTGTCTTGGGGTGTGCTGGTCTCCGACCTTCCTTTGCACCATATATTGAAGCTCTTGCTCATCTTGCCACATGCATCTCAGAAACATCTCCAGATCGACCATTCTTAGAATTAAAACATCTAAAACGCTATTGTTGCTCTGATTCGCTCTCGACTAGACAACTGTAACCTTACTAATCGTCTTCCACTTACTAAAATCTCTCCTCTTCAATCTATTCTTAAGGCCACAGCCAGAGGGTTAAGCAGCAGAATTTTATTTAAAATCATTATATTACTGTTCTCTTATAAAGAATGGCTGGCCCATTAACAAGCTCTCTAACCTCTTGTGTCATCCCTCATCCTCCTAGGACTGTAAGCTCTTGTGTCACCCCCTCATCCTCATGACGGTAGCTCTTGTGTCACCCTCATCCTATAGACTGTAAGCTCTTGTGTCACCCACTCTCCCATACTTAGATCTTGTGTCTCTACAAGTCTTGTGTCCCCCCCTCATCCTCATTAGACTGGAAGCTCTGTGTCACCCCTCATCCTCAATGACTGTAAGCTCTTGTGTCACCCCCTCCTATCTCATAGACTGTAGCTCCTGTGGTCACCCCCTATCCTTCATAGACTGTTAACTCTTGTGTCATTCCTTCATCCTCATAGACTGTAAGCTCTTGTGTCAACCTCATCCTCATAGACTGTAAGCTCTTGTGTCACCCTTCATCCTCATAGACTGTAAGTCTTGTGTCACCCCTTCATCTCCTAGGACTGTAAGCTTTGTTGTCACCCCCTCATCCTATAGACTGTAACCTCTTGTGTCACCCCTCATCCTCATAGACTGTAATCTCTTGTGTCACCCTTATCTCTAGACGTAAGCTCTTGTGTCAGCCCTCTCTATAGACTGAACCTCTTGGTCACCCTTTACTTAGACTGTAAGCTCTTGTGTCACCCCCTCATCCTCATAGACTGTAACCTCTTGTGTCACCCCTCATCCTCATAGACTGTAACCTTTGTGCACCCCCTCATCCTCATGACGTAAGTTTGTGTCAGCCCCCATCCTCAAGACCTGTAAGCTCTTGTGTCACCCCTCATCCTCATAGACTGTAAGCTCTTGTGTCACCCTTCAATCCTCATAGACTGTAAGCTCTTGTGTCAACCCCTCAATCCTCATAGACTGAACCTCTTGTGTCACCCCCTCATCCTCATAGACTGTAAGCTCTTGGTCACCCCACTCATCCTCATACAATGAGGATGAGGGGGTGACACAAGAGGTTACAGTCTATGAGGATGAGGAGGTGACACAAGAGCTTACAGTCTATGAGGATGAAGGGGTGACACAAGAGCTTACAGTCTATGAGGATGAGGGGGTGACACAAGAGCTTACAGTCTATGAGGATGGGGGCTGACACAAGAGCTTACAGTCTAATCTTACCGTCTATAGGATGAGGGGGTGACACAAAGGTTACAGTCTATGAGGATGAGGGGTGACACAAGAGCTACAGTCTATGAGGATAGGGGGTTGACACAAGAGCTTACAGTCTATAGTATAAGGGTGACACAAGAGGGTTACAGTCTATGAGAGGGCTGACACAAGAGCTTATCTAGAGATGAAGGGTGACACAAGAGTTACAGTCTATGAGGATGAGGGGTGACACAAGAGGTTACAGTCTATGAGGATGAGGGGGTGACAACAAGACTTACAGTCTAGAGATGAAGGGGTGACACAAGACTTACAGTCTATGAGGATGAAGGGTGCACAAGAGCTTACAGTCTATGAGGATGAAGGTTGACACAAGAGCTTACAGTCTATGGGATGAAGGGTACACAAGAGTTACAGTCTATGAGGATAGGGGGTGACACAGAGCTTACAGTCTATGAGGATAGGAGGGGGTGACACAGAGCTTACAGTCATTGAGGATGAGGGTGACACAGAGCTTCCAGTCTAATGAGGATGAGGGGGGTGACACAAGACTTACAGTATGAGTGAGGTGGTGACACAAGACTACAGTCATGAGGAGAGTGGGTGACACAAGAGCTTACAGTCTATAGGATGAGGGTGACACAAGAGCTTACCGTCGATGAGGATGAGGGGGTGACACAAGAGCTTACAGTCCTAAGGAGGATAGGGATGACACAAGAGGTCTAGAGAGCTTGTATAATGGGCCAGCCATTCTTTATAGAAGAACAGTATATAATGATTTATAAATAAAATTCTGCTGCTTAACCCTCTGGCTGTGGCCTTAAGAATAGATTGAAGAGGAGAGATTTTAGTAAGTGGAAGAGCGATTAGTAAGGTTACAGTTGTCTAGTCGAGAGCGAATCAGAGCAACAATAGCGTTTTAGATGTTTTAATTCTAAGAATGGTCGTATCTGGAGATGTTTCTGAGATGCATGTGGCAAGAGTGAGCAAGAGTTCAATATATGGTGCAAAGGAAGGTCGGAGACCAGCACACCCCAAGACAGCGGGCCTGCTGCCTCGTGCTATATTGATCCCACAGACGAGATGGAGACTTAGAAGACGAAGGAAGATAGGACATTTAGTCTTAGAAAGATTAAGTTTCAAGAAGAAAGAGGACATGATGTTAGAGACAGTTACCAATGTTTTGGAGTAGGCAGGGGTGATGTGGAGCAGTATAGCGGAAAAGAGAAGAGGACCTAGGACTGACCCAGAGGAACTCGGGCATGAGATAAGATGAGAAAGAAAGATCCAGAGAAGGAGACACTGAAAGTGCGGTCAAGAGAGAGAGGAAGAAAACCAAGAGAGTGCAGCGTCCTTTACCAATTGAGCAAGCCTCCTGAAGAGGAGCTGGTGGTCCACAGTAATCAAATGTGCCCAGAATCCAGAACAACGAGGAGAGAATAGTCACATTTGATTTAGCAGTGAGGAGATCATTGGAGAAAGGGTCGGCTCCAGGTTTCAGTAGGCCCCTGGGTGCCAGAATCTCAGTGGGCCCCTTTGCAGTGAACTCAAGTGGCAGCATTAAAATTGGAAAACTAATCTCCCTGTTCCCATAATAATTCCCTAGTTTATCACCAATCAGCCCAGTCATGGTTATTTTATTTAATGCTGCCCCTCATCTAATAGGGATTCATTAGATACAGCCACCTTAAACCCCCTGTATTCCTTATTTATAGCCTAATGTGGGCCCCCAGCAACTCTGGCCATTGCCCGGTATGCCCAGTGCTGGTGCCGGCTCTGATTGGACTTTAGAAACTTTTTCAGTGAGTACATGTAACAAAACCAGATTGTAGGGTGCAAGGAGGGAGTTGGAGGGAGAATCAGAATCAGGCAGGTGAGTACTTTCTTTTTTGACCTATGTGGTAATCATATCATAATGTTGGCTTGGTGTCACAGGCAGAGTATAATGAAAGGCAGTATAATATAACATATAACTGAAGTACAAAACCAATATTATATAAAATGATTTTAAAATTTTTTTTAAAATAACCTCCCTTCCCAACTATAAAAATAAAAGTATCCGCACATGCAAAAATATTTTTTAAAAAAAATGTATCTCATGTGGTAGAAACTGAAAAAAAAAAAAAAAAGTTATGAGTAGTGCACTGTGGTGAGCTCTTCTCTGAACACAGCACATCCCCTCCCCATGCTATGAGTCCACTGCTTATCTGTCTGATGTTTGAACAGTACGCATTCAATCTTTGTTTCGACTCATGGCTCCAGCAAAACATTCTCCACTGCATGCGCGATTGTCCAAGGGTGTCCCATTTTTTGGTCTGAGGTCCTGTCGTTTCTTTATTCCCACTTCGAGTTTCCCAGGCTTCTCACCACACAAATACTGTGGGGCAAATTTACTTACCCGGTCCTGTTGCGATCCCCGATCCGGACGACCCGATCGCGTCGACACATCCCCGTGCGATGCTGCGCTGATTGGAAATCTTTGGAATATCTGACCAAATGCGGCCGCAGACCCTTAAAGGGAACGTCACCAGAGACCCTTTTTTAGCACTCCCCCAGTCCCCACAGAGCATAGTACATACACTGCCAAAGTGTTTTGTCTAAAAAATTGGTTTTACAGAAAAAAAGATATGTTATATGTACCTTTCATAGCATGTGCTGTGTGACTAGGCAGTTGCCAAAGGGAGGGGCTGGAAAGGACAGTCCCCCCCCACCCTTGGGAACATTGACCTTTTTCAAATATATGAATAACTCCCCACCTTGGATTGGCTGTAGAGGAGCCGTCGCTAAGCCCAGTGATGGGTGTTTTCATATATTTGAAAAGGTCACATGGAGAAGCTGTTCCCCAAGGTGGGGGGGGGGGGGAATGCTCCTTTCCAGCCCCTCCCATTTGGCAACTGCCTAGTCACACAAGATGCTAATGAAAGGTACAATATAACATATCTTTTTTTCTGTAAAACCAATTTTTTATACAAAAACACTTTGGCAGCGTATGTACTATGCTCTGTGGGACTAGGGGAGTGCTAAAAATGGGTCTCCTGGTGACAGGTTCCCTTTAATAAATGAGCCCCTGTATGTTGATGGGTGTCATAAGAGGTTATAGATTTTTACTCTCCAGCGCTCATAAGGTAACCCTATACCAATGACACCTGCTATCAATGCCAGCACCGGTTGTGAGCCTTCAATTGGGGGAGGATCAACGCTCCCAATGACATCATGGGGAGTGGCGATCCTCCTCATAATGGCGGCATCCTGCAACACCGGCATGCGAGCGAGCGCTTGAGGTTAAGCCATTTAAACGCTGTTGGTGACTTTTCCAGTGGCATTTAAAGTAATGCCCCAATCGGTACCAGCATTGATCGCAGGCGTTAATGTAGGGGTGGGGGTTGGTGGTTGAGGCCAAAACTGCATCCGGCCCACTGCTTTTAATTTATGTTCAGAACTTTGGGGTTCGGGTCCGCTTATCACTAATGACGATCTAACATATCTTAGACCTTAGGGTGATGCTACAGGTCACGTTTTTGGACCGTTTTTTGAATGTTTACCATGCGTTTGCTGCTTTGACCCTGTTATCTTCATTTCTAGAAGTGTATGCAGCTGTGAAACTAAATAAAACCAGTAACACATGGTGAGCATACAAAAACACATCTGTTAAAACACAAGAGTTTTCAGTCCGTTTAATAACGGCCAAAAAAATAGACCAAGATGTGTGGCAGCAGCCTCAGTGTTCGTGTTTTAGTAGAATTTTTCTTCACGGTTTGTAAACCAAAATCAAAGAGCTCACAACAGGTCCAAATCTTCCCATTCTACTGTGTAATCTACACTCCTGGTTTTTACTTACAAATACAGATTTGTAAGACTCTGTATGTGAATAATGACTGATGCTGTGATGAAAATGCTGACCTTAGCAAATACGCACACACACATATATATAGTAGAGCTAAATTTGTATATAAAACTTCATATATGCAATGAGTTAAACAGTCTAATGACTTACTTTTGGTTGCCTACAGTACTACCTCTTATCAATGGAGCCAATATATCTACATGATATGGAAATCTGATTACTCATCTCGCCCTAACATGACAAATTCCCAGAATTAACATTAAAACGAAAAAAAAAATAGAATCTATGACTAATCCATCAATTACTTGTAGATTCTTGCATTTTCTTAGGTCTTCTCATGGATTTTAGTTGTAATTCCTTATATGTCCATGCGGTGTCTCCATGACAATCTGTATCACCCATTCCTCACGGATAGAAGCGTCTACACTGCAGAACAATAGAATATGTCACTTCCACAACATAAAATACTGCATCATTTATATATAATAAATTGCCGTCATTTGCTGTTGTTTTCTAATCTGCTGGGGAAAATCTGAACACATCCCCCAATTGTAGATATAACCTTAAGGGGGTTTCCAAATTACTGTATAAAAATAGGAGCTGAATATGGGCTGGGAAAATATAAATGAGCCAATAGTCACCTAGGATCCTGACATCGTATGTGATTTATTTTTGAGCTGGACAATTCTTGAACCCCTCTGACCATAGGTAGCGTGTGATTCTACATCTTAAGTTATATAAAGTGGAACTACAATATCACCCGCTTCCCATGGTCAGGGGGCGCTGTTTTGGAGGAAACATATTTAGGCTGCCACATAGTGCGCCAGACCTAATCCTCCCCCCATTATATATACCGATTGTGTGAGACACAATCCGAGGCAAACCCCTGTTAAATACATTCAAGGTACTGCAAATCCCCAAAACAGCGAAACAACCGACGAAACGTAAATAAGCCCCATTGTATTAACAGTGTTCACACAGTAACCAATTTAATAACGGTATTCCCCACAGTAGGCAATACTGCAACAGTCCTGCCACAAGTAGCGACATACTCATGATACCCCAATATAGCCAACATAGTCACAGTGTACCCACAGTAGCCAATATAGTCCCAGGGAACCCACGTATCCATACAGTCACAGACACCATTAGCAGTGGTGGCGAACTATGGCACTGGTGCCAGAGATGGCACTCAGAGAACCTTCTGTGGGCACGCTGGCATCTCCCCAGACACAGTTTGCCAGACATGGCAACCTTCCTGCAGTCTCAGGCAGTCCAAGTAGTGCCCTGCTATTTACAGTGACCCATCCTGTGCTGCTGGTCCTGTCCAAAGAGTGAGAAGATGTGGACGGGTCGAATTGGAGCTGAAAGATTCTGGTAGCAATAAATTTGTTACTGCCTAAATTGCTGTGTTGGCACTTTGGGAAAAGCTAGTGTGTTTTGGTCTTCTTTTGGGCACTCGATCTCTAAAATGTTCGCCATCACTGCCATATAGTATCTAATATGTCACAGTGCACCCCACATGACCAATAGTCAGTGGCCACACAAATAGTCATAGCCTCTCTTACTTTGGCAGGGTCTCTCTCGGAGCATCATGAGCTGCATTGTAGGTGATGATGATCACGCATCCGCCTCTGAAGGGACGCTAGTGTGATGCCACATGTGGTGTTTTTGTCCGTTTTTAAGCATGTGTTTTTCAGTCCGATTAAAATGTATACGTTTTTAAAACGCATTGTTTTTTTACTGTTTACCATGCGTTCGTTTGTATTAATATAAACAGGTTCTACGCAGCCAAACGCATGGTAACATCAATAAATGCGATGCATTTTAAAACGCATGCCTAAAAACGGAACAAAAACGCCAGTGTGTGGCATCACCCTAAGGCCAGAGGCTATCACAGCCCCTGGTGCAGGTGGAAACATCAAACGCTGCCCCACCCGCATTTAGTGCATCTGTAAAACCTACAGGGAAACCAAGCCCAATCTTTGGAGGCCGCATGTAACAACTTACTGGACCAAAGGATCTGCTGCTTATGTCTCTGTGCCACTTTGTCAGTTATACAATTTGGATGCTTGATTTTGCGGGATATGTAAAATAGCACACTGCATGTACCATGCCTATTTTGCATTCCAAAGTCCTTATCTGATTCCACATTCCATAGCGCATGCACAGACTCCTATAATGGCAGCAGATTTATTAGCCGAGGCAAACACTGTCTTGTTTTTGATATGTATTTTGGCATTCAGTGGATTCGCCTGCATCCTGTCCCTTATACTGATTTCTTCTGTCCTGTTTTTGCTGGTCTTATTGTAGCGTAACGTTATGCTGGTTCTGAGCTCAGTCCATCAGACATTCCTAACCATGACTCGGAGACATTACAAGTATTTGTGCTCCATGCCTGGAGATTCACTTTACAGAACGCTGCGATGGTTTTCCTTATATGTGTTTTATAGTTCCAGTTTATGTTCTGTCAATAACCCCGGCAGCTGGGAGTCTAGACTCCTGAGTTATTGCACTTTTCTAGCCACTGGGTAGACAAGAGCACAACATTGCTAATGGTATAAAGTGATGTGGTAACTCGACAGTGCAGGGTAACTACTGTCCAATCATACTTAAATATATAGATTTTTAATTAAAGTTCCTATGTTACTGCAAATCCTTAAAGGGAGTATAACCACCCTAACTATCGACTGGCACCATCTGTAAGAAAGGTAAGGTGATTCCAAGAACTTTATTATTTGTATTGATTAGGCCATTTACAAGATATTCCCAGTTTAATCTGTATGCTAATAGCAGTTGGTGCATCTTGGGGCGTGTCCACGCACTTATAGACTGCTATTTCTACCTAAATCACTTCCCTCTTCTACCAGTGTCCACCCCCCCATGCAAATTGCAGACACAATGGGCACATTTATTTACCCGGTTCCCTGCGCGATCCCCGGTCCACCGGAGTTCACCTCCTTCCCGGTGCATGTAAGTGCAATTGCTTGCGACACATTTTGAAGTTAAATCCCGCAGTTTGTCCGAATCCATCGGATCGTCCGAGGGCCCGCCCCCCCGATTTGTGACGCAGAAGCCGGCCAAATGTGCCAAAATCCGATTGCGTGCGCCAAAAACGTCCCAGCGCGCAAAATCGAAATCGACAGGATGTCCGACGAAAGTACGGTCGCAGGGTCCTTAGTCAATGAGCCCCATAAATGCAGACACATAATATTGACATATTTTAAATGGGGGTGCTACAGGTAAGAGGGGAGAATTAGGAAGCGGGGTGTAACTCTTGTAGCAGCAGCCATAGCAGCTGCTATGGGCCTGGAGTGTCAGGGGTCCTGGCCTCTGGAGTTTTGGTGCTGGTATTTACTGTACAGTATATGGTATTATATTGGCTGTATAGTGTGTATATGCTGCATGTATGTATATATGTGTGTTTATACTGTGTTTGATTGTAACACATGTTTGAGTAAACAAATATGTATAAATATTTAAGGCGAGCCCCATTCAGAAGCTATGGGGCCCGCCTCTCCTAGTTACGCCCTCTGTCAGGAAGCTACAGAACAGGTGGCTAGAATAGGGCATTATAGGCAAGTGGGGGCCACAGACAAGGCAGCATTTAAATGGGCACAAAAAAGGGGCTTGAAAGGAAAGTATAACATATGTACAGTATTTAAAGTCATAGGCCTGAGGTCTTCTATAGGGGATCCATTTTGGCTACCTGTTCTATATCCCTATATACAATTGAGACTGGGCTCTTTTCCCTTATTGCGATGAGGATAACCATGTAATAAACTGGGCCTAGTACCCAAAACGTGTCCATTCAAAGATTATAACTAAAACCTGATATAAGAATATGGTAGAATATCTGTAGATGAAAACGTACCTTGATTTTTTTCACAAATTCTACTTTTATCCCAATTAATTGACCCACCTAGGACATGCATAAAGCATAAAACAATGGCCTGACTTTATGACGGACGGGTAAATGCAGGTTGACATATTTCCTTGTAAACACATGGGTCATCACTCACCGCTGATATGAGCAACTGACTGCTATGAAGAAGCCGCCTTTGTTCTCCGGCATTTAAAGCCCTTACAGATCAAGGGTTGTAAAGGGGATTAGTATCGCAAATGAACTAAAGGAAACTTCACTCTCTCCGCCTGTTCTTCTGGATGCATTAAATTGGATTTCTTTACGCTGTCGGGTCTGTGGGCTTCAGACTGATTTTCCGCAGGCCCAGCCACCAGATTGGTGCAACTTAGTTCAAGATATTAAAAAAAAAACACTACAATATTCAGATCTATTAATATACAATTTCTGCATCAAGTTTCTTGAAAAATTCAGACCACCTGATAATAGGCTCAAGGGTTGGCCACTTTACTTCATGTTATTTGTAAGTGTGTGTGGAAGTGTGGGGGCTGGGATATAGGTCATTTCAATATACAAATCAATATACATCTATTACAAGTTCTGTGCCTCCTCATTGAGACATAAAGTGAAGCCTCCTGTCTTTTACCTCATCAGCCATACATTCCTGACCATAAAATGGCCCCGATGGAGGTCATGTGATCTCTTACTGCTGATCTCTTACTGTCCATGAACAATCACCCTGCCCTATTATAAGATCCGTGTGATTGTTCATGGCAGACAGATTCACATGAACTTCCACCTCCCATTTTATGTCCATGAATGCTGGCTGAGGAAGTAAAAGACGGGAGGATTCACTTCACAATCTCAAGAAAGTGGAGCAGAACTATGAATTGATGTATATTGGTAAATTACCCTCATTCCTCACACCACCTTACACACACAGTACAAAAAAAACATGAGGTAAAGTGGCCACCCCTTTAATATGTGTTGGCAGCTTTCTAGTAAGTGAGTGACACATCTGGATGGGTAGGTGCCACCAACACTTCTGATCCCTGGGTTGTCTGACTTTACTATTTTTTCGGTACTTGTAAAAGCTGGAGAACAACTTGGCTGACCCACATTGCCCTGTCATCATCATCGTAGAAATGTGAATACAGCATAAAAATTCTTTTATGGAATAAACACGCGATGAGCGAATCCTCTAGCAGTAACTCCGTCAACAGAGCAGATCCTGGATGAGGTCGGGTTCCTGACTCGTATGACGCACATGACCCCTCATCCATAATGGCATGTACGCTAGTTTGGAGAGTGTTAACTTTATTTTTGGTAAGAAATTTTGGTTCTAAATTAAAAAACAATTTTTGAAATTTGAACACATGTTAACAGACACAGACGCTTTTCTAGAAAATAGTTTTACTTTTTGGTGTGTGGATTTGTATCCTAAGATATTTCAGTGAAGCATTGGCACACTTGTGTACCCTAATAAAATATGATGATACAAAATATGCAAATGTTACTATACCAATGTTCTTTGTCACTTGAGAATAATTTAATTGTTTACTAAAACCGCAAAGCAAACTTTTCTGTTTCTAGTAATCTAGCTAATTCTGCTGGTGAATTAGGAGACCCCTTGTACTAGAAATGGGTGGTGGCACTTGGAGGTATACATGAACCTTGATTGTTAACTCCTTTCCCTATCAGGCGTGTCTTTTTCTGAAATTTTGTGCCTTTATTTTATACATTTGGACATGGATAGGGCTAACTGCTGATCGGTGGAGGGTCTCAGTGATGGGATCGCCACTGGACTGAGGATCAGGGGAATGGGCTCTGTTGCACCCTATTGTACGCTGATTATCTGATACCAGTCGTACATGCAGTGGCTCCCTATTCATCTCTCTGGTCGATGAGACAGACATGCGTGTACTGAAAGAGCAGCCAGGAGATGTGAAACTGACCCGTTTTTGTTGTCCTATCAGGGGCATCACTACAGCGGTTAGTAAGCCATAGATGCTGCTATGTGGGTCCGCAGTTTCAGGGGCCCCATATGACTTGCCATACAAACAATGGGATGTGCACCATTACATACATTATGCTGCATTTACAGCATAATGGGGTCATTTACTAGGCCCTATTCGCGTTTCCCGAGTGTTCCCATATTCCGATTTGCGACCGCTTGTACATGAATTGCCCCGGGTTTTGGGCGCAGCGCGATCGGATTGTGTCGCATCGGGGCCGGCAATGCGCGCGACAGAAATCGGGGGGGCGTGGCCCGAACGAAAACCCGAGTATTCGGAAAAACCGCCGCATTTAAAAACCGAAAATGTGTCCGCTTGGGGAGCGCTCACCTTCACCTTCTATGGGATGGTGCATTCGGGGCGTTAAGATTATTTCGGGCGCTGCAGCGCCACCTGGTGGACGGCGGAGGAACTACCATCTTAATCCCGCCGGACCGAATCCTGTGCAGAGAACGCGCCGCTGGATCGCGAATGGGCCGGGTAAGTAAATGTGCCCCAATATGTCTATAACACAGCAGATCACAGCAAGAAACGTCAGCTCCGATAACAAATGTTGTAGGGAGTGGAGGGGACAGCAGAACAACAGGACTGGAATCTGTCATCTCCAGCATTTCAATCCGGCCATCCACTTCCCCCATGTGGTCAGTAGATGTATATTGTTCTGAGGGGGGGGTAGTGAGCCCCATTCTTAAGTCTGCTATGGGCCCTGCCTCTCTTAGTTACACCCCTGCATCCCATCACTGAAAGCATTGCCATTGTCATGAGACGAGATGAGAATCTATTTTATTTCTTCAATTATGTGGGAGGCTGTGTATACTGGGGGCGTGCTTACTGGGGGCTGAGCTACTTGGAGGTTGTGCTGTCCTACTGGGGGTTGTGCTTACTGGTGGGTGTGCGTGGGGGGGTTGTGCTTGCTGGGGGGTTGTGCTTGTTGTGGGGGTTGTGCTTATGGGGGGTTGTGCTACTGGGGGTTGTGCTTGCTGGGGGGTTGTGCTTGTTGTGGGGTTGTGGCTTACTGGGGGGTTGTGTTACTGGGGGGTTGTGCTGCTGGGGGGTTGGCTTGTGTGGGGTTGTGCTTACTGGGGGGCTACAGTAGCACGGGGGGGAGGCTGTGTTCACTGAGAGGTGTGGCTCTGTATAGTTTTTTGGGATTTCTATATAGGGGCTGGATTTTAATTAAACTGGGTGACCTATATGGAGTACTGTATATGACTTACTTAGTAAGCAGTGAATTGGGGGGGCTGTTATAAATAAATAAGGGGAACTGTATATATAAAAACAGGGGGGGTTATAATTAATTAGCTGGGTGCTATAGTTCGGGTTGTGATGTATATAATTCTGGGTGTGTACTTCTTAATCATTTATTTTGGGTGAGGGGGCTTATAAAGGATGTTTATGTGAGGGAATAGTGGATAATATGTATGTAGGACCACAATCCATTATACTGTAAGTGACAGTGGTGTTTTAGGAGTGCATTTCATTTTCGCCTCAGGCAGCAAAAAGGCTAGAATCGGCAGTCGTAACTGAGCCCCCCCACCAGCAATTAGCCCATTCTATTGATAGGGGCTAATTTGTTGTCATGAGAACCCCTTTAATACTTTCCATATTAGAGAACATATTCCTGGATAATTATGTTTCCAGGGACCATCCAGAGATAAATTATTAGACGCTTTATGTAAATCATCTTTCTCTCCTGTTCCCCACTGACACCTGGGAGATCAAAGACCTGATAAACTGCTTAATACAGGTAAAAAAGCAGGGAAAAAGGACAATAAGGGACAAATTCTTTAATAAAGTATATTAGCAAAGTTTTTTCATCGCCTTTTCATGTATGCAATTAGTTGTAAGTTCGACTTTTAAGATATTGATGTCAACCCTTAAGTATATTGAATTATAAAGTTTCAACACCTGGATCTGTTCATAACATGATATCAGCTCCCACTGATCAGCTGATCCCAGCTGCTCTGGGGACCACAGTTACACAGAGAATGGCAGAAGTACGTGCCGTCTTCTGTGTAGTGGTTCATCTATGGGAGCTCAGCACATGGGAGTTGAACTGCAATATACAGCATGGCCATGTTTACACATCCATCGTTTCTGATGATGGGAATCCAAGCATCATATATGATGCAAGGAGTCCCTGATTTGCTCTAATCACGATTACAGTTTGGCGGCGCGCATTACTATAAAAAATGGACTCCTTGCACTATACAGCACAATGATCCTCGGATCCCTCCTTGGCACTGTGTCTGTCTATGAAATCCTACTGTGTATGGCCATATGTATATACAGGACATCAGGGGCCGGCTCCAGGTTCAGTGGGCCCCTGGGCTATAGAGCCTCAGTGGGCCCCTTAACAGTGGAACTCATGTGGGGGCAGGCCTTACCACCTGAACGCAGCAAAATCATATTTGCATTACAATGGCAACCGGATGCTAGTTGCTGAGTGTAATTACTTTTATGATCAGGGGCGTAACCAGCAGAGTCTTCACAAGAGCTTACAGTCTATGAGGATGAAGGGTGACACAAGAGCTTACAGTCTATGAGGATGAGGGGGTGACACAGGAGCTTACAGTCTATGAGGATGAGGGGGTGACAAAAGAGCTTACAGTCTATGAGGATGAGGGGGTGACACAAGAGCTTACAGTCTATGAGGATGAGGGGATGACAAAAGAGCTTATAGTCTATGATGATGAAGGGGTGACACAAGAGCTTACAGTCTATGAGGATGAGGGGGTGACACAGGAGCTTACAGTCTATGACAGTGATGGCGAACCTTTTTGAGCCTGAGTGCCCAAACTTCAACCGAAAGCCACTTATGTATTGGAAAGTGCCAGCGCAGCAATTTAAGCAGTAATATATTTCTCCTTGTTCATTGACAACTTTCAATCCTTTAGCCTCCCAAGGACACCAACGCAGTTGAAAGGAGGAGGGGAAATTCATCTATCATTGTAGGAAGATTCTGCAGGAAGATTCTTTGAGTTCTGTCTGGTGAACTTCATGCTGGGGTGATGGACTGGGTGCCCACAGAGAGCACTCCGACTGCCGCCTCTGGCACCCGTGCCATAGGTTCGCCATCACTGGTCTATGAGGATGAGGGGGTGACACAAGAGCTTACAATCTATGAGTATGAGGGGATGACAAAAGAGCTTACAGTCTATGATGATGAAGGGGTGACACAAAAGCTTACAGTCTATGAGGATGAGGGGGGGGGACACAAGAGCTTACAGTCTATGAGGATGAGGGGGCGACACAAGAGCTTACAGTCTATGAGGATGAAGGGGCGACACAAGATCTTACAGTCTATGAGGATGAGGGGGCGACACAAGAGCTTACAGTCTGTGAAATGTATAAAAGTTTTCAAATTTTCAAGTAAGCAGATATAAGTAAAAGAACTATTTCAGTTGCAATATTATTATTTTTATTATTGTTATCACTAGTATAATATTGATAACAATATGGATAATACTACATGTGAGATAAATAGATACATGTAGACATAGATATATACATATATCCTGAAACTCATTGCGTTCGATCAGACTGTAGAAGCCAGTGAGGACATCCTGATAAATGGCCTGCCCCACATATCAGGATTCTGCCTGTCTGAACTCCATCCTCTGGACCGCCTTGGCATATAAAAGGAAATCCGCCATTGATATTTTTCTTTCACACATTGTGTTCAGTAAACTAAAATACTGGATTTCCAGATGGCAAGTGAGCTCTGGCCCTTAGCCTGATACATGACGTCTTACTTCTGTCTGGTAACATATAGCACCTGCATATACAGTGGGGTGAAATATTATATGTCCCAGTTATTACATAGGTGATTGAAGTTTCTGATCTTTAAATATAATGTAACATGTGAACCGTAGTCCTGTATCAGGAATTGGCTGCTGGTCATTCCCTGCTCCTTGAAGCATCACCCGGGAAGTAGACAGCAGCGAGTAGTGGCCATAATAATAATAATAATCTTTTATGCGTCATCAAATTCTGTAGCGCTTTACAAATCCTACGGGACATATACAAATATAATATACATTACAGAGAACAAACAGTCATATGGAACAATAGGAGTGAGGCCCTGCTCACAAGAGCTTACAGTCTATGAGGATGAGGAGGTGACACAAGAGCTTACATGTATGAGGATGAGGGGGTGGGTGACACAAGAGCTACAGTCTATGAGGATAGGGGGTGACACAAGAGGTTACAGTCTATGAGGGTGAGGAGGTGACACAAGAGCTTACAGTCTATGAGGATATGAGGGTGACACAAGAGCTTACAGTCTATGAGGATGAGGGGCTGACACAAGAGCTTACAGTCTATGAGGATGGGGGCTGACACAAGAGCTTACAGTCTATGAGGATGAGGGGGGGGACACAAGAGGTTAACAGTCTATGAGGAGAGGGGTGACACAAGAGGTTACAGTCTATGAGGATGAGGGGGTGACACAAGAGCTTACAGTCTATAAGGATAGGGGGTGACACAAGAGGGTTACAGTCTATGAGGATGAGGGCTGCACAAGAGCTTACAGTCTATGAGATGAAGGGTGACACAAGAGATTACAGTTATGAGGATAGGGGTGGGAACAAGAGTTACAGTCTATGAGGATGAGGGGGTGACACAAGAGACTTACAGTCTATGAGGATGAGGGGGTGACACAAGAGCTTACAGTCTATGAGGATGAAGGGTGACACAGAGCTTACAGTCTATGAGATTGAAGGGTGACACAAGAGGCTTACAGTCTATGAGGATGAAGGAATGACCAAAGAGTTACAGTCTATGAGGTAGGGGGGGGACACAGGGGCTTCAGGTCTATGAGGATGAGGGGGGGTGACACAAGAGCTTACAGTCTATGAGGATGAGGGGTGACACAGGAGTACGCATGAGGATGAGGGGGGTGACACAAGAGCTTACAGTTATGAGGATGAGGGGTGGGTGAACAAGAGCTTACAGTCTATGAGGATGAGGGGTGACACAAGAGCTTACGTCTATGAGGATGAGGGGCGGGGGTGACACAAGAGCTTACAGTCTAGGAGGATGAGGGGATGACACAAGAGGTATAAGAGCTTGTATAATGGGCCAGCCATTCTTTATAAGAGAACAGTATATAATGATTTAATAAATAAAAATTCTGCTGCTTAAACCACGTCTGGCTGTGGCCTTAAGAATAGATTGAAGAGGAGAGATTTTAGTAAGTGGAAGAGCGATTAGTAAGGTGTTACAGTTGTCTAGTCGAGAGCGAATCAGAGCAACAATTAGCGTTTTAGATGTTTTAATTCTAAGAAATGGTCGGATTCTGGAGATGTTTCTGAGATGCATGTGGCAAGAGTGAGCAAGAGCTTCAATATATGGTGCAAAGGAAAGGTCGGAGACCAGCACAACCCCAAGACAGCGGGCCTGCTGCCTCGGTGCTATAGTGATCCCACAGACCGAGATGGAGACTTAGAAGACGAAGGAAAGATAGGAAATTTAGTCTTAGAAAGATTAAGTTTCAAGAAGAAAGAGGACATGATGTTAGAGACAGTTACCAATGTTTTGGAGTAAGGCAGGGGTGATGTGGAGCAGTATAGAGGGAAAAGAGAAGAGGACCTAGGACTGAGCCCAGAGGAACTCTGGCAGTGAGATAAAGATGAGAAGAGAAAGATCCAGAGAAGGAGACACTGAAAGTGCGGTCAGAGAGAGAGGAAGAAAACCAAGAGAGTGCAGCGTCCTTTAGGCCAATTGAGCGAAGCCTCCTGAAGAGGAGCTGGTGGTCCACAGTATCAAATGGTGCCCAGAACAACGAGGAGAGAATAGTCACATTTGGATTTAGCAGTGAGGAGATCATTGGAGAAAGGGTCGGCTCCAGGTTTCAGTAGGCCCCTGGGTGACAGAATCTCAGTGGGCCCCTTTGCAGTGAACTCAAGTGGCAGCATTAAAAATTTGGAAACTAAATTCTCCTGTTCCCTAAAATATTCCCTAGTTTATCACCAATCAGCCCAGTCATGGTTATTTTATATAACGTCTCCCTCATCCTATATGGATTCATTAGATACAGCCACCTTCACCCCCCTGTATTCCTTATTTATAGCCTAATGTGGGCCCCCCAGCAACTCTGGGCCATTGCCCGGGTATGCCCAGTGCTGGTGCCGGCTCTGATTGGAGACTTTAGAAAGACTAGTTTCAGTGGAGTACATAGTACAAAAACCAGATTGTAGGGGGTCAAGGAGGGAGTTGGAGGGAGAATCAGAATCAGGCAGGTGAGTACTTTCTTTTTTGACCTATGTGGTAATCATATCATAATGTTGGCTTGGTGTCACAGGCAGAGTATAATAGAAAGGCAGTATAAATATAACTATATACTGAAGTACAAAACCTAATATTATATAAAAATGATTTTAAAATTTTTTTTTTTAAATCAACCTCCTTCCCAACTATAAAAATAAAAGTATTCGCACATGCAAAAATATTTTTTAAAAAAATGTATCTCATGTGGTAGAAACTGAAAAAAAAAAAAAAAAAAGTTATGAGTAGTGCACTGGTGTGTGAGCTCTTCTCTGAACACAGCACATCCCCTCCCCATGCTATGAGTCACTGCTTTATCTGGCTGATGTTTGAACAGTACAGCATTCAATCTTTGTTTCAGATCTCAGGAAGACTCTGCTGGTTACGCCCCGATCAGAAAATGTAATTACATCAGAACGCATCCTGGTTGCCATGTGTAATGAAATATGATTTTGTCTGCGTTCAGGTGGTTAAGGCCATGCCCCCATGAGTTCACTGTTAAGGGGCCCACTGAGGCTCTAGCCCAGGGGCCCACTGAACCTGGAGCCGGCCCTGATGTCCTGTATATACATATGGCCATACACAGTAGGATTTCATAGACAGACCAGTGCAAGGAGGGATCCGAGGATCATTGTGCTGTATAGTGCAAGGAGTCCATTTTGATAGTAATGCGCGCCGCCAAACTGTAATCGTGATTAGAGCAAATCAGGGACTCCTTGCATCATATATGGCTTGGATTCCCATCATCAGAAACTATGGATGGTGTAAACATGGCCATGCTGTATATTGCAGTTCAACTCCCATGTGCTGAGCTCCCATAGATGAACCACTACACAGAAGACGGCATCTACTTCTGCCATTCTCTGTGTAACTGTGGTCCCAGAGGCAGCTGGGACAGCTGATCAGTGGGAGCTGATATCATGTTATGAACAATCCAGGTGTGAAACTTTATAATTCAATATACTTAAGGGTTGACATCAATATCTTAAAAGTCGAACTTACAACTAAATTGCATACATGAAAAGGCAGATGAAAAACTTTGCTAATATACTTATTAAAGAATTTGTCCCTATTGTCCTTTTTCCCTGCTTTTTTACCTGTATTAAGCAGTTTATCAGGTTCTTTGATCTCCCAGGTGTCAGTGGGGAACAGGGAGAGAAAGATGATTTACATAAAGCGTCTAATAATTATCTCTGGATGGTCCCGGATAACATAATTATCCAGGAATATGTTCTCTAAATATGGAAAGTATTAAAGGGGTTCTCATGACAACAAATTAGCCCCTATCAATAGAATGGGCTATGCTGGTGGGGGGGCTTCAGTTACGATGCCGATTCTAGCCTTTTTGTGTGCCTGAGGCGAAAAAAATGAAATGCACTCCTAAAACACCACTGTCACTTACAGTATAATGGATTGTGGTCCTACATACATATATCACACTATTCCCTCCATAAAACATCCTTTATAAGCCCCTCACCCAAAATAAATATTAAGAAGTACAGCACCCAGAATTATATACATCACACACCCGAAACTATAGCACCCAGCTAATTAATTATAACCCCCCTGTTTATTTATATACAGTTCCCCTTATTTATTATAACAGCCCCCCCAATTACATGCTTACTAAGTAAGTCATATACAGTACTCCATATAAGGTCACCCAGTTTAATTAAAATCCAGCCCCTATATAGAAATCCCCAAAAAATACAGAGCCACACCTCTCAGTGAACACAGCCTCCCACCCCGTGCTACTGTTAGCCCCCCAGTAAGCACAACCCCACACAAGCCAACCCCCCAGCAGCACAACCCCCATAACACAACCCCCCAGTAAGCCACAACCCCACAACAAGCACAACCCCCCAGCAAGCACAACCCCCAGTAAGCACAACCCCCCCATAAGCACAACCCCCACAACAAGCACAACCCCCCAGCAAGCACAACCCCCCAGCGACACACCCACCAGTAAGCACAACCCCCCAGTAGAAGCACAACCTCAAGTAGCTCAGCCCCCAGTAAGCACAGCCCCCAGTATACACAGCCTCCCACATAATTGAAGAAATAAAAATAAGATTCTCATCTCGTCTCATGACAGATGAGCCCAATGCTTTCAGTGATGGGATGCAGGGGTGTAACTAAAGAAGGCAGGGGCCCATAGCAGACTTAAGAATGGGGCTCACTACCCCCCCTCAGAACAATATACATCTACTGACCACATGGGGGAAGTGGATGGCCGGATTGAAATGCTGGAGATGACAGATTCCAGTCCTGTTGTTTGCTGTCCCCTCCACTCCCTACCAACATTTGTTATCGGAGTGACGTTTCTTGCTGTGATCTGCTGTGTTATAGACATATTGGGGCACATTTACTTACCCGGCCCATTCGCGATCCAGCGGCGCGTTCTCTGCACAGGATTCGGGTCCGGCTGGGATTAAGATGGTAGTTCCTCCGCCGTCCACCAGGTGGCGCTGCAGCGCCCGAAATAATCTTAACGCCCCGGAATGCACCATCCCATAGAAGGTGAAGGTGAGGCTCCCCAAGCGGACACATTTTCGGTTTTTAAATGCGGCGGTTTTTCCGAATACTCGGGTTTTCGTTCGGGCCACGCCCCCCCGATTCTGTCGCGCGCATTGCCGGCCCCGATGCGACACAATCCGATCGCCGTGCGCCCAAACCCGGGGCAATTCATGTCAAGCGGTCGCAAATCGGAATATGGGAACACGTCGGGAAAACGCGAATGGGCCTAGTAAATGCCCCATTATGCTGTAAATTGCAGCATAATGTATGTAATGGTGCACATCCCATTGTTTAGTATGGCAAGTCATATGCGGGCCCCCTGACAACTGCGGACCCCATAGCAGCATCTATGGCTTCTACCGCTGTAGTGATGCCCCTGATAGGACAACAAAAACGGGTCAGTTTCACATCTCCTGGCTGCTCTTTTCAGTACACAGCTTGTCTGTCTCATCAGACCAGAGAGATGAATAGGGAGCCACTGCATGTACGACTGGTATCAGATAATCATGCGTACAATAGGGTGCAACAGAGCCCATTCCCCTGATCCGTGGCGATCCCATCACTGAGACCCTCACCGATCAGCAGTTAGCCCTATCCATGTCCAAATGTTAAAATAAAGGACACAAAATTTCAGAAAAAAACGCCTGATAGGGAAAGGAGTTAACAATCAAGGTTCATGTATACCTCCAAGTGCCACCACCCATTTCTAGTACAAGGGGTCTCCTAACTCACCAGCAGAATTAGCTAGATTATAGAAACAGAAAAGTTTGCTTTGCGGTTTTAGTAAACAATTAAATTTATTCTCAAGTGACAAAGAACATTGGTGTAGTAACATTTGCATATTTTGTATCATCATATTTTCATTAGGGTACACAAGTGTGCCAATGCTTCACTGAAATATCTTAGGATACAAATCCACACACCAAAAAGTAAACTATTTTCTAGAAAACGTCTGTGTCTTGTTAACATGTGTCAAATTTCAAAAATTGTTTTTTAATTTAGAACCAAAATTTCTTACCAAAAAAAAGTTAACACTTCTCCAAACTAGCGTACATGCATTATGGATGAGGGGTCATGTGCGTACATACGAGTCAGGAACCCAGACCTCATCCAGGATCTGCTCTGTTGACGGAGTTACTGCTAGAGGATTCGCTCATCGCGTGTTTATTCCAATAAAAGAATTTTTATGCTGTATTCACATTTCTACGATGATGATGACAGGGCAATGTGGGTCAGCCAAGTTGTTCTCCAGCTTTTACAAGTACCGAAAAAATAGTAAAGTCAGGACAACCCAGGGATCAGAAGTGTTGGTGGCACCTACCACATCCAGATGTGTCACTCACTTACTAGAACAGCTGCCAACACATATTAAAGGGGTGGCCACTTTACCTCATGTTTTTTTTGTACTGTGTGTGTAAGGTGGTGTGAGGATATGAGGTAATTTACCAATATACATCAATTCATAGTTCTGCTCCACTTCTTGAGATTGTGAAGTGAATCCTCCGTCTTTACTTCTCAGCCAGACATTCATGGACATAAAATGGGAGGTGGAAGTTCATGTGATATCGTCTGCCATGAACAATCACACGGATCTTATAATAGGGCAGGGTGATTGTTCATGGACAGTAAGAGATCAGCAGTAAGAGATCACATGACCTCCATCGGGGCCATTTTATGGTCAGGAATGTATGTGTGATGAGGTAAAAGACAGGAGGCTTCACTTTATGTCTCAATGAGGAGGCACAGAACTTGTAATAGATGTATATTGATTTGTATATTGAAATGACCTATATCCCAGCCCCCACACTTCCACACACACTTACAAATAACATGAAGTAAAGTGGCCAACCCTTTGAGCCTATTATCAGGTGGTCTGAATTTTTCAAGAAACTTGATGCAGAAATGTGTATATTAATAGATCTGAATATTGTAGTGTTTTTTTTTAATATCTTGAAACTAAGAGTTGCACCAATCTGGTGGCTGGGCCTGCGGAAAATCAGTCTGAAGCCCCACAGACCCGACAGCGTAAAGAAATCCAATTTAATGCATCAGAAGCAACAGGCGGAGAGAGTGAAGTTTCCTTTAGTTCATTTGCGATACTAACCCCTTTACAACCCTTGATCTGTAAGGGCTTTAAATGCCGGAGAACAAAGGCGGCTTCTTCATAGCAGTCAGTGCTCATATCAGCGCGTGAGTGATGACCATGTGTTTACAAAGGAAATATGTCAACCTGCATTCACCCGTCCGTCATAAAGTCAGGCCATTGTTTTATGCTTTATGCATGTCCTAGGTGGGTCAATTAATTGGGATAAAAGTAGAAATTTGTGGAAAAAAATCAAGGTACGTTTTCATCTACAGATATTCTACCATATTCTTATATCAGGTTTTAGTTATAATCTTTGAATGGACACGTTTTGGGTACTAGGCCCAGTTTATTACATGGTTTCCTCATCGCCAATAAGGGAAAAGAGCCCAGTCTCAATTGTATAATAGGGATATAGAACAGGTAGCCAAAATGGATCCCCCTATAGAAGACCTCAGGCCTATGACTTTAAATACTGTACATGTTAACTTTCCTTTCAAGCCCCTTTTTTGTGCCCATTTAAATGCTGCTGTCTGTTGGCCCCCACTTGCCTATAATGCCCTATTCTAGCCACCTGTTCTGTAGCTTCCTGAAGAGGGCGTAACTAGGAGAGGCGGGCCCCATAGCTTCGAATGGGGCTCGCCTTAAATATTTATACATATTTGTTTACTCAAACATGTGTTACAATCAAACACAGTATAAACACACATATATACATACATGCAGCATATACACTATACAGCAATATAATACCATATACTGTACAGTAAATACCAGCCAAAACTCCAGAGGCCAGGACCCCTGACACTCCAGGCCCATAGCAGCTGCTATGGCGCTGCTACAAGAGGTTACACCCCGCTTCCTAATTCTCCCCTCTTTACCTGTAGCACCCCCATTTAAAATAATGTCAAATTATGTGTCTGCATTTATTGGGGCTCATTGACTAAGGACCCTGCGGACCGTACTTCGTCGGACATCCTGTCGATTTCGATTTTGCGCGCTGGGACGTTTTTGGCGCACGCAATCGGATTTTGGCACATTTGGCCGGCTTCTGCGTCACAAATCGGGGGGCGGGCCTCGGACGATCCGATGGATTCGGGACAAACTGCGGGATTTAACTTCAAAATTGTGTCGCAAGCAATGCACTTACATGCACCGGGAAGGAGGTGAACTCCGGTGGACCGGGGATCGCGCAGGAACCGGGTAAATAAATGTGCCCCATTGTGTCTGCAATTTTGCATGGGGGGTGGACACTGGTAGAAGAGGGAAGTGATTTAGGTAGAAATAGCAGTCTATAAGTGCGGGACACGCCCAAGATGCACCAACTGCCTAATTAGCATACAGATTAAACTGGGAATATCTTGTAAATGGCTAATCAATACAAATAATAAAGTCTTGGAAATCACTTACCTTTCTTACAGATGGTGCCAGTCGATAGTTAGGGTGGTTATACTCCCTTTAAGGATTTGCAGTAACATAGGAACTTTAATTAAAATAATCTATATATTTAAGTATGATTGGACAGTAGTTACCCTGCACTGTCAGTTACCATCACTTTATACCATTAGCAATGTTGTGCTCTTGTCTACCCAGTGGCTAGAAAGTGCAATAACTCGAGGAGTCTAGACTCCCAGCTGCCGGTGGTTATTGACAGAACAATAAACTGGAACTATAAAACACATATAAGGAAAACCATCGCAGCGTTCTGTAAAGTGAATCTCCAGGCATGGAGCACAAATACTTGTAATGTCTCCGAGTCATGGTTAGGAATGTCTGATGGACTGAGCTCAGAACCAGCATAACGTTACGCTACAATAAGACCAGCAAAAAACAGGACAGTAAGAAATCAGTATAAGGGACAGGATGCAGGCGAATCCACTGAATGCCAAAATACATATCAAAAACAAGACAGTGTTTGCCTCGGCTAATAAATCTGCTGCCATTATAGGAGTCTGTGCATGCGCTATGGAAATGTGGAATCAGATAAGGACTTTGGAATGCAAACATAGGCATGGTACATGCAGTGTGCTATCTTTCATATCCCAGCAAAATCAAGCATCCAAATTGTATAACTGCAAACGTGGCACAGAGACATAAGCAGCAGATCCTTTTGTCCAGTAAGTTGTTACATGCGGCCTCCAAAGATTGGGCTTGGTTTCCCTGTAGGTTTTACAGATGCACTAAATGCGGGTGGGGCAGGTTTAGATGTTTCCACCTGCACCAGGGGCTGTGAAGCCTCTGGCCTTAGGGTGATGCCACACATGGCGTTTTTGTTCCGTTTTTAGGCATGCGTTTTTAAAATGCATGCATTTGATTGATGTTACCATGCGTTTGGCTGCGTAGAACCTGTTTATATTAATACAAACGAACGCATGGTAAACAGTAAAAAAACAATGCGTTTTAAAAACGTATACATTTTAATCGGACTGAAAACACATGCTTAAAAACGGACCAAAAACCCACCACATGTGGCATCACACTAGCTGTCCCTTCAGAGGCGGATGCGTGATCATTCATCACCTACAATGCAGCTCATGATGCTCCGAGAGAGACCCTGCCAAAGTAAGAGAGGCTATGACTATTTGTGTGGCCACTGACTATTGGCTGTGGGGTGCACTGTGACTATATTAGATACTATATGGCAGTGATGGCGAACATTTTAGAGATCGAGTGCCCAAAAGAAGACCAAAACACATAGCTTTTCCCAAAGTGCCAACACAGCAATTTAGGCAGTAACAAATTTATTGCTACCAGAATCTTTCAGCTCCAATTCGACCCGTCCACATCTTCTCACTCTTTGGACAGGACCAAGCAGCACGGATGGGTCACTGTAAAAGCAGGGCACTACTTGGACTGCCTGAGACTGCAGGAAGGTGCCATGTCTGGCAAATCTGTGTCTGGGGAGACTGCCAGCGTGCCCACAGAAAGGTCTCTGAGTGCCATCTCTGGCACCAGTGCCATAGGTTCGCCACCACTGCTATATGGTGTCTGTGACTGTATTGGATACTGTGGGTCCCTGGGACTATATTGGCTACTGTGGGTACACTGTGACTATGTTGGCTATATTGGGGTATCATGAGTATGTTCGCTACTTGGGCAGGACTGTTGCAGTATTGCCTACTGTGGGAATACCGTTATTAAATTGGTTACTGTGTGAACACTGTTAATACAATGGGGCTTATTTACTTTCGTCGGTTGTTCGCTGTTTTGGGGATTTGCGTACCTTGATATGTATTTAACAGGGGTTTGCACTCGGATTGTGTCTCACACAATCGGTATATAATAATGGGGGGAGTATTAGGTTGGCGCACTATGTGGCAGCCTAAATATGTTTCCTCCAAAAACAGCGCCCCCCTGACCATGGGAAGCGGGTGATATTGTAGTTCCACTTTATATAACTTAAGATGTAGAATCACACGCTACCTATGGTCAGAGGGGTTCAAGAATTGTCAGCTCAAAAATAAATCACATACGATGTCAGGATCCTAGGTGACTATTGGCTCATTTATATTTTAGAGCCATATTCAGCTCTATTTTTATACAGTAATTTGGAAACCCCCTTAAGGTTATATCTACAATTGGGGGATGTGTTCAGATTTCCCCAGCGATTTAGAAAACAACAGCAAATGACGGCAATTTAATTATATATAATGATGCAGATATTTTATGTTGTGGAAGTGACATATTCTATTGTTCTGCAGTGTAGACGCTTCTATCCGTGAGGAATGGGTGATACAGATTGTCATGGAGACACCGCATGGACATATAAGGAATTACAACTAAAATCCTGGAAGACCTAAGAAAATGCAAGAATCTACAAGTAATTGATGGATTAGTCATAGATTCTATTTTTTTTTTCGTTTTAATGTTAATTCTGGGAATCTTGTCTGTTAGGGCCAGAGATGAGTAATCAGATTTCCATATCATGTAGATATATTGGCTCCATTGATAAGAGGTAGTACTGTAGGCAACCAAAAGTAAGTCATTAGACTGTTTAACTCATTGCATATATGAAGTTTTATATACAAATTTACTCTACTATATATATGTGTGTGTGCGTATTTGCTAAGGTCAGCATTTTCATCACAGCATCAGTCATTATTCACATACAAGTCTTACAAATCTGTATTTGTAAGTAAAAACCAGGAGTGTAGATTACACAGGTAGAATGGGAAGATTTGGACCTGTTGTGAGCTTTTTGATTTTGGTTTACAAACCGTGAAGAAAAATTCTACTAAAACACGAACACTGAGGCTGCTGCCACACATCTTGGTCATTTTTTTGGACCGTTATTAAACGGACTGAAAACTCTTGTGTTTTAAACAGATGTGTTTTTGTATGCTCACCATGTGTTAGCTGGTTTTATTTAGTTTCACAGCTGCCTACACTTCTAGAAATGAAGATAACAGGGTCAAAGCAGCAAAACGCATGGTAAACATTCAAAAAACGGTCCAAAAACGTGACCTGTAGCATCACCCTAAGGTCTAAGATATGTTAATCGTCATTAGTGATAAGCGGACCCGAACCCCAAAGTTCTGAAATAAATTAAAAGCATGTGGGCCGGATGCAGTTTTGGCTCAACCACCAACCCCCACCCCTCATTAACGCCTGCGATCAATGCTGGTACCGATTGTGGGCATTACCTTTAAATGCCACTGGAAAAGTCACCAACAGCGTTTAAATGGCTTAACCTCAAGCGCTCGCTCGCATGCCGGTGTTGCAGGATGCCGCCATTATGAGGAGGATCGCCACTCCCCATGATGTCATTGGGAGCGTTGATCCTCCCCCAATTGAAGGCTCACAACCGGTGCTGGCATTGATAGCAGGTGTCATTGGTATAGGGTTACCTTATGAGCGCTGGAGAGTAAAAATCTATAACCTCTTATGACACCCATCAAACATACAGGGGCTCATTTATTAAAGGGACCTGTCACCAGGAGACCCATTTTTAGCACTCCCCAGTCCCCACAGAGCATAGTACATACGCTGCCAAAGTGTTTTTGTATAAAAAATTGGTTTTACAGAAAAAAAGATATGTTATATTGTACCTTTCATTAGCATCGTGTGACTAGGCAGTTGCCAAATGGGAGGGGCTGGAAAGGAGCATTCCCCCCCCCCCCCACCTTGGGGAACAGCTTCTCCATGTGACCTTTTCAAATATATGAAAACACCCATCACTGGGCTTAGCGACGGCTCCTCTACAGCCAATCCAAGGTGGGGAGTTATTCATATATTTGAAAAAGGTCACATGTTCCCAAGGGTGGGGGGGGAACTGCTCCTTTCCAGCCCCTCCCTTTGGCAACTGCCTAGTCACACAGCAAATGCTATGAAAGGTACATATAACATATCTTTTTTTCTGTAAAACCAATTTTTTAGACAAAAACACTTTGGCAGTGTATGTACTATGCTCTGTGGGGACTGGGGGAGTGCTAAAAAAGGGTCTCTGGTGACGGTTCCCTTTAAGGGTCTGCGGCCGCATTTTGGTCAGATATTCCAAAGATTTCCAATCAGCGCAGCATCGCACGGGGATTGTGTCGACGCGATCGGGTCGTCCGGATCGGGGATCGCAACAGGACCGGGTAAGTAAATTTGCCCCACAGTATTTGTGTGGTGAGAAGCCTGGGGAAACTCGAAGTGGGAATAAAGAAACGACAGGACCTCAGACCAAAAAATGGGACACCCTTGGACAATCGCGCATGCAGTGAGAATGTTTTGCTGTGAGCCAGGAGGCTTCCCTGATGTTTGAACAGTACAGCATTCAATCTTTGTTTCAGATCTCAGGCTCCAGCAAAAACATTTCTCCACTGCATGCGCGATTGTCCAAGGGTGTCCCCTTTTTGGTCTGAGGTCCTGTCGTTTCTTTATTCCCACTTCGAGTTTCCCAGGCTTCTCACCACACAAATACTGTGGGGCAAATTTACTTACCCGGTCCTGTTGCGATCCCCGATCCGGACGACCCGATCGCGTGCCACACAATCCCCGGTGCGATGCTGCGCTGATTGGAAATCTTTGGAATATCTGACCAAAATGCGGCCGCAGGACCCTTAAAGGGAACCTGTCACCAGGAGACCCATTTTTAGCTCTCCCCCAGTCCCCACAGAGCATAGACATACCCTGCCAAAGTGTTTTTGTCTAAAAATTGGTTTTACAGAAAAAAAGATATGTTATATTGTACCTTTCATAGCATTTGCGTGTGTGACTAGGCAGTTGCCAAAGGGAGGGCTGAAAGGAGCAGTCCCCCCCCCACCCTTGGGAAACATGTGACCTTTTCAAATATATGAATAACTCCCCACACTGGGATTGGCTGTAGAGGAGCCCGTCGCTAAGCCCAGTGATGGGTTTTTCATATATTTGAAAAGGTCACATGGAGAAGCTGTTCCCCAGGTGGGGGGGGGGGGGGGAACTGCTCCTTTCCAGCCCCTCCCATTTGGCAACTGCCTAGTCACACAGCAGATCTAATGAAAGGTACAATATAACATATCTTTTTTTCTGTAAAACCAATTTTTTATACAAAAACACTTTGGCAGCGTATGTACTATGCTCTGTGGGGACTAGGGGAGTGCTAAAAATGGGTCTCCTGGTGACAGGTTCCCTTTAATAAATGAGCCCCTGTATGTTTGATGGGTGTCATTAAGAGGTTATAGATTTTTACTCTTCAGCGCTCATAAGGTAACCCTATACCAATGACACCTGCTATCAATGCCAGCACCGGTTGTGAGCCCTTCAATTTTGGGGAGGATCAACGCTCCCAATGACATCATTGGGGAGTGGCGATCCTCCTCATAATGGCGGCATCCTGCAACACCGGCATGCTAGAGCGAGCGCTTGAGGTTAAGCCATTTAAACGCTGTTGGTGACTTTTCCAGTGGCATTTAAAGAGTTAATGCCCACAATCGGTACCAGCATTGATCGCAGGCGTTAATGTAGGGGTGGGGGTTGGTGGTTGAGCCAAAACTGCATCCGGCCACATGCTTTTAATTTAGTTCAGAACTTTGGGGTTCGGGTCCGCTTATCACTAATGACGATATAACATATAGCTTAGACATTAGGGTGATGCTACAGGTCACGTTTTTGGACCGTTTTTGAATGTTTACCATGCGTTTGGCTGCTTTGAACCTGTTTATCTTCATTTCTAGAAGTGTAGGCAGCTGTGAAACTAAATAAAACCAGCTAAACACATGGTGAGCATACAAAAACACATCTGTTTAAAACACAAGAGTTTTCAGTCCGTTTAATAACGGTCCAAAAAAATGACCAAGATGTGTGGCAGCAGCCTCAGTGTTCGTGTTTTAGTAAGAATTTTTCTTCACGGTTTGTAAACCAAAATCAGAAATAGCTCACAACAGGTCCAAATCTTCCCATTCTACCTTGTGTAATCTACACTCCTGGTTTTTACTTACAAATACAGATTTGTAAGACTCTTGTATGTGAATAATGACTGATGCTGTGATGAAAATGCTGACCTTAGCAAATACGCACACACACATATATATAGTAGAGCTAAATTTGTATATAAGACTTCATATATGCAATGAGTTAAACAAGTCATAATGACTAATACTTTGGTTGCCTACAGTACTACCTTCTTATCAATGGAGCCAATATATCTACAATGATATGGAAATCTGATTACTCATCTCTGCCCTAACATGACAAGATTCCCAGAATTAACATTAAAACGTAAAAAAAATAGAAATCTATGACTAATCCATCATATTACTTGTAGATTCTTGCATTTTCTTAGGTCTTCTCAGGGATTTTAGTTGTAATTCCTTATATGTCCATGTGGTGTCTCCATGAACATCTGTATCACCCATTCCTCACGGATAGAAGCGTCTACACTGCAGAACAATAGAATATGTCACTTCCACAACATAAAATATCTGCATCAGTTATATATAATAAAATTGCCGTCAATTTGCTGTTGTTTTCTAAATCTGCTGAGGAAAATCTGTAACACAATCCCCCAATTGTAGATATAACCTTAAAGGGGTTTCCAAATTACTGTATAAAAATAGGAGCTGAATATGGGCTAAAATTATAAATGAGTCAATAGTCACCTATGGATCCTGACATGTATGTGATTTTATTTTTCAGCTGGACAATCTCTTGAACCCCTCTGACCATGGGTAGCGTGTGATTCTACATCTTAAGTATATAGAAAGAAAGGAACTACAATATCACCCGCTTCCCATGGTCAGGGGGGGCGCTGTTTTTGGAGGAAACATATTTAAGGCTGCCACATAGTGCGCCAGACCTAATACTCCCCCCATTAGTATATACCGATTGTGTGAGACACAATCCGAGTGCAAACCCCTGTTAAATACATATCAAGGCTACGCAAATCCCCAAAACAGCGAACAAACCGACGAAAGTAAATAAGCCCCATTGTATTAACAGTGTTCACACAGTAACCAATTTAATAACGGTATTCCCACAGTAGGCAATACTGCAACAGTCCTGCCCAAAGTAGCGAACATACTCATGATACCCCAATATAGCCAACATAGTCACAGTGTACCCACAGTAGCCAATATAGTCCCAGGGGACCCACAGTATCCAATACAGTCACAGACACCATATAGCAGTGGTGGCGAACCTATGGCACTGGTGCCAGAGATGGCACTCAGAGACCTTTCTGTGGGCACGCTGGCAGTCTCCCAGACACAGAGTTTGCCAGACATGGCACCTTCCTGCAGTCTCAGGCAGTCCAAGTAGTGCCCTGCTATTTTACAGTGACCCATCCTGTGCTGCTTGGTCCTGTCCAAAGAGTGAGAAGATGTGGACAGGGTCGAATTGGAGCTCAAAGATTCTGGTAGCAATAAATTTGTTACTGCCTAAATTGCTGTGTTGGCACTTTGGGAAAAGCTAGTGTGTTTTGGGTCTTCTTTTGGGCACTCGATCTCTAAAATGTTCGCCATCACTGCCATATAGTATCTAATATAGTCACAGTGCACCCCACAGTGGCCACACAAATAGTCAATAGCCTCTTCTTACTTTTGGCAGGGTCTCTCTCGGGAGCATCATGAGCTGCATTGTAGGTGATGAATGATCACGCATCCGCCTCTGAAGGGACAGCTAAGTGTGATGCCACATGTGGTGTTTTTGGTCCGTTTTTAAGCATGTGTTTTCAGTCCGATTAAAAATGTATACGTTTTTAAAACGCATTGTTTTTTTACTGTTTACCATGCGTTCGTTTGTATTAATATAAACAGGTTCTACGCAGCCAAACGCATGGTAAACAGTCAAAAATGCATGCATTTTAAAAACGCATGCCTAAAAACGGAACAAAAACGCCATGTGTGGCATCACCCTAAGGCCAGAGGCTTCACAGCACCTGGTGCAGGTGGAAACATCATGAAACGCTGCCCGCACCGCATTTAGTGCATCTGTAAAACCTACAGGGAAACCAAGCCCAATCTTTGGAGACCGCATGTAACAACTTACTGGACCAAAAGGATCTGCTGCTTATGTCTCTGTGCCACGTTTGCAGTTATACAATTTGGATGCTTGATTTTGCTGGGAATATGATAAGATAGCACACTGCATGGTACCATGCCTATGTTTGCATTCCAAAGTCCTTATCTGATTCCACATTTCCATAGCGCATGCACAGACTCCTATAATGGCAGCAGATTTATTAGCCCGAGGCAAACACTGTCTTGTTTTTGATATGTATTTTTGGCATTCAGTTGGATTCGCCTGCATCCTGTCCCTTGATACTGATATTCTTGCTGTCCTGTTTTTGCTGGTCTTATTGTAGCGTAACGTTATGCTGGTTCTGAGCTCAGTCCATCAGACATTCCTAACCAATGACTCGGAGACATTACAAGTATTTGTGCTCCATGCCTGGAGATTCACTTTACAGAACGCTGCGATGGTTTTCCTTATATGTGTTTTATAGTTCCAGTTTAGTGTTCTGTCAATAACCACCGGCAGCTGGGAGTCTAGACTCTCTGAGTTATTGCACTTTCTAGCCACTGGGTAGACAAGAGCACAACATTGCTAATGGTATAAAGTGATGGGTAACTCGACAGTGCAGGGTAACTACTGTCCAATCAATACTTAAAATATATAGATTATTTTTAATTAAAGTTCCTATGTTACTGCAAATCCTTAAAGGGAGTATACCACCCTAACTATCGACTGGCACCATCTGTAGAGAAAGGTAATGTGATTTCCAAGATACTTTTATTATTTGTATTGATTATGCCATTTACAAGATATTCCCAGTTTAATCTGTATGCTAATGAGGCAGTTGGTGCATCTTGGGGCGTGTCCACAGCACTTATAGGACTGCTATTTCTACCTAAATCACTTCCCTCTTCTACCAGTGTCCACCCCCCATGCAAAATTGCAGACACAATGGGGCACATTTATTTACCCGGTTCCTGCGCGATCCCCAGGTCCACCGGAGTTCACCTTCTTCCCGGTGCATGTAAGTGCATTGCTTGCGACACAATTTTGAAGTTAAATCCCGCAGTTTGTCCGAATCCATCGGATCGTCCGAGGGCCCGCCCCCCCGATTTGTGACGCAGGAAAGCCGGCGCAAATGTGCCAAAATCCGATTGCGTGCGCCAAAAAACGTCCCAGCGCGCAAAATCGGAAATCGACAGGATGTCCGACGAAAGTACGGTCCGCAGGGTCCTTAGTCAATGAGCCCCAATAAATGCAGACACAATAAATTGACAGTATTTTAAATGGGGGTGCTACAGGTAAAGAGGGGAGAATTAGGAAGCAGGGGTGTAACCTCTGTAGCAGCCATAGCAGCTGCTATGGGGCCTGGAGTGTCAGGGGGTCCTGGCCTCTGGAGTTTTGGCTGTGTATTTACTGTACAGTATATGGTATTATATGTGCTGTATATGTGTATATGCTGCATGTATGTATATATGGTGTGTTTATACTGTGTTTGATTGTAACACATGTTTGAGTAAACAAATATGTATAAATATTTAAGGCGAGCCCCATTCAGAAGCTATGGGGCCCTGCCTCTCCTAGTTACGCCCCTGTCAGGAAGCTACAGAACAGGTGGCTAGAATAGGGCATTATAGGCAAGTGGTGGCCAACAGACAAGCAAGCATTTAAATGGGGCAACAAAAAAGGGGCTTGAAAGGAAAGTATAACAGATGTACAGTATTTAAAGTCATAGGCCTGAGGTCTTCTATAGGGGGATCCATTTTGGCTACCTGTTCTATATCCCTATTATACAATTGAGACTGGGCTGCTTTTCCCTTATTTGCGATGAGGATAACCATGTAATAAACTGGGCCTAGTACCCAAAACGTGTCCATTCAAAGATTATAGACTAAAACCTGATATAAGAATATGGTAGAATATCTGTAGATGAAACGTACCTTGATTTTTTTTCCACAAATTTCTACTTTTATCCCAATTAATTGACCCACCTAGGACATACACAAAGCAGATAAAACAATGGCCTGACTATTATGACAGACGGGTGAATGCAGGTTGACATATTTCCTTTGTAAACACATGGGTCATCACTCAGCGCTGATATGAGCACTGACTGCTATGAAGAAGCCGCGCTTTGTTCTCCGGCATTTAAAGGCCCTTACAGATCAAGGGTTGTAAAGGGGATTAGTATCGCCAAATGAACTGAAGGAAACTTCACTCTCTCCGCTCTGTGCTTCTGTGCATTAAATTGGATTTCTTTACGCTGTCAGGGTCTGTGGGGCTTCAGACTGATTTTCCGCAGGCCCAGCCACCAGATTGGTGCAACTCTTAGTTTCAAGATATTAAAAAAAAAACACTACTATATTCAGATTTCTATTATATAACATTTCTGCATCAAGTTTCTTGAAAAATTCAGACCACCTGATAATAGGCTCAAAGGGTTGGCCACTTTACTTCATGTTATTTGTAATGTGTGTGTGTAAGTGTGGGGGGCTGGGATATAAGGTCATTTCAATATACAAAATCAATATACATCTATTACAAGTTCTGTGCCTCCTCATTGAGACATAAAGTGAAGCCTCCTGTCTTTTACCTCATCAGCCATACATTCCTGACCATAAAATGGCCGCCGATGGAGGGTCATGTGATCTCTTACTTGCTGATCTCTTACTGTCCATGAACAATCACCCTGCCCTATTATAAGATCCTGTGTGATTGTTCATGGACAGACAGATATCACATGAACTTCCACCTGCAGCCATTTTATGTCCATGAATGTCTGGCTGATGAAGTAAAAGACTGGAGGATTCACTTCACATATCAAGAAAGTGGAGCAGAACTATGAATTGATGTATATTGGTAAATTACCTCATATCCTCACACCACACTTACACACACAGTACAAAAAAAAACATGAGGTAAAGTGGCCAACCCCTTTAATATGTGTTGGCAGCTGTTTCTAGTAAGCGAGTGACACATCTGGATGTGGGTAGGTGCCACCAACACTTCTGATCCCTGGGTATGTCCTGACTTTACTATTTTTTCGGTACTGTAAAAAAGCTGGAGAACAACTTGGCTGACCCACATTGCCTGTCATCATCATCGTAGAAATGTGAATACAGCATAAAAATTCTTTTATTGGAATAAACACGCGATGAGCGAATCCTCTAGCAGTAACTCCGTCAACGAGAGCAGATCCTGGATGAGGTCTGGGTTCCTGACGTCGTATGTACGCACATGACCCCTCATCCATAATTGCATTGTACACTAGTTTGGAGAAGTGTTAACTTTTTATTTTGGGAAGAAATTTTGGTTCTGAAATTAAAAAACAGATTTTTGGAAATTTGACACATGTTAACAAGACACAGACGTCTTTCTAGAAAATAGTTTACTTTTTGTGTGTGTGGATTTGTATCCTAAGATATTTCAGTGAAGCATTGGCACACATTGTGTACCCTAATGAAAATATGATGATACAAAAATATGCAAATGTTACTACCAATGTTCTATTGTCACTTGAGAATAAAATTTAATTGTTTACTAAAACCGCATAGCAAACTTTTCTGTTTCTATAAATCTAGCTAATTCTGCTGGTGAAGTTAGGAGACCCTTGTACTAGAAATGGGTGGTGGCACTTGGAGGTATACATGAACCTTGATGGGTTAACTCTTTCCCTATCAGGCGTTTCTGGAAATTTTGTGCCTTTATTTTACAATTTTGACATGGATAGGGGCTAACCTGCTGATCGGTGAGGGTCTCAGTGATGGGATCGCCACGGATCAGGGGAGATGGGCTCTGTTGCACCCATATTGTACGCATGATTATCTGAATAGCCAGTCGTACATGCAGTGGCTGCCCTATTCATCTCTCTGGTGCTGATGGAGACAGACAAGCTGTGTACTGAAAAGAGCAGCCAGGAGATGTGAAACTGACCCGTTTTGTTGTCCTATCAGGGGCATCACTACAGCGGTAGAAGCCATAGTAGCTGCTATGGGGTCCGCAGTGTCAGGGGGCCCCGGCATATGACTTGCCATACTAAACAATGGAGGATGTGCACCATTACATACATATTATGCTGCACATTTACAGCATAATATGTCTATAACACAGCAGATCACAGCAAGAATCGTCAGCTCCGATAACAAATGTGGTAGGAGTGGGAGGGGACAGCAGAACAACAGGACTGGAATCTGTCATCTCCAGCATTTCAATTCCGGCCATCCACTTCCCCCATGTGGTCAGTAGATGTATATTTTCTGAGGGGGTAGTGAGCCCCATTCTTAAGTCTGCTATGGGGCCCTGCCCCTCTTAGTCACACCCCTGCATCCCATCACTGAAAGCATGGGCGCATCTGTCATGAGACGAGATGAGAATCTTATTTTTATTTCTTCAAGTATACTGGGGGAGGCTGTGTATACTGGGGGCTGTGCTTACTGGGGGCTGTGTATACTGGGGGCTGTGCATACTGGGGGGCTGTGCATACTTGGAGGTTGTGCTTACTGGGGGGCTGTGCATATTTGGAGGTTGTGCTTACTGGGGGGTTGTGCTTGCTGGGGGGTTGTGCTTACTGGGGGGCTAACAGTATGCACGGGGGAGGCTGTGTTCACTGGAGAGGTGTGGCTCTGTATAGTTTTTATGGGGATTTCTATATAGGGGCTGGATTTTAATTAAACTGGGTGACCTTATATGGAGTACTGTATATGACTTACTTAGTAAGCATGTATATGGGGGCTGTTATAAATAAATAAGGGGAACTGTATATAAATAAAACAGGGGGGTTATATTAATTAGCTGGGTGCTATAGTTCAGGGTGTGTGATGTATATAATTCTGGGTGCTGTACATTCTATAATTTATTTTGGGGGAGGGGGCTATATAAAGGATGTTTTATGTAGGGAATAGTGGATAATATGTATGTAGGACCACAATCCATTATACTGTAAGTGACAGTGGTGTTTTTAGGAGTGCATTTTCAATTTTCGCCTCAGGCAGCAAAAAGGCTAGAATCGCCCTAACTGAAGCCCCCCCACCAGCAATTAGCCCCCATTCTATTGATAGGGGCTAATTTGTTGTCAGTGGAGAACCCCTTTAATGCTTTCCATATTTAGAGAATATATTCCTGGATAATTATGTTATCCAGGGACCATCCAGAGATAAATTATTAGACGCTTTATGTAAATCATATTTCTCTCCTGTTCCCCACTGACACCTGGGAGATAAAAGAACCTGATAAACTGCTTAATACAGGTAAAAAGCAGGGAAAAAGGACAATAAGGGACAAATTTCTTTAATACAGTATATTAGCAAAGTTTTCATCTGCACTTTTCATGTATGCAATTTAGTTGTAAGTTCCACTTTTAAGATATTGATGGTCAACCCTTAAGATATATTGAATTAGTAAAGTTTCAACACCTGGATCTGTCATTAACATGATATCAGACTCCCACTGATCAGCTGATCCCAGCTGCCTCTGGGGACCACAGTTACACAGAGAATGGCAGAAGTACAGTGCCGTCTTCTGTGTAGTGGTTCATCTATGGGAGCTCAGCACTATGGGAGTTGAACTGCAATATACAGCATGGCCATAGTTTACCATCCATAGTTTCTGATGATGGGAATCCAAGCATCATATATGATGCAAGGAGTCCCTGATTTGCTCTAATCACGATTACAGTTTGGCGGCGCTGCATTACTATAAAAAAGGGACTCCTTGCACTATACAGCACAATGATCCTCGGAGTCCCCTCCTTGGCACTGTGGTCTGTCTATGAAATCCTGACTGTGTATGGCCATATGTATATACAGGACATCAGGGCCGGCTCCAGGTTTCAGTGGGCCCCTGGGCGATAGAGCCTCAGTGGGCCCCTTAACAGTGAACTCATGTGGTGGCATGGCCTTACCACCTGAACGCAGACAAAATCATATATTTCAATTACATAGGCAACCAGGATGCCGTTGCTGATGTAATTACATTTTCTGATCAGGGGCGTAACCAGCAGAGGCTTGGCTCCATAGCAGACCATTGAAGGGGATGGATGCATGTTTTTACAAAATCACAAGCTTTTTTACATACATATAGTATATACACAAATTTACAACATACATACACACGTATCCAGTATATACAGCATACACACACACACATCCAATATATACACACACAGCACATAAGCACAGATATACACACGCATCCAGTATACACAACATATACGCACAGATATACAGCATATATACACACACATCCAGTATATACAACACATACACACAGATATACAGCATATAAACACATGCATCCAGTATATAGAGAACATATGCACAGATATAGAGCATATATACACACGCATCCAGTATACACAACACATACGCACAGATATACAGCAGATATACACACGCATTCAGAATATACAACACATACACACAGATATACAACATATATACACACACATCTAGTATACACAACACATACGCACAGATATACACACATCCAGCATACACAGCACATACGCACAGATATACAGCAGAAATACGCATAAACACATATACAGCAAACAAACAACATTTACATTTGTAGCAATTATACTCACCCCAGTAGGAGACCGCTTAGGTGAAGGCGGACAGGCCTGTGAGTCACGCGGATCGGTTAAGGGCAGACATGACGGGCCCGGCGGGGAGGCCGGGACAGAGGAGAAGCTCGCAGGCTGGGCTGGACGAAAGGAGACTGGCCTGAAGAGAGGTGCGCCGGCCGGGATGGAGGAGAAGCGCGCAGGTTGGGCCGGACAAGAGGCGCAGGATGCGCCATGCCATGGAGGAGAGGCGCGCAGACCGGGCCAGACAGAAGGATTCTGGCCTGCTCGGAGGAGAAGCGCACAGGCCAAGCCGGACAAGAGGCAGCTAGCCGGGTCGGAATAGAGGCATGGGATGCGCCATGTCACATGTGAAGTGGGCAGGCAGACCGGTCAAGATCCTTCAGGAGCAGTCAAGGGACAGGCCGGGAGTGGATGGGATCATACTTTTGCCCCCGGGACCGTCCCTCTACCTCCGCGCTCACCTCCTAAGCAATCAGTAGTAGGTATTGGAACGGCACGGGGGCACGTAATAGAGCTGTTGTTTCTCATGGATCGTCGTGGTGGGCCCCTGTGGAGCTCTGGGGCCCCGGCACTTGCCCAGGTCAGCCGGGTGCTGACGCCGGCTCTGCTGGACATTATATTAGGCATAAAGGAAACTGTGTGATGGCCACAATCTAAACATTTAAGAGTAAATGATATTTATACTATTGCACCATTACACAATGGCAGACACAATGCAGCTATTGCCCTCTATATAGGGTTTTAGATTGTGTATTGAAGGAAGAAAATCATCAGCATAACCACAACTTCTGCAAATCACACAGAGCTGGTATTTACCTGATTTCCTAGCAGGAATGACATTTAAGTAAGAACACTAGATTTCTGCTGATAGCGACATGGTGGTACGGCGTGTACCCTGGACTCATGCAGTACACAGAATTATACATAATAACAGGCACACACCTGGCATGGAGGAGTTATACAACACGTCACACCCCGAGGATGAGGAAAACACGCACTGCCAGGCATAACGCTTCTCCTTTATGTAATGAGAAGCAATGGTAGCTGTATTGATTTCCATTTCATGCAACTATTATTTCCTAAAAAAGTGATTTTTTTTCTCCCCTTGCGCAGATTGTCATTAATCGCATACACTACAATGCTATTGTATTATGCTGCACTGCCAATCCACACATATTACACAACATGGGATCTGCACACATTATGGGTTACCTGTGGATTTACCATACAGAATTATAAAGTAGCATATGGGATTCATGGCAATCTCATACACACAATGCAGAAGAAATGTCTCTTCCAGATCTTTTGTCCGCAGCAATTTATCATTGATCACTGGAGATGGGCAGACCTGACCTTCGCGTTTTTGGGTTTGGTCTCGGTCATTTTCTAAGGGTCCGAACGCCGCACTTTCGTCGGGCTTCCCGAATATTTCTGTTTTACGCGGAATTGCCCAGGGTTTTTGGCACACGCGATGGGATTGTGGTGCATCGGCTTGCATGCGGCAGAAATGGGGGGGGGGGGGGGGGGCCGCGGGGCACCCAATGGATTCGGACAAACCTGCACCACGGGATCGCGACCAGGTAAGTAAATCTGCACCAATGTGTTTGCACTGGCAGCACCAATAGATGTGTCTCTGGCCGTCTGCCGGGAAACCGTGTGGCGAAGAAGAACCTGGAGCCGCAGGGAGAAGAGGAGCATCAGAGTATACAGTATATGAGTATACAGTTTTTTTAATTTTTAAGGGGACATTATTATGGGGGCTGTGCAGGGGACATTAGTATTGGGGGCTAAGCTTTTTTGAGGGGGCTCTGCATTGGACATTTCATTAATGAGTATCGGCTGCATAAAAGGGGGAACTATAAAGCGGGATATAGAAAAGGAAGGGGGCTATAAAGAAAGGGGCACTATAAAGGGAGCTACAGTAACGAGATGAGGTTACATAAAAGAGAGCACCATAAAGGGGAGGCTACAGAAAAGGGGGCATTTTAGATCAGGGGCTGCAGGAAATGACACATTTTATGGGTTGGGGTTAGATATATTTTCCGGTGGGGACCACTTGTCTAGGGTACGTGGCCAAACCCGAACCGAACGTCTGGACCACTCATCTCTACCTGCAATGCAGAATTGTGACAACGTCCGCAGCAAGATCAAGCCGATTGGGGCTGCTTTCTGATCCTTCCGCACTAACTGCACTGGGGGAAGTCCTGCAACCAAAATTGGCTGAGAAAATCGATTTACAGCAGCCTGGTATCTGTTCTTCACAGATTTCTCTTACACTACAGTCTAGAATTGATCCATCAAAAATGGTTGTGACTAGGACATGTTCTTAGCAGATCGGTCGCTTAGTCTATTAAAATAAAAGCCACTGGTGCTGATCCATTAACAAGTATAATATTTAGTGCAGCCGTGTGCCTTCCATTCATAAAATGCACTGCACATGGCTGATTTTCACTACTGTGTGCATCTGCCATCAAGGCTGGCGGTCGGTCCGGCTGATGCGGACGGAGCGCTGTATTTAACTTTCAAATTGTGTCGCACGCCTTATGTTAAAGGTGCACCAGAAAAAAGATGGTGAACTCCGTCGGACCTGAGCGGGGAAGCGACACATTCATGATACATGACTACTAATAGAAGAATAATAATAGTAATAATAATAATAATATTGATAATCAGGGGTGCACCAGCCATGAGGCAAGTTGAGCAAAACCTGCAGCATTTTTTACAGAGGGGGGGGTGGCAGCATCATGGGTATGAGACACTGCATGGAGAAATTATTAATAATAATAATGGAATAATAAAAGAAAAATAATAATATTATTGAATAATAACAAAATATTGATAAAATAATACTCATATGATAGAAAAACTGTAAACATTACTATAATAAAAGATTAAATAATCATAACAATTATATAATTATAGTATTTTATAGATTCATCATAATTCAATATAATGACGACTATTATAGCGCCAACATATTCTGTAGCCAGAACATTAAGAAAACAAGTTTTCTATGTTGAACTAGTAAGACTTTATAAAATAATTTAAAAATGCAGTCAGTAGATGTTATACCTGAGAGGTCTAGGAGTCTCCATGTAATCATAGCGTGAGCCGCAGCATTTATAGGGTTAAAATGAATCAGCGCAGAGAAAACGGCGCGGGCGGCTGACGACAAGCAGAGAGCTGAGTGCGCGCTGAGAGTGTATGTAAATGAGGAGTGTAGTAGGAGCAGGCGCGGTGCATGCTGGGCACTGATCATGGTGGTGCACGGACAGGAAGGAGGCAGGGAGGCAGCCGGGAGCCGCACATCAGGCTAGATCTGCCGGGGGGACGGCACCGGGGATGGCTGCTCGGCGGCGGTGAGGACGGGGTCACCTGGGAGGAGACGCCACATATAAAGCGCAGCCGCTGCTGCCTGTTGTCAGCCTCCCGCCCGCCGCCGCTGCTGCTGCTGCAGTCACCACTTTGTGATCAGTTTAGGTGAAGATCTCACAGGTCTCCTGGAGAAGCCACCACCACGCAGGAGAAGGCTGTGACCTGGACGCCCTGGGAGATGGTGACATATGAAGTGTGCTGGAAGGACCATGGTTGAGAGGACCAGCAAATTCTTGCTGATCTTGGCTGTCTCCGTGTGCTTCATGCTGATCTTGTACCAGTATGTGGGGCCAGGGATCAATTTGGGACCTCCAAGCAGATACTACCATGAGGACATGGACCTATTCCCCACCCCAGATCCTCACTATATCAAAAAGTACTTTTTCCCAGTCAGGGATCTCGATCGCTCCTTGACCTTTGAAATGAAAGGGGACGACGTGATTGTGTTTCTGCACATCCAGAAAACTGGGGGTACGACTTTTGGGAGACACTTGGTACAGAACGTAAGGTTGGAGGTGCCCTGCGACTGCAGACCTGGCCAGAAGAAGTGTACCTGCTACAGACCCAACAGGAAGGAGACCTGGTTATTTTCTCGTTTCTCCACTGGCTGGAGCTGTGGGCTGCACGCCGACTGGACCGAGCTCACCAACTGCGTGCCAGGGGTACTGGACAAAAAGGACACCTCAATGAAGAACTCAAGGTGGGTAGCGTCAGTGGGCATACACAGGTTCTGGGTTCTCAGACTTTGGTGGGACCATAAGTTCCAGCAAGTCAACCGTTACCTGAGAAGACATCGGTAGCATCAAAATACAATGACGTTGTGTGAAGACCAACCCACTATCTAGATGAGAATTTCAATGTCCTCATAGATGATCTATATTGGCCATGTTTCTATCCTAGTTTAGGTGGTTTTCTCAAAATGATTCACTTCATATTCCTATCGGAGAACTAAATGGAGATTCCCATCTTTTGATATCCTAATTGGACCCCTATTTCGATTATGCTTCTGCTTATGATAGGTGGGACATCTATGGCATGTCCACATGCCGACCTGTAGACTTCAGGTGTCATAGATGGTCTTTTTTTGTTCCTGTAGAACATGTCCTACATAAAGTCGGTGAGATGTTGGCAGGTTGATGCCTATGATGATAATCTTGGGCGAGTCGTATGTCCAAGCCTAGACTCGTGGTTTTACATCTACTTTTTTTTAGAGGTTCAGGTAGGTTTTTACCATGTCACCCTCCTAAGGAAATGCCTGTTAGTAGATTTATGGTGACCATACTTGGTCCACATGTCAAACGCTCTGACATCTGAGTATTGTTTTAGAAACTTTCAGTGGGGAAGAGGTACCAGGAACCACTAAGATTATACAAGAGCCTCCAGAGGCGTTGTGGAGTCCTCTCCTTACAGGATCATCATTTCTGCTGATCTTTAATGGCCCTGGGACAGGTCTTGGTGATGATGATCAGACCCCTACCTTTCTTCTTCTCCCAGTTTTTAAGGAGATCCGTATACTTCTGATAGGTAAGGACCCACATCTAATGGACACATATGGTATGTCCACACACACACACGTAGCCTTCAGATGTTTGTAGATGGTCACTTTCTGGTAGAGTAGAACATTTGCTACCTAAGATCAATGAGACAATATCTTGTTTGGTTGATGCCTATCCACATAATCCTAGGTTAGTTGCATGAGTAGGCAGGGATTTGTAGTTTCTCGACTTTTATATAGAGGTTCAGGTAGTTACTCTTGAGCTCTTGGTGACCATACCTGGTCCACTTGTCAAACACTCCATGACGTATTCTAACGAGAACTGTTTTGGGGAAACTTTTGGTGGGGCAGCGATACCTGAGGAAGATAAGGTTACACAAGAGCCTCCACAGGCGTTGTTGAGTCATCTCCTCCTCTGATATGCAATCATCTCTTCTCCTGATCTGTGATCGCCCTAGGCCACAAGATACGAGGTCTCTGGTTATAATGAATTACTCCAGTTTATTACAACCGAGATCCTGACCATTGTACGGTCACATAACACAACACATGACCCTCAGCATTAAAAAAATTTGAGTAGGAGTCCACGGCCGCCCCTCCCCCGCCCCCTTCTCATTAGCAGCACTACAATCATTATTTATGGGCTTCTACTTTAAAAGCTTTTCCTTTAATAAGATTTTTTTTTACCTTTCATCAGCAAAAGAAAACGTTCCATAGAAAATCAATGAATGTTCCATATCAGGAAGAAGCTTTGTCCCAGATATGACGGAATGAATCACCTCTCTAAAAAACACTTACCCAATTATCTGCGGCTGCATTAAAAAAAAAACGTAAAGGATAGTTTAACCCTATAAGGTTCCCGGCTTTAGGGGTAAAGTGTGACTATGCTGCTATGGCTCTCGGCACATATAGGCTCCACTATACTAAGCCAGGAACATGCGAGGAGGAAAGGGTCATTTTGTGGTGACCTCTAGGAGGCCGGAGGAATACCTCCTCACAGAAACTGAGCTGAAGTCTGGAGTTTTTCCCGACGCACATTACAGAAATATTTCAAGGTATGGAATGTGCACATTGGGACGAAGTTCAACAACTAGAAAACATCAGCCGAGACCTTGAG